>CP136062.1:183848932-184448932 GCA_032622095.1 Siphonodentalium dalli
TATCTCGAAAAGTATGAGCAGCAGAGACTCCAAATATGACCATATGTGCACCTCATTATGCCCTATTGGGTGAATGCATTACAATTTATGTCCGCGCTTTCGCCACAGAGTTGTCGCCCATGGTTCGCAAAACTCGATTTATTTCATATCCTGTGTCTGGCTATGGCATGCAAGGTATCCAGATTTGAGATCTTCTATGCAGTTAATCATTAGCAACTTGATACGAAAAAAAGTTTTGAACAGGGACGGACTTATATTTTTGGGGTTTGGGTGGGGGCAAAATTTTCGCAATTTTTTTTTTGCGATGATTTCAACTATTTTTACTGTCGTGTATCTATAGGACGTACCAATGATCCTCCTGAAAGAATTTTGTAAATCGGTTGAGAAATGTCCAAGTTACAGACCATCGAACATTGTATTCATACATCAATTGAGGAGAAAGTGCTTTTGACTCTATCTCCTCCTAGACGACGCATATAAACTGGATTTGGTTTATGTGAGCGTCTTATCTATAGAGAGAAGATGAAATGGTGAAATTTTGACCAAGGTCCAATGAAATTTGTCCGCACTAGGGAGGGGGTCAAAATTTGTCAATTGTTTTTGGTCGCTGATTTGAACCAAAATTGTTGTGAAGTATCTATAAGATGTACTGAGTGTCATTATGAGTGAATTTTATGAATCGGTTGAGAAATGTAGAAATTGTGGCCACTTCCTTTTTTTCAAGTTTACAGAAAATGCACTATGAATTTAAATTCCTTCAACCAATCGTCACGTGTTTGGTGTCATTCGATGGGGAATTTCTAGTACTTCTAAACGATTACCTACTTGCCGTATTATGTCGATAGAGGCGAGAGATATTCGAAAAGTATGAATAGAACAACATACATATTGGCCTACATTATAAAATATCGGCACAATACCTCACCAAAACCCTGGTAAATATTATAGGGGCATCAAATACGAACACAATGACGCAAAAATTAGCAAGATATCTCAAAAATTGGCCGAGATATGGCGACTTTTCTATCCACGTCACCAAATTTCGAGGCATGGGTGGAGGTCACACCAGAACGTTCAAACTGAACACAGAAATGTCAATAAACCATAATATCGACATACCAATCAATTTCACGCGATTCCCTTATTATACTTCCATATTTTAATATGGAAGTATATTGTTATTCAATTTATTATTTTTTTCCAATATTATTATTATTATTATTATTCTTAGCAATTTTGTAACTCTTATATCTCTGGAAGTACAATATATAGAGATCTGTAATTTCGTACGTATATAGACCTATACTAATTCTAGGTCAATAGACTATATAGGATATTGTCCGCCCTTGATTTACAGAGTTATCTCCCCTTTTGTGAAAAAATAGGGATGCTGTATCTCGAAAAGTATGAGCAGCAGAGACTCCAAATATGGACCATATGTGCACCTCATTATGCCCTATTGGGTGAATGCATTACAATTTATGTCCGCGCTTTCGCCACAGAGTTGTCGCCCATGGTTCGCAAAACTCGATTTATTTCATATCCTGTGTCTGGCTATGGCATGCAAGGTATCCAGATTTGAGATCTTCTATGCAGTTAATCATTAGCAACTTGATACGAAAAAAAGTTTTGAACAGGGACGGACTTATATTTTTGGGGTTTGGGTGGGGGCAAAATTTTCGCAATTTTTTTTTTGCGATGATTTCAACTATTTTTACTGTCGTGTATCTATAGGACGTACCAATGATCCTCCTGAAAGAATTTTGTAAATCGGTTGAGAAATGTCCAAGTTACAGACCATCGAACATTGTATTCATACATCAATTGAGGAGAAAGTGCTTTTGACTCTATCTCCTCCTAGACGACGCATATAAACTGGATTTGGTTTATGTGAGCGTCTTATCTATAGAGAGAAGATGAAATGGTGAAATTTTGACCAAGGTCCAATGAAATTTGTCCGCACTAGGGAGGGGGTCAAAATTTGTCAATTGTTTTTGGTCGCTGATTTGAACCAAAATTGTTGTGAAGTATCTATAAGATGTACTGAGTGTCATTATGAGTGAATTTTATGAATCGGTTGAGAAATGTAGAAATTGTGGCCACTTCCTTTTTTTCAAGTTTACAGAAAATGCACTATGAATTTAAATTCCTTCAACCAATCGTCACGTGTTTGGTGTCATTCGATGGGGAATTTCTAGTACTTCTAAACGATTACCTACTTGCCGTATTATGTCGATAGAGGCGAGAGATATTCGAAAAGTATGAATAGAACAACATACATATTGGCCTACATTATAAAATATCGGCACAATACCTCACCAAAACCCTGGTAAATATTATAGGGGCATCAAATACGAACACAATGACGCAAAAATTAGCAAGATATCTCAAAAATTGGCCGAGATATGGCGACTTTTCTATCCACGTCACCAAATTTCGAGGCATGGGTGGAGGTCACACCAGAACGTTCAAACTGAACACAGAAATGTCAATAAACCATAATATCGACATACCAATCAATTTCACGCGATTCCCTTATTATACTTCCATATTTTAATATGGAAGTATATTGTTATTCAATTTATTATTTTTTTCCAATATTATTATTATTATTATTATTCTTAGCAATTTTGTAACTCTTATATCTCTGGAAGTACAATATATAGAGATCTGTAATTTCGTACGTATATAGACCTATACTAATTCTAGGTCAATAGACTATATAGGATATTGTCCGCCCTTGATTTACAGAGTTATCTCCCCTTTTGTGAAAAAATAGGGATGCTGTATCTCGAAAAGTATGAGCAGCAGAGACTCCAAATATGGACCATATGTGCACCTCATTATGCCCTATTGGGTGAATGCATTACAATTTATGTCCGCGCTTTCGCCACAGAGTTGTCGCCCATGGTTCGCAAAACTCGATTTATTTCATATCCTGTGTCTGGCTATGGCATGCAAGGTATCCAGATTTGAGATCTTCTATGCAGTTAATCATTAGCAACTTGATACGAAAAAAAGTTTTGAACAGGGACGGACTTATATTTTTGGGGTTTGGGTGGGGGCAAAATTTTCGCAATTTTTTTTTTGCGATGATTTCAACTATTTTTACTGTCGTGTATCTATAGGACGTACCAATGATCCTCCTGAAAGAATTTTGTAAATCGGTTGAGAAATGTCCAAGTTACAGACCATCGAACATTGTATTCATACATCAATTGAGGAGAAAGTGCTTTTGACTCTATCTCCTCCTAGACGACGCATATAAACTGGATTTGGTTTATGTGAGCGTCTTATCTATAGAGAGAAGATGAAATGGTGAAATTTTGACCAAGGTCCAATGAAATTTGTCCGCACTAGGGAGGGGGTCAAAATTTGTCAATTGTTTTTGGTCGCTGATTTGAACCAAAATTGTTGTGAAGTATCTATAAGATGTACTGAGTGTCATTATGAGTGAATTTTATGAATCGGTTGAGAAATGTAGAAATTGTGGCCACTTCCTTTTTTTCAAGTTTACAGAAAATGCACTATGAATTTAAATTCCTTCAACCAATCGTCACGTGTTTGGTGTCATTCGATGGGGAATTTCTAGTACTTCTAAACGATTACCTACTTGCCGTATTATGTCGATAGAGGCGAGAGATATTCGAAAAGTATGAATAGAACAACATACATATTGGCCTACATTATAAAATATCGGCACAATACCTCACCAAAACCCTGGTAAATATTATAGGGGCATCAAATACGAACACAATGACGCAAAAATTAGCAAGATATCTCAAAAATTGGCCGAGATATGGCGACTTTTCTATCCACGTCACCAAATTTCGAGGCATGGGTGGAGGTCACACCAGAACGTTCAAACTGAACACAGAAATGTCAATAAACCATAATATCGACATACCAATCAATTTCACGCGATTCCCTTATTATACTTCCATATTTTAATATGGAAGTATATTGTTATTCAATTTATTATTTTTTTCCAATATTATTATTATTATTATTATTCTTAGCAATTTTGTAACTCTTATATCTCTGGAAGTACAATATATAGAGATCTGTAATTTCGTACGTATATAGACCTATACTAATTCTAGGTCAATAGACTATATAGGATATTGTCCGCCCTTGATTTACAGAGTTATCTCCCCTTTTGTGAAAAAATAGGGATGCTGTATCTCGAAAAGTATGAGCAGCAGAGACTCCAAATATGGACCATATGTGCACCTCATTATGCCCTATTGGGTGAATGCATTACAATTTATGTCCGCGCTTTCGCCACAGAGTTGTCGCCCATGGTTCGCAAAACTCGATTTATTTCATATCCTGTGTCTGGCTATGGCATGCAAGGTATCCAGATTTGAGATCTTCTATGCAGTTAATCATTAGCAACTTGATACGAAAAAAAGTTTTGAACAGGGACGGACTTATATTTTTGGGGTTTGGGTGGGGGCAAAATTTTCGCAATTTTTTTTTTGCGATGATTTCAACTATTTTTACTGTCGTGTATCTATAGGACGTACCAATGATCCTCCTGAAAGAATTTTGTAAATCGGTTGAGAAATGTCCAAGTTACAGACCATCGAACATTGTATTCATACATCAATTGAGGAGAAAGTGCTTTTGACTCTATCTCCTCCTAGACGACGCATATAAACTGGATTTGGTTTATGTGAGCGTCTTATCTATAGAGAGAAGATGAAATGGTGAAATTTTGACCAAGGTCCAATGAAATTTGTCCGCACTAGGGAGGGGGTCAAAATTTGTCAATTGTTTTTGGTCGCTGATTTGAACCAAAATTGTTGTGAAGTATCTATAAGATGTACTGAGTGTCATTATGAGTGAATTTTATGAATCGGTTGAGAAATGTAGAAATTGTGGCCACTTCCTTTTTTTCAAGTTTACAGAAAATGCACTATGAATTTAAATTCCTTCAACCAATCGTCACGTGTTTGGTGTCATTCGATGGGGAATTTCTAGTACTTCTAAACGATTACCTACTTGCCGTATTATGTCGATAGAGGCGAGAGATATTCGAAAAGTATGAATAGAACAACATACATATTGGCCTACATTATAAAATATCGGCACAATACCTCACCAAAACCCTGGTAAATATTATAGGGGCATCAAATACGAACACAATGACGCAAAAATTAGCAAGATATCTCAAAAATTGGCCGAGATATGGCGACTTTTCTATCCACGTCACCAAATTTCGAGGCATGGGTGGAGGTCACACCAGAACGTTCAAACTGAACACAGAAATGTCAATAAACCATAATATCGACATACCAATCAATTTCACGCGATTCCCTTATTATACTTCCATATTTTAATATGGAAGTATATTGTTATTCAATTTATTATTTTTTTCCAATATTATTATTATTATTATTATTCTTAGCAATTTTGTAACTCTTATATCTCTGGAAGTACAATATATAGAGATCTGTAATTTCGTACGTATATAGACCTATACTAATTCTAGGTCAATAGACTATATAGGATATTGTCCGCCCTTGATTTACAGAGTTATCTCCCCTTTTGTGAAAAAATAGGGATGCTGTATCTCGAAAAGTATGAGCAGCAGAGACTCCAAATATGGACCATATGTGCACCTCATTATGCCCTATTGGGTGAATGCATTACAATTTATGTCCGCGCTTTCGCCACAGAGTTGTCGCCCATGGTTCGCAAAACTCGATTTATTTCATATCCTGTGTCTGGCTATGGCATGCAAGGTATCCAGATTTGAGATCTTCTATGCAGTTAATCATTAGCAACTTGATACGAAAAAAAGTTTTGAACAGGGACGGACTTATATTTTTGGGGTTTGGGTGGGGGCAAAATTTTCGCAATTTTTTTTTTGCGATGATTTCAACTATTTTTACTGTCGTGTATCTATAGGACGTACCAATGATCCTCCTGAAAGAATTTTGTAAATCGGTTGAGAAATGTCCAAGTTACAGACCATCGAACATTGTATTCATACATCAATTGAGGAGAAAGTGCTTTTGACTCTATCTCCTCCTAGACGACGCATATAAACTGGATTTGGTTTATGTGAGCGTCTTATCTATAGAGAGAAGATGAAATGGTGAAATTTTGACCAAGGTCCAATGAAATTTGTCCGCACTAGGGAGGGGGTCAAAATTTGTCAATTGTTTTTGGTCGCTGATTTGAACCAAAATTGTTGTGAAGTATCTATAAGATGTACTGAGTGTCATTATGAGTGAATTTTATGAATCGGTTGAGAAATGTAGAAATTGTGGCCACTTCCTTTTTTTCAAGTTTACAGAAAATGCACTATGAATTTAAATTCCTTCAACCAATCGTCACGTGTTTGGTGTCATTCGATGGGGAATTTCTAGTACTTCTAAACGATTACCTACTTGCCGTATTATGTCGATAGAGGCGAGAGATATTCGAAAAGTATGAATAGAACAACATACATATTGGCCTACATTATAAAATATCGGCACAATACCTCACCAAAACCCTGGTAAATATTATAGGGGCATCAAATACGAACACAATGACGCAAAAATTAGCAAGATATCTCAAAAATTGGCCGAGATATGGCGACTTTTCTATCCACGTCACCAAATTTCGAGGCATGGGTGGAGGTCACACCAGAACGTTCAAACTGAACACAGAAATGTCAATAAACCATAATATCGACATACCAATCAATTTCACGCGATTCCCTTATTATACTTCCATATTTTAATATGGAAGTATATTGTTATTCAATTTATTATTTTTTTCCAATATTATTATTATTATTATTATTCTTAGCAATTTTGTAACT
The DNA here is from genome assembly GCA_032622095.1 of Siphonodentalium dalli. NCBI lineage: Eukaryota > Metazoa > Mollusca > Scaphopoda > Gadilida > Siphonodentaliidae > Siphonodentalium > Siphonodentalium dalli. The sequence continues at coordinate 183,855,753 of CP136062.1, forward strand.
CTTATATCTCTGGAAGTACAATATATAGAGATCTGTAATTTCGTACGTATATAGACCTATACTAATTCTAGGTCAATAGACTATATAGGATATTGTCCGCCCTTGATTTACAGAGTTATCTCCCCTTTTGTGAAAAAATAGGGATGCTGTATCTCGAAAAGTATGAGCAGCAGAGACTCCAAATATGGACCATATGTGCACCTCATTATGCCCTATTGGGTGAATGCATTACAATTTATGTCCGCGCTTTCGCCACAGAGTTGTCGCCCATGGTTCGCAAAACTCGATTTATTTCATATCCTGTGTCTGGCTATGGCATGCAAGGTATCCAGATTTGAGATCTTCTATGCAGTTAATCATTAGCAACTTGATACGAAAAAAAGTTTTGAACAGGGACGGACTTATATTTTTGGGGTTTGGGTGGGGGCAAAATTTTCGCAATTTTTTTTTTGCGATGATTTCAACTATTTTTACTGTCGTGTATCTATAGGACGTACCAATGATCCTCCTGAAAGAATTTTGTAAATCGGTTGAGAAATGTCCAAGTTACAGACCATCGAACATTGTATTCATACATCAATTGAGGAGAAAGTGCTTTTGACTCTATCTCCTCCTAGACGACGCATATAAACTGGATTTGGTTTATGTGAGCGTCTTATCTATAGAGAGAAGATGAAATGGTGAAATTTTGACCAAGGTCCAATGAAATTTGTCCGCACTAGGGAGGGGGTCAAAATTTGTCAATTGTTTTTGGTCGCTGATTTGAACCAAAATTGTTGTGAAGTATCTATAAGATGTACTGAGTGTCATTATGAGTGAATTTTATGAATCGGTTGAGAAATGTAGAAATTGTGGCCACTTCCTTTTTTTCAAGTTTACAGAAAATGCACTATGAATTTAAATTCCTTCAACCAATCGTCACGTGTTTGGTGTCATTCGATGGGGAATTTCTAGTACTTCTAAACGATTACCTACTTGCCGTATTATGTCGATAGAGGCGAGAGATATTCGAAAAGTATGAATAGAACAACATACATATTGGCCTACATTATAAAATATCGGCACAATACCTCACCAAAACCCTGGTAAATATTATAGGGGCATCAAATACGAACACAATGACGCAAAAATTAGCAAGATATCTCAAAAATTGGCCGAGATATGGCGACTTTTCTATCCACGTCACCAAATTTCGAGGCATGGGTGGAGGTCACACCAGAACGTTCAAACTGAACACAGAAATGTCAATAAACCATAATATCGACATACCAATCAATTTCACGCGATTCCCTTATTATACTTCCATATTTTAATATGGAAGTATATTGTTATTCAATTTATTATTTTTTTCCAATATTATTATTATTATTATTATTCTTAGCAATTTTGTAACTCTTATATCTCTGGAAGTACAATATATAGAGATCTGTAATTTCGTACGTATATAGACCTATACTAATTCTAGGTCAATAGACTATATAGGATATTGTCCGCCCTTGATTTACAGAGTTATCTCCCCTTTTGTGAAAAAATAGGGATGCTGTATCTCGAAAAGTATGAGCAGCAGAGACTCCAAATATGGACCATATGTGCACCTCATTATGCCCTATTGGGTGAATGCATTACAATTTATGTCCGCGCTTTCGCCACAGAGTTGTCGCCCATGGTTCGCAAAACTCGATTTATTTCATATCCTGTGTCTGGCTATGGCATGCAAGGTATCCAGATTTGAGATCTTCTATGCAGTTAATCATTAGCAACTTGATACGAAAAAAAGTTTTGAACAGGGACGGACTTATATTTTTGGGGTTTGGGTGGGGGCAAAATTTTCGCAATTTTTTTTTTGCGATGATTTCAACTATTTTTACTGTCGTGTATCTATAGGACGTACCAATGATCCTCCTGAAAGAATTTTGTAAATCGGTTGAGAAATGTCCAAGTTACAGACCATCGAACATTGTATTCATACATCAATTGAGGAGAAAGTGCTTTTGACTCTATCTCCTCCTAGACGACGCATATAAACTGGATTTGGTTTATGTGAGCGTCTTATCTATAGAGAGAAGATGAAATGGTGAAATTTTGACCAAGGTCCAATGAAATTTGTCCGCACTAGGGAGGGGGTCAAAATTTGTCAATTGTTTTTGGTCGCTGATTTGAACCAAAATTGTTGTGAAGTATCTATAAGATGTACTGAGTGTCATTATGAGTGAATTTTATGAATCGGTTGAGAAATGTAGAAATTGTGGCCACTTCCTTTTTTTCAAGTTTACAGAAAATGCACTATGAATTTAAATTCCTTCAACCAATCGTCACGTGTTTGGTGTCATTCGATGGGGAATTTCTAGTACTTCTAAACGATTACCTACTTGCCGTATTATGTCGATAGAGGCGAGAGATATTCGAAAAGTATGAATAGAACAACATACATATTGGCCTACATTATAAAATATCGGCACAATACCTCACCAAAACCCTGGTAAATATTATAGGGGCATCAAATACGAACACAATGACGCAAAAATTAGCAAGATATCTCAAAAATTGGCCGAGATATGGCGACTTTTCTATCCACGTCACCAAATTTCGAGGCATGGGTGGAGGTCACACCAGAACGTTCAAACTGAACACAGAAATGTCAATAAACCATAATATCGACATACCAATCAATTTCACGCGATTCCCTTATTATACTTCCATATTTTAATATGGAAGTATATTGTTATTCAATTTATTATTTTTTTCCAATATTATTATTATTATTATTATTCTTAGCAATTTTGTAACTCTTATATCTCTGGAAGTACAATATATAGAGATCTGTAATTTCGTACGTATATAGACCTATACTAATTCTAGGTCAATAGACTATATAGGATATTGTCCGCCCTTGATTTACAGAGTTATCTCCCCTTTTGTGAAAAAATAGGGATGCTGTATCTCGAAAAGTATGAGCAGCAGAGACTCCAAATATGGACCATATGTGCACCTCATTATGCCCTATTGGGTGAATGCATTACAATTTATGTCCGCGCTTTCGCCACAGAGTTGTCGCCCATGGTTCGCAAAACTCGATTTATTTCATATCCTGTGTCTGGCTATGGCATGCAAGGTATCCAGATTTGAGATCTTCTATGCAGTTAATCATTAGCAACTTGATACGAAAAAAAGTTTTGAACAGGGACGGACTTATATTTTTGGGGTTTGGGTGGGGGCAAAATTTTCGCAATTTTTTTTTTGCGATGATTTCAACTATTTTTACTGTCGTGTATCTATAGGACGTACCAATGATCCTCCTGAAAGAATTTTGTAAATCGGTTGAGAAATGTCCAAGTTACAGACCATCGAACATTAAATAATTCGGCTAATGAAGGAGCATGGTAGAGGATGAAGCATAACCGGGGAGGCGCCGAAACCATGCTGGGTAATGATACCAGGTCGGGGTTGTGAGACCAGGCCGAGGGTGGTGAGACCAGGCTGACGGGTGGCGGATGTAAACGGCAGATTTTGCAAAAAAAAAAAAAAAAAAAAAAAAAAACAAGTCCAGCGGTATAATATTTTTATTGCATTTTCCGAATGGGAAGAGTGATTCGCACCGGAATATACCATTTTTAAGTTTTTTCCCTAACCGTTACCGATCTACGACATCGACAATAAAAATGACTTATTTTTGGCGCCAAATCCAACGGGCTAATTGATGAGCAAGGTTAATGTAGGAGCAGGTACTGCATTATCCCGTAGGTAGCCCCCCAAAGTTTGACAGCTCTACTGTAACAGTAAACTATCAAACAGCGTGCTAGCTTCCGGTGAGTTCAGACTTTTTGCAATTTCCAACGAAAATCAAAGGGGGGAAAATTGTCTAAAAATCAAACATCGATATTAAATTTTTTTGAATAGTGGATATGATAGATAGTATCCAAGCGCAACTTATCGATATCTGCTTAATTTGCCCTAAGGTAGAAGGTTTACCCGTGGCGAGGCTTTATAATGTTAACACGTATATTTAAGTGCTGTATCACTAAGCTATTTTTCTCGCCAAATCCGAAAGGGTTAATGAAGGAGCGAGGTAATGCAGGAGCAGGTACGTTGATATATTTTTGTTAATATCCCAAAGTTTGACCCCTCTACTGACAGAGCAACCTGACTAACGGACAGCTCGTGTTCAGGTGGGTACATATTGGCAAATTCCAACAAAAACCAAAAGTCTAAAAATACTTGGAAAAATCAAATATGGAGATAAAATTTTGTTGACGTGTGGTTGTGATAAGGGATACCAACGCCCAACACTGGTGCGATTTCTTAAGTTTTAGAGCAAATGATTCACTCGTGGCGACGATATATAGCGTAATACATACTACATGCATAGGAACACAGCCTACATCGATATATGGCAAAAGTCGAAATTCAGGCAGGATAGTGAAGGAGTGAGTGAAATGTATGAGCATCTGCATCAGTATACAATAGATACATCCTGAAAGTTTGACTGTGGTATAAAAGCCATCCGTCTAACGGAGAACACGCATCGGTTGGTCGAGGCTTTTGGCAACTTCAAGTTAAACTAGCAAAGAACAAAATGGAGAAATTGAGATAAAACAAATTGGATGTGGTCGGTACTATCCACGTGGAAATTCGGTGAATTTGTTTAACTTTTCAAATGAATGCCCAATGAGTTAATCAAGATTAAGTGCCTGATAGATGTTACATGCATTCACTTATCATGTAGAAAAATACTCCCGGATGACAGTATACAGTTATAAAATTTAATGTGAAGGGTTAACAATATGACTAACTCTTTAAATAACAAGTTTGAAATAGTTTTGTGGATACAAAATGATAAATATGAATTAAAGACCCTTGTCCGGAAAGACTTCTATCAGCTCATATTGAATTTATTTCAAATATTTCATTATGAAATGAGATGATTAATTGGGACAAGTTATTGATTTATTTTTAGAACAGACCTGGTCACTGGTAACAGTAACAACTATTGTTCGTTAGCTGAACAACCACACATTTTTAGACCAGTAGATATTCGAAATGAAATCAATATTAATCAATAGAATAATTTCCGGTCAGAATTCTTCGACTCATATTTAATATTTTATACCCTGATGACTATATAATACATTAAGTATATGATTATAGATATGTGTAGATCAGTGTTATGTTTAATGTTAATGTTATGGACATGATGTGGTTTATAAATTGGGTTACAGTTGTGGATATTGTGAATGTCAAAATTGTGACGGTGTCAGTTTTACAAAGGATTTGGTTTTGGGTACTTGTGTATGTATGACTATGCTTATCGAAAGGGTTATGGTAAGGTCAATGTATAGCTATGGATATGGTTTGCGGGAGGGTAATGAATATGTTCCGCAAAAATTAGCTCGATATCTCGAAAATTGGCCGAGATATGGTGACTTTTCTACCCGCGTCACCTAATTCCGAGGTATGGGTGGGGGTCACACCAGAAGGTTCCAACTGAACACAGAAATGTCAAGAAACCGTACTATGGACATAACAATCAATTCCGCGCGATTCCCTAATTATACTTCCATGTTTTACATGGAAGTATATTGTTTTTGTGATTTTTATTTTTCTCTATTATTATTATTATTCTTTATTCTTCTTAGCAATTTTATAATGAGCATAGCTCAGTCAATACAAGAGTTAGAAAGCTAAAACTTTGTATGTATATATATGTATACAAACTCTAGTGCTTAGGCCTATTGAGAATCACTTGATTTGCAGAGTTATCTCCCTTTATGTGAACAATTGGTGTTTTCAGAACTCCGAAAATATAAGGAGTACAGCACTGAAATTTGGTCGATACATACATCTTGATATCCACTGAATCATGAGCACATCAAAAACTCTGTCCGTCTTTCCTCTCCAGAGTTATCTCCCATATATATGTCAACCTCGAAATGTTCTGATCGCCTGTTCTCACATAGCAAGAAATATAGCTGGATTTAGTTTCTATGGTAGTGCTGGCCGTTGTCAATATACTTCACAAAAATAATTTGGACAGGGTCGGACTTACATTTTTTGGTTAGGGTGGGGGCGAAATTTTCGCAATTTTATTTTTGCGATGATTTCAACCATTTTTACTACCATGTATCTTTAGGACGTACTAATGATTCTCCTGAAAGAATTTTGTAAATCGGTTGAGAAATGTCCAAGTTACAGACCATCGAATATTATATTCATACATTGGCTGAGGAGAAAGTGGTTGTGACCACAACTCCTCCTAAACGACGCAAATGAGCAGGATTTGGTTTATGTGAGCGTGTTACTCATAGAGAGAAGACGAACTGGTGCAATTTTTACCAAGATCCAAAAATATTTGTCCCTATTAGGGAGGGGGCAAAAATTGTAATTTTTTTGTCGTCTTCGATTCGAACCAAAATTGTTGTGAAGTATCTATAGGACGTTCTGGGAGTACTCCAGACAGAATTTTGTAAATCGCTTGAAAAATGTAGAAATTGTGACCCATTAATTCTTATCAAGTTTACACAAGATACACTATGGATTTAAATTCCTACAACCAATCGTCACTTTTTTGGTGTCATTCGATGGAGAATTTCTAGTACTTCTAAATAATTACCTACCTACCGTATTATATTGATGGAAGCCAGAGATAATCGAAATGTATACACTGAACAGCATATATATAGGCCTACATAGTAGAATATTGCCACAATATCTTACTAAAACCCTACTATATAATAAAGGGGCATCAATTGCGAACACAATGCCGCAAAAATTAGCTCGATATCTCGAAAATTGGCCGAGATATGGTGACTTTTCTACCCGCGTCACCTAATTCCGAGGTATGGGTGGGGGTCACACCAGAAGGTTCCAACTGAACACAGAAATGTCAAGAAACCGTACTATGGACATAACAATCAATTCCGCGCGATTCCCTAATTATACTTCCATGTTTTACATGGAAGTATATTGTTTTTGTGATTTTTATTTTTCTCTATTATTATTATTATTCTTTATTCTTCTTAGCAATTTTATAATGAGCATAGCTCAGTCAATACAAGAGTTAGAAAGCTAAAACTTTGTATGTATATATATGTATACAAACTCTAGTGCTTAGGCCTATTGAGAATCACTTGATTTGCAGAGTTATCTCCCTTTATGTGAACAATTGGTGTTTTCAGAACTCCGAAAATATAAGGAGTACAGCACTGAAATTTGGTCGATACATACATCTTGATATCCACTGAATCATGAGCACATCAAAAACTCTGTCCGTCTTTCCTCTCCAGAGTTATCTCCCATATATATGTCAACCTCGAAATGTTCTGATCGCCTGTTCTCACATAGCAAGAAATATAGCTGGATTTAGTTTCTATGGTAGTGCTGGCCGTTGTCAATATACTTCACAAAAATAATTTGGACAGGGTCGGACTTACATTTTTTGGTTAGGGTGGGGGCGAAATTTTCGCAATTTTATTTTTGCGATGATTTCAACCATTTTTACTACCATGTATCTTTAGGACGTACTAATGATTCTCCTGAAAGAATTTTGTAAATCGGTTGAGAAATGTCCAAGTTACAGACCATCGAATATTATATTCATACATTGGCTGAGGAGAAAGTGGTTGTGACCACAACTCCTCCTAAACGACGCAAATGAGCAGGATTTGGTTTATGTGAGCGTGTTACTCATAGAGAGAAGACGAACTGGTGCAATTTTTACCAAGATCCAAAAATATTTGTCCCTATTAGGGAGGGGGCAAAAATTGTAATTTTTTTGTCGTCTTCGATTCGAACCAAAATTGTTGTGAAGTATCTATAGGACGTTCTGGGAGTACTCCAGACAGAATTTTGTAAATCGCTTGAAAAATGTAGAAATTGTGACCCATTAATTCTTATCAAGTTTACACAAGATACACTATGGATTTAAATTCCTACAACCAATCGTCACTTTTTTGGTGTCATTCGATGGAGAATTTCTAGTACTTCTAAATAATTACCTACCTACCGTATTATATTGATGGAAGCCAGAGATAATCGAAATGTATACACTGAACAGCATATATATAGGCCTACATAGTAGAATATTGCCACAATATCTTACTAAAACCCTACTATATAATAAAGGGGCATCAATTGCGAACACAATGCCGCAAAAATTAGCTCGATATCTCGAAAATTGGCCGAGATATGGTGACTTTTCTACCCGCGTCACCTAATTCCGAGGTATGGGTGGGGGTCACACCAGAAGGTTCCAACTGAACACAGAAATGTCAAGAAACCGTACTATGGACATAACAATCAATTCCGCGCGATTCCCTAATTATACTTCCATGTTTTACATGGAAGTATATTGTTTTTGTGATTTTTATTTTTCTCTATTATTATTATTATTCTTTATTCTTCTTAGCAATTTTATAATGAGCATAGCTCAGTCAATACAAGAGTTAGAAAGCTAAAACTTTGTATGTATATATATGTATACAAACTCTAGTGCTTAGGCCTATTGAGAATCACTTGATTTGCAGAGTTATCTCCCTTTATGTGAACAATTGGTGTTTTCAGAACTCCGAAAATATAAGGAGTACAGCACTGAAATTTGGTCGATACATACATCTTGATATCCACTGAATCATGAGCACATCAAAAACTCTGTCCGTCTTTCCTCTCCAGAGTTATCTCCCATATATATGTCAACCTCGAAATGTTCTGATCGCCTGTTCTCACATAGCAAGAAATATAGCTGGATTTAGTTTCTATGGTAGTGCTGGCCGTTGTCAATATACTTCACAAAAATAATTTGGACAGGGTCGGACTTACATTTTTTGGTTAGGGTGGGGGCGAAATTTTCGCAATTTTATTTTTGCGATGATTTCAACCATTTTTACTACCATGTATCTTTAGGACGTACTAATGATTCTCCTGAAAGAATTTTGTAAATCGGTTGAGAAATGTCCAAGTTACAGACCATCGAATATTATATTCATACATTGGCTGAGGAGAAAGTGGTTGTGACCACAACTCCTCCTAAACGACGCAAATGAGCAGGATTTGGTTTATGTGAGCGTGTTACTCATAGAGAGAAGACGAACTGGTGCAATTTTTACCAAGATCCAAAAATATTTGTCCCTATTAGGGAGGGGGCAAAAATTGTAATTTTTTTGTCGTCTTCGATTCGAACCAAAATTGTTGTGAAGTATCTATAGGACGTTCTGGGAGTACTCCAGACAGAATTTTGTAAATCGCTTGAAAAATGTAGAAATTGTGACCCATTAATTCTTATCAAGTTTACACAAGATACACTATGGATTTAAATTCCTACAACCAATCGTCACTTTTTTGGTGTCATTCGATGGAGAATTTCTAGTACTTCTAAATAATTACCTACCTACCGTATTATATTGATGGAAGCCAGAGATAATCGAAATGTATACACTGAACAGCATATATATAGGCCTACATAGTAGAATATTGCCACAATATCTTACTAAAACCCTACTATATAATAAAGGGGCATCAATTGCGAACACAATGCCGCAAAAATTAGCTCGATATCTCGAAAATTGGCCGAGATATGGTGACTTTTCTACCCGCGTCACCTAATTCCGAGGTATGGGTGGGGGTCACACCAGAAGGTTCCAACTGAACACAGAAATGTCAAGAAACCGTACTATGGACATAACAATCAATTCCGCGCGATTCCCTAATTATACTTCCATGTTTTACATGGAAGTATATTGTTTTTGTGATTTTTATTTTTCTCTATTATTATTATTATTCTTTATTCTTCTTAGCAATTTTATAATGAGCATAGCTCAGTCAATACAAGAGTTAGAAAGCTAAAACTTTGTATGTATATATATGTATACAAACTCTAGTGCTTAGGCCTATTGAGAATCACTTGATTTGCAGAGTTATCTCCCTTTATGTGAACAATTGGTGTTTTCAGAACTCCGAAAATATAAGGAGTACAGCACTGAAATTTGGTCGATACATACATCTTGATATCCACTGAATCATGAGCACATCAAAAACTCTGTCCGTCTTTCCTCTCCAGAGTTATCTCCCATATATATGTCAACCTCGAAATGTTCTGATCGCCTGTTCTCACATAGCAAGAAATATAGCTGGATTTAGTTTCTATGGTAGTGCTGGCCGTTGTCAATATACTTCACAAAAATAATTTGGACAGGGTCGGACTTACATTTTTTGGTTAGGGTGGGGGCGAAATTTTCGCAATTTTATTTTTGCGATGATTTCAACCATTTTTACTACCATGTATCTTTAGGACGTACTAATGATTCTCCTGAAAGAATTTTGTAAATCGGTTGAGAAATGTCCAAGTTACAGACCATCGAATATTATATTCATACATTGGCTGAGGAGAAAGTGGTTGTGACCACAACTCCTCCTAAACGACGCAAATGAGCAGGATTTGGTTTATGTGAGCGTGTTACTCATAGAGAGAAGACGAACTGGTGCAATTTTTACCAAGATCCAAAAATATTTGTCCCTATTAGGGAGGGGGCAAAAATTGTAATTTTTTTGTCGTCTTCGATTCGAACCAAAATTGTTGTGAAGTATCTATAGGACGTTCTGGGAGTACTCCAGACAGAATTTTGTAAATCGCTTGAAAAATGTAGAAATTGTGACCCATTAATTCTTATCAAGTTTACACAAGATACACTATGGATTTAAATTCCTACAACCAATCGTCACTTTTTTGGTGTCATTCGATGGAGAATTTCTAGTACTTCTAAATAATTACCTACCTACCGTATTATATTGATGGAAGCCAGAGATAATCGAAATGTATACACTGAACAGCATATATATAGGCCTACATAGTAGAATATTGCCACAATATCTTACTAAAACCCTACTATATAATAAAGGGGCATCAATTGCGAACACAATGCCGCAAAAATTAGCTCGATATCTCGAAAATTGGCCGAGATATGGTGACTTTTCTACCCGCGTCACCTAATTCCGAGGTATGGGTGGGGGTCACACCAGAAGGTTCCAACTGAACACAGAAATGTCAAGAAACCGTACTATGGACATAACAATCAATTCCGCGCGATTCCCTAATTATACTTCCATGTTTTACATGGAAGTATATTGTTTTTGTGATTTTTATTTTTCTCTATTATTATTATTATTCTTTATTCTTCTTAGCAATTTTATAATGAGCATAGCTCAGTCAATACAAGAGTTAGAAAGCTAAAACTTTGTATGTATATATATGTATACAAACTCTAGTGCTTAGGCCTATTGAGAATCACTTGATTTGCAGAGTTATCTCCCTTTATGTGAACAATTGGTGTTTTCAGAACTCCGAAAATATAAGGAGTACAGCACTGAAATTTGGTCGATACATACATCTTGATATCCACTGAATCATGAGCACATCAAAAACTCTGTCCGTCTTTCCTCTCCAGAGTTATCTCCCATATATATGTCAACCTCGAAATGTTCTGATCGCCTGTTCTCACATAGCAAGAAATATAGCTGGATTTAGTTTCTATGGTAGTGCTGGCCGTTGTCAATATACTTCACAAAAATAATTTGGACAGGGTCGGACTTACATTTTTTGGTTAGGGTGGGGGCGAAATTTTCGCAATTTTATTTTTGCGATGATTTCAACCATTTTTACTACCATGTATCTTTAGGACGTACTAATGATTCTCCTGAAAGAATTTTGTAAATCGGTTGAGAAATGTCCAAGTTACAGACCATCGAATATTATATTCATACATTGGCTGAGGAGAAAGTGGTTGTGACCACAACTCCTCCTAAACGACGCAAATGAGCAGGATTTGGTTTATGTGAGCGTGTTACTCATAGAGAGAAGACGAACTGGTGCAATTTTTACCAAGATCCAAAAATATTTGTCCCTATTAGGGAGGGGGCAAAAATTGTAATTTTTTTGTCGTCTTCGATTCGAACCAAAATTGTTGTGAAGTATCTATAGGACGTTCTGGGAGTACTCCAGACAGAATTTTGTAAATCGCTTGAAAAATGTAGAAATTGTGACCCATTAATTCTTATCAAGTTTACACAAGATACACTATGGATTTAAATTCCTACAACCAATCGTCACTTTTTTGGTGTCATTCGATGGAGAATTTCTAGTACTTCTAAATAATTACCTACCTACCGTATTATATTGATGGAAGCCAGAGATAATCGAAATGTATACACTGAACAGCATATATATAGGCCTACATAGTAGAATATTGCCACAATATCTTACTAAAACCCTACTATATAATAAAGGGGCATCAATTGCGAACACAATGCCGCAAAAATTAGCTCGATATCTCGAAAATTGGCCGAGATATGGTGACTTTTCTACCCGCGTCACCTAATTCCGAGGTATGGGTGGGGGTCACACCAGAAGGTTCCAACTGAACACAGAAATGTCAAGAAACCGTACTATGGACATAACAATCAATTCCGCGCGATTCCCTAATTATACTTCCATGTTTTACATGGAAGTATATTGTTTTTGTGATTTTTATTTTTCTCTATTATTATTATTATTCTTTATTCTTCTTAGCAATTTTATAATGAGCATAGCTCAGTCAATACAAGAGTTAGAAAGCTAAAACTTTGTATGTATATATATGTATACAAACTCTAGTGCTTAGGCCTATTGAGAATCACTTGATTTGCAGAGTTATCTCCCTTTATGTGAACAATTGGTGTTTTCAGAACTCCGAAAATATAAGGAGTACAGCACTGAAATTTGGTCGATACATACATCTTGATATCCACTGAATCATGAGCACATCAAAAACTCTGTCCGTCTTTCCTCTCCAGAGTTATCTCCCATATATATGTCAACCTCGAAATGTTCTGATCGCCTGTTCTCACATAGCAAGAAATATAGCTGGATTTAGTTTCTATGGTAGTGCTGGCCGTTGTCAATATACTTCACAAAAATAATTTGGACAGGGTCGGACTTACATTTTTTGGTTAGGGTGGGGGCGAAATTTTCGCAATTTTATTTTTGCGATGATTTCAACCATTTTTACTACCATGTATCTTTAGGACGTACTAATGATTCTCCTGAAAGAATTTTGTAAATCGGTTGAGAAATGTCCAAGTTACAGACCATCGAATATTATATTCATACATTGGCTGAGGAGAAAGTGGTTGTGACCACAACTCCTCCTAAACGACGCAAATGAGCAGGATTTGGTTTATGTGAGCGTGTTACTCATAGAGAGAAGACGAACTGGTGCAATTTTTACCAAGATCCAAAAATATTTGTCCCTATTAGGGAGGGGGCAAAAATTGTAATTTTTTTGTCGTCTTCGATTCGAACCAAAATTGTTGTGAAGTATCTATAGGACGTTCTGGGAGTACTCCAGACAGAATTTTGTAAATCGCTTGAAAAATGTAGAAATTGTGACCCATTAATTCTTATCAAGTTTACACAAGATACACTATGGATTTAAATTCCTACAACCAATCGTCACTTTTTTGGTGTCATTCGATGGAGAATTTCTAGTACTTCTAAATAATTACCTACCTACCGTATTATATTGATGGAAGCCAGAGATAATCGAAATGTATACACTGAACAGCATATATATAGGCCTACATAGTAGAATATTGCCACAATATCTTACTAAAACCCTACTATATAATAAAGGGGCATCAATTGCGAACACAATGCCGCAAAAATTAGCTCGATATCTCGAAAATTGGCCGAGATATGGTGACTTTTCTACCCGCGTCACCTAATTCCGAGGTATGGGTGGGGGTCACACCAGAAGGTTCCAACTGAACACAGAAATGTCAAGAAACCGTACTATGGACATAACAATCAATTCCGCGCGATTCCCTAATTATACTTCCATGTTTTACATGGAAGTATATTGTTTTTGTGATTTTTATTTTTCTCTATTATTATTATTATTCTTTATTCTTCTTAGCAATTTTATAATGAGCATAGCTCAGTCAATACAAGAGTTAGAAAGCTAAAACTTTGTATGTATATATATGTATACAAACTCTAGTGCTTAGGCCTATTGAGAATCACTTGATTTGCAGAGTTATCTCCCTTTATGTGAACAATTGGTGTTTTCAGAACTCCGAAAATATAAGGAGTACAGCACTGAAATTTGGTCGATACATACATCTTGATATCCACTGAATCATGAGCACATCAAAAACTCTGTCCGTCTTTCCTCTCCAGAGTTATCTCCCATATATATGTCAACCTCGAAATGTTCTGATCGCCTGTTCTCACATAGCAAGAAATATAGCTGGATTTAGTTTCTATGGTAGTGCTGGCCGTTGTCAATATACTTCACAAAAATAATTTGGACAGGGTCGGACTTACATTTTTTGGTTAGGGTGGGGGCGAAATTTTCGCAATTTTATTTTTGCGATGATTTCAACCATTTTTACTACCATGTATCTTTAGGACGTACTAATGATTCTCCTGAAAGAATTTTGTAAATCGGTTGAGAAATGTCCAAGTTACAGACCATCGAATATTATATTCATACATTGGCTGAGGAGAAAGTGGTTGTGACCACAACTCCTCCTAAACGACGCAAATGAGCAGGATTTGGTTTATGTGAGCGTGTTACTCATAGAGAGAAGACGAACTGGTGCAATTTTTACCAAGATCCAAAAATATTTGTCCCTATTAGGGAGGGGGCAAAAATTGTAATTTTTTTGTCGTCTTCGATTCGAACCAAAATTGTTGTGAAGTATCTATAGGACGTTCTGGGAGTACTCCAGACAGAATTTTGTAAATCGCTTGAAAAATGTAGAAATTGTGACCCATTAATTCTTATCAAGTTTACACAAGATACACTATGGATTTAAATTCCTACAACCAATCGTCACTTTTTTGGTGTCATTCGATGGAGAATTTCTAGTACTTCTAAATAATTACCTACCTACCGTATTATATTGATGGAAGCCAGAGATAATCGAAATGTATACACTGAACAGCATATATATAGGCCTACATAGTAGAATATTGCCACAATATCTTACTAAAACCCTACTATATAATAAAGGGGCATCAATTGCGAACACAATGCCGCAAAAATTAGCTCGATATCTCGAAAATTGGCCGAGATATGGTGACTTTTCTACCCGCGTCACCTAATTCCGAGGTATGGGTGGGGGTCACACCAGAAGGTTCCAACTGAACACAGAAATGTCAAGAAACCGTACTATGGACATAACAATCAATTCCGCGCGATTCCCTAATTATACTTCCATGTTTTACATGGAAGTATATTGTTTTTGTGATTTTTATTTTTCTCTATTATTATTATTATTCTTTATTCTTCTTAGCAATTTTATAATGAGCATAGCTCAGTCAATACAAGAGTTAGAAAGCTAAAACTTTGTATGTATATATATGTATACAAACTCTAGTGCTTAGGCCTATTGAGAATCACTTGATTTGCAGAGTTATCTCCCTTTATGTGAACAATTGGTGTTTTCAGAACTCCGAAAATATAAGGAGTACAGCACTGAAATTTGGTCGATACATACATCTTGATATCCACTGAATCATGAGCACATCAAAAACTCTGTCCGTCTTTCCTCTCCAGAGTTATCTCCCATATATATGTCAACCTCGAAATGTTCTGATCGCCTGTTCTCACATAGCAAGAAATATAGCTGGATTTAGTTTCTATGGTAGTGCTGGCCGTTGTCAATATACTTCACAAAAATAATTTGGACAGGGTCGGACTTACATTTTTTGGTTAGGGTGGGGGCGAAATTTTCGCAATTTTATTTTTGCGATGATTTCAACCATTTTTACTACCATGTATCTTTAGGACGTACTAATGATTCTCCTGAAAGAATTTTGTAAATCGGTTGAGAAATGTCCAAGTTACAGACCATCGAATATTATATAATTTGGCTAATGAAGGAGCATGGGAGAGGGTGAGACCATATCGGGGAGGCGACGAGACCATGCCTTGTGGTGATACCATGTCGGGTGGTGAGACCAGGCCGAGGGTGGTGAGACCAGGCTGACCGGTGGCGGATGTAAACGTCAGATTTAGCACAAAAAAAAAAAAAAAAAAAAAAAAAAAAAAACAAGTCCAGCGGAATAATATTTTTATTGCGTGCTCCAGATGGGAAGAGTGATTCGGACCGGAATATACCATTTATCAGTTTTTTGTCCCAACCGTTACCGATCTACAGCATGGACAAGAAAATGACATATTTTTGGCGCCAATTCCAATGGGCTAATTGATGAGCAAGGTTAATGCAGGAGCGGGTATACTGGTATCTCACAGGTAGGCCCCCGAAGTTTGATAGCTCTACTATTACAGAAACCTGCCCAACAGCGAGCGAGGTTCGGTGGTATCAGACTTTTTGCAAATTCCAACAAAAATCAAAGGGGGGAAATTGTCTAAAAAATGAAACATCGAGCTAAAATATTTCTGAGTAGTGCATATGATAGATAGTATCCAAGCGCAACTTATTGATGTCTGCTTAATTGGCGCTAAGGTCGAAGGTTTACTCGTAGCGAGGCTTTATAATGTAAATAAGTTTTGTTAAGTGCTGTATCACTAACCTATTTTTCTCGCCAAATCCGACCGGGTTAATGAAGGAGCGAGCTAATGCAGGAGCAGGTAC
Organism: Siphonodentalium dalli; assembly: GCA_032622095.1. Taxonomy (NCBI): domain Eukaryota; kingdom Metazoa; phylum Mollusca; class Scaphopoda; order Gadilida; family Siphonodentaliidae; genus Siphonodentalium; species Siphonodentalium dalli. Next base: position 183,872,379 of record CP136062.1, read on the forward strand.
GTCGATATACTTCTGATAATATCCGAAAGTTTGACCGCTCTACTATCAAAGCAACCTGACCAACGGAGAACTCGTGTTCAGGTGGGTTCAAATTGGCAAATTCCAACAAAAACCAAAAGTTGAAAAATACTTCAAAATATCAAATACGGAGTTACAATTTTGCTGATGAGCGGGTGTGATAGGGGGTATCAACGCCCAACTCTGGTGCAATTTCTTAAGTTTCAGAGCAAAGGGTTTACTAGTGGCGACGCGATATAGCGTAATACGCACTACATGCAGATTAACACAGCCTGCCATAGATATATGGCAAAACTCGAAATTATCCAATATTCCCGTCAAATTCAAACAGGCTAATGAAGGAGCGAGTGAAATGCGCTAGCAGGTACATCGGTATACAATAGATACATCCTGGAAGTTTGACTGTCGTTGTTTAAAAGCAATCCGTTTAACAGAGAGCTTGCATCGGTGTGGGTCGAGGCTTTCGGCAAATTCCGTGACATGTACTAACTTTTAAAATAAATGCGCAATGAGTTAATCAGGATTAAGTGCCCGATATTACATGCATTCACATGTTAATAGGAAAATACCACCGGATGACTGTATACACTAGGACATTTATTAATATTAATATAATGCAGGGACAGGTACGTCGGTATACTGTCAGATTGCCCGCAAATTTTGACCGCTCTGCTATAAAAGCAACCTGCCCAACGGAGAGCTCGGTTAGGAATGGTTCACACGTTTTGAAAAATTCCACCAAAACTCAATGGGAGTGGGGGTGGAATCTCGAATCCAGATAATGCAAAATTGACGCGAACGACTATAGAATGTTGCACGGCCGTAGCATTATATTAATGATATATATCTTAAGACTTTCATGGCTTACAGTGGTATGTAGTATTTCGCTTATGTAGTGTGAGAGTGTTTGTTATAAATTAGCAGCCAGGGTTGTGGCGTATTGCATAATATTAGTATCATTATAACAATCGTAACAAGAGACTAAGGGCAGTAATCGCCACGACAGTTTTAACAAATAAATCCGCATATATCATTAATAATTACCAACAGGTCGAAATTCTGAACTTACAATCCATGTCTATGATCTTTTTCTCATTCATTTCTTTTAATTATTTAATATATAATTTCCATATAATATAAAGATTGTGTTCATTAAAAATTAAATATTCCATGGAAGTATAAAATTTCTGGCATTTCAGAAATTTAAATCCTAGTTTATTAATATAATTATGTTTTTTTATTTATTTATTTATTTATTTATTTATTTTTTTTTTTTTATTTTTTTTTTTTTTTGTTGCCCAGATGTATATCTCCGTCGACTAGTGATAGTGCCTAATTTCTGTCGTATATCCTAACTTCTGTTTCTGTCGAAATTCCAACTCGCGCGTCTCCCAGAATAAACTGAACTCCCAATCCGAAGCCCCAGTCTAGTTTTGGTTATTCAAACCAAATCATCATCATTACATACATGTTTGCATACATGTCACCATCCGAACATCACCTGTACATATGTTTTTCATTATTTTTGCATGTTGTTCTCATGTTTTTGCAAGTCCTATTCACCTATTGCTATCTCACCAACACCAACTGTTACTCCTTATTTTCAAATCTCCACAGTTGCACTTCATCCGGCGTCAGTGAGTCTCTTTGTGCCCATATATCTCACCTCTTGTCATTATGCAGGAACAAAATCACCCACGGCCGCGCGATGTTGTTCTTTGGTGTGCCCGGCAAATAAATGGGTACGTCAGCTATACAGCATCGCACGGCCACGGGACTTTTTGATATAAATAAGAAACTAATTTGGCCGTCACAGAGCAAGCATAAACAGAGACATACCACTTTAAGAGGTGTGAGCATACGACTTCCATTAATCTTATTGGTTATTTCCATTCTACTTGTGCTGTCCGGTACGGTCCATCCCAACCCAGGCCCAACACATATCGACGGTGCAAGGAATGTCAATCGAAACAACAAATCAAATAGCCACGATCTGGGCACCCTGACATTATACCATCAAAATATTCGAAGTATTAGAAATAAACTCGACAAAGTAAAAGATCTTATCAGTGAATATGATGTTCTATGTTTTACCGAAACACATCTTGATGTCACATACCCCTCTGAAAATTTACTAATAGATGGCTTCAGAACCCCCATCCGAGAAGATCGTGATCAATATGGCGGTGGTATATGCATATATTTTGCAGAACACTTAGTATACTCCCGTCGGGATGTCCTAGAATTCGATTCGTCCATAATGTGGTTCGACATCCACTCGGCAAGATGTCATATCATCTTGGCATTATCATACCGGTCCGATGCGTTATGTGCTACAAATTACTGGAATCTTTTCGACAACGCAATTCATGAAGCTCTGGAAATTACACCAAATATGGTCATGCTTGGTGACTTTAACTCTAATATGTTGGACCCCAATTCCAAACTAAGCACAATTATCGATTATTACTCCATTAGAAATGTGATTAAAACTCCAACAAGAGTTACCGAAGACTCTCAGACCTTACTTGACCCAATTCTTGTATGTGGAGATCTAAGTGTCCGTGATGCAGATATTATAGACTTCGAAGTATCAGATCACTATGGTGTCTATGCGGCTCTTTCTTACGACAACTCTGCCACCCCATCCTTCCAAAGAACTATTTGGAACTACAAACACGCCGACTTCAGTAGGGCTACCTCCTTAATAAATGATATAAATTGGGATAGTCTCCTCCGACCAACGGCGGACGTTGACACAGCTGTAGCAGTATTTTATGATAAATTCCTTGAAATTATGCACGAAACCATCCCGACCTCGACAGTCACTATTCGAACTAAAGACAAAATCTGGTTCAACTCAGAAATTCGTCGCGAGCTACGGAAACGCAATAGATTCAGATCGATTGCACTCAAACGTAGTACCGATCTAAACTGGAAAAAATACAAAAAATCACGAAATAGAGTAAACAACATGAAAAAACATGAGAAAGCAAAATTCGAAGAACATCTCGATGAAAGAATTAATGACTCGCCATCATCTAGAGATTTTTGGCAAATCATCAATTACCTTTTGAATAAGAAGAAAACAAACAAAATACCACCACTTTATTCGGCTAACGGCGAAGTCATAGCAAATGGAGTTTCATACGCCAGCAATGACATCGATAAAGCTAGACTTCTGAACGCAAACTTTATCCAAAATTCATCTATAAACGATAAAGGACATCAACTACCAGATTTTCCTCTCAGGTGCAGGGGGGGGTGAAAAAATTTCTTCCGGCACGTATGCCGGGGTGGGTGGGTGGTCAAAGCCACCAACAAGCAATTTTTTCCGCAACTAAAAAAAATAATTCCTGCTTGTTTTTAGTGTTTTTGGCAATGAGTTGGGCTTCAAAACCACTTTGAATCAGTTTGAATGAGAGAAATAATGTAATTCTAACTGGTAAAATTACTGCAGGCAGTTATCGTGTTGTATTTTGTTGCAAATTTTGAAATCCAAGATGGCCGCTGGCAGCCATGTTTTTTTGGCCGAATGACCTCAAAATTACTCATTCCTATTTACATGTCCATGTTAACATCCATGATAAATAGTATGCACAGAAATTCATATACAGCTGTTTACAGTGAATTTCCCCCCCGCAAATCTCTGTTTTAGTGTTAAAAGGGGGGGTGGGTGTTAAAAAATGGTCGGAAAAAACTGCTGAAAACGGAAAAAAATTTGGCGGTAGGGGTGGGTGGGTACAAAAAATGATCGAAAGGGAAAAAATGCCATACGTGCCTGAATTTTTTTTCCGACCCCCCCCCCTGTCAGGTGCGGCAATAAACTCACTGATATTCCCATTTCACACGCAGATATTGTTACAGTAATCGAAAACCTCAAAACAAATAAAGCTCAGGGCTACGATGGAATTAATGCTAAAATGTTGAAAGGAACGGCAACTGCTGTTGCCACTCCGCTTCTATTACTCTTCAAGAAATCGCTAAATATGGGCAAATTTCCGTCGAACTGGAAGAAAGCTAACGTAATACCTATATTTAAAAAAGGAGATCCCGCGGACTGTTTAAATTATCGCCCAATTTCACTTCTACCTATCCTTGGAAAAGTTTTCGAAAAAAACGGTACTCAAATATATTAATGTATTCTTCGACGAGAACTGCCTCCTATATCGACACCAATCCGGCTTTACCGAAGGACATAATACAACATATCAACTTCTGGATATGTATCATAACTTATGTCAGAGCCTCGACAACAACTTGCACACCTGTGCTATTTTTTGTGATATCTCAAAGGCGTTCGAGAGGGTCTGGCATAAGGGTTTGATACATAAATTAGACAAGTACGGAATTTCTGGTCAGCTGTCCATTTGGTTGGAGGACTATCTTTTTAACAGACAACAAAGAGTCTTGGTGAATAATACATACTCCGAGTTCGAATTGGTCCCCGCTGGAGTGCCTCAAGGGTCAATACTCGGACCTCTTCTGTTCCTATCCTACATAAATGATCTCCCGGATAACCTTATCTCAACAACTAGAATGTACGCCGACGACACATGCATTATCGCATCTCATTACGACCTGACCATCCTTGAATTCGATCTAAATCAAGACCTAGAATCAATATCAAATTGGGCGCGCAAATGGCTGGTAAATTTCAATCCATCGAAAACCAAAGCAATATCTTTCTCGTTATCGGGCAAACAAACGAACCCCACACTTGTATTCCAAGACCGAAACATCTCTTTCGAAACGTCACATACACACCTCGGTGTTGAAATTCAATCAAATTTAGACTGGAACGATCACATTAATAATATAATTAAAAGAGTTTCGTCCCGCATCTCACAACTAAGAAGATTCAAATACAGCTTAAGTGCAAACACGTTAGAAAAAATTTACAAAACTTACGTTCAGCCAATAATGGATTATGCAGATGTAGTTTGGGACTGTGCACCACAATACTGGATGGACAAACTTGAACGTATACACGTGGACGCCGCCAGAATAGTGACCGGGTTAACCCGCTCTGTCTCCAATACAAATGTTTTACTCGAAGTGGGGTGGTCCAACCTTAGGGAGCGCAGGGAGAAACACCACCTACAAACACTTTTTAAAATAACTAACGAAGAAACTCCAGAATATCTCACCCTTCTTCTACCAGCCCGGGCGGCACATGTATCAAACAACCGGTACAACTTTAGACAACCGCGTTTTTTCTACTCGTACCGCTGGACAACAGCACATTACAGGAAATCATTCTTCCTAAACACAACTCATGAGTGGAATAAGCTCCCTTCGTTTGTCATAGATTCTGAAAATATATCCGATTTTAAAACTCACCTAAACATAATCGCCCCTGCTCCAAAACCCTATCCACTTTATAGAACAGGTCATCGGAATGTTAGTGTCAACCATTGTAAACTCCGAAACTATTGTAGCGACTTAAAGAGTGACATGCAAAATAATCACATAGCTGATAGTCCTAATTGTCAATGTGGTTTTCCGAAGGAGGATGCTAGTCATTTCTTCTTCCACTGTCCATTGTTCACCAATCAGAGAAGAATATTTTACCACAAACTTGAAACAAATAACTTTCATATAGAAAATATTAAGCATCTTCTCTGTGGAATCTCTGAAAATGACCACAGAAGAAATATATTGCTATTTCATATTACACAGTCCTACATTAATGCAACTAAACGTTTTGGGTAACTTCGATCATATATTTTTCTCTGTTATGTCAACCTGTCATTGAAAACAATTAAAAATTTAAATGCCCGGCCTTTTTAGACACAACTTATGACAACGTGAGGGTAAAACTGGACACAATAAAACTCCACTCATAGCACACTCTGTACAAATATTCACATCTGTTTCCCTGCTTAAACATTCACAATTTCATCCTGCCATCTTGTTTAAATGTTATGTTATACCTTTTGTGCGGGAGAGGGGCGTCACTAAGTTGACAAAACTTGTGTCCCAATCCCCATGTATATAATTGATATACAATAAAATATGTTTAAATCAATAGGCATATTAATTTGCCCGTGCGACGTGACCTTGACCTTGACATCGGGTAATTTCAAGGTCAAACGCCCGAATATCACGGGATTTCGATGAAACTTGGTATGTGGTGTTACCTTCGGCCGGGGAGTGGCATAAACCTATTAATTTCCCCGTGCGACATGACCTTGAAATCGGGTCATTTCAAGGTCAAACGCCCGAATATCACGGGATTTCGACGAAACTTGGTATGTGGGGGTACTTTCGTATCGGGAGTCTCATAAGCATATTCATTTGCCCGTGCGACGTGACCTTGACCTTGAAATCGGGTCAATTCAATTTTGATGGGATTTCGACGAAATTTTATACATAGGGCTACTTTTGTCCACTGAGTGTTTTGGACGGGTCAAATCGTGACCCCGACCTGACCTTGTCGGGTACGTTTGTCCGGGCAGTGTTTTGGACGGGTCAAATCGTTATCCCACCTGACCGCGACCTTCAAAATGGTCAATTCAAGGTCCAAGCCCGGACGAAGTCGGGTCACCTTCTAGTATATATATATATATATGCACCGAAAGCGCTCGCACCCTGGTTGGCACCCCATCGAATCCGCCGTGCTCCCATCGAATCCTCGGATCGTTTACGCCGCGTGTTATTTATAAATTAATAATCAGTACCCCAAAAGGCCATTAAAGCAGCATGGGGGTATGTTCTCCAAAATACACCTATACTATTCGCTTTTGAATTTTGTGCGGTATCGAAATATGTCGATAAATACTTGAACTACCTTTCTGCGAGCATTAGATGTCGCAGAAAGACACATTGAAGTAATAGAAAATACAACTTGGAACACTATGTTTGAGTCCCAAACAATACAACTAGCAATTTGCACGGCATGAACACGAAAAGAGCGTTATGTGTTAGACTATTCCTGATATGATAGAAATAAAGAGAGTTTGTTTCACTTGTCTGCGAAATATTTAAAACAGCTGAAAAATGGCTGTGACCATAGCAAGTATTTTCAGAGCATATGAAGCCGGACGTAAATATGTCTGTTACCGGTGTGACCTTGTGTCACATTGGCTGTCTGCTGATATTGTATAGACCAATTAAAATATCAGCCCATTCCATATGAAACATATGGTCAGTCAAGTCATGCAAATGGTGATATATCACGAAACGGTGTCATTGTTTGAATGTTATTGCCCCAGGCTGCCGTCGGAAAGTTCACCGTACATAATCGGACAACCGCGTATATATAGGGTGAGCGACTTTGTACAACAACTATCCGGATTCCTGAATTTGAAAGGTAAGAGAGAGAGAGAGAGAGAGAGGAGAGAGAGATTGATTGATTTGTTTTGCTCCATTCAAAGAGATATGTCTGCACGGGTCTGATATACACATTTATAAATACAAAAGTGGAATGCAATTTATATAAATTACATTTGAATAAGGTCGGTTTTCTATTTGATATTCAAATGTCCATTCGTTGTGTGAGCTAAAATAATTAACACCACCAGGTGTACATGTATACTGTCGGCCAAATATTATAAACATATGGGCCAATGGGACTTTTATAAATAGAAAATTGTTTTTTCCGGTTTATTAGTTTAGAAGTCGAACTGCGCGATAAGGAGGCCGGTCACCGGTAAAAGGTGTAGTTGGGTATTTCAATTTCGTTTATTGTCCTTTACATTATTATGTCAATAATGTTGATTGTTAGTTTGTGACAAGCTATGTCAATTACCAATAAAAGAAATTTAAAAGATAATTTGTAAGTCTTATATTTCAACTTTTATAGATATTGTTCGTTCTGCAGCCCACTGATGGTTGTGTTGTGATGGTCTTATAGTTGCAGTATGTAATAATTATGACCGCGTTAATTGCTTTCGATGTTGAGGTATGAACAATGGCTGGACCACGCACTCTTGGTGGGAACACAGTACCTACGATGTTTGATCCGAAGAAGCTTTCTGGTGTGGTGAATGAGAAACCTGCAGTAATAAGCCGTAGATTTGTTTGTAATAATTTGAAAGATTAGTTGTTTTAACGGATGGCGGTGCATTCATGTAACCAATATATTTTATATTATAATTTATATTTATGGCTAATAATATGATCTTGGTGGTGTTACCATTTCTGACTATGGGCTTCTTGTATTGTAATAACATACACAGCGACGTGCGCAGTGATGAGGCTCACACCGGTATGATATTACTGTTTCAAATATGTAGAACTTTGTATCGGTGTTATATGCCAGTTTTCAATAACATATAGAAATAATTAATTCCTGAATGGACGTGCATTTATGATGTGCCCATACGCACAGTTTAGCGCCATAACGAATTAAGCATTGATAAGTATGTTAGTAAACTGTAAGCGAACGGAATTATCGCGGGATTTACGACATCCCAGTCGTGGATTAAACCGATAAAAATTAATAAATGACTGAAGGTCTCAACTCAATCCGTAGCAACTTGCCAAAACTTAATTGGAGCGTTGTTTATATATATCTTTCATTCTCATACTTTGCAGGCAAGTTTTATCTACGCCATGTGTTGCCGATTTAGCAATGATATCCATCTGAAAGTTTGACAATGCAATAACGGGAATTGATTGATTGGCAGTATAATTTGTGCTCGGGACACATGTAATGGCGGAAAAGCTACACATGTGATGCGATAATTGAATTATATGTTCCCGTTACGTATAAACTTTTAATGCGCATGTTTTCGTTATATATATATGAATCTCAGCGGTATAAAATATATACCTAAAGGCCGAATAGTCTGGAATTTAAAGGAGTTGGGTTTAGTGCAAAATAACGAAAAATAAATCAGTGGCCGTGTAATTTGCGCTGGGAACACAGGCAATGGCGATAAAGCTACACATGTGATGCGATAGTTAAATTATGTTTCCGTTAGGCCAAAAAAAAAAGGTTTTGGTTCTCAGGCACCGCCGCATTGGATAAAAAGGGCCGCATTAGGCCTTTTTATTGCAATGCCTGATGTTATGACAAAAAAACTTACGAAAAAATAAATTTGAAAAAAAATAAATATATATATATTTTTATTTTTTTTGTTTTATCAACATGTCCATATCAGATATGTGTTGAATATTAGTGTGCATTGAGCTCTAACATGTAATGTGTTAAAAAGTGACTTGCAGGCTTACAACATGAAGTAGATGACTACAATTAAGAAAATTATTAGCTGATCCTCATGCTCTTCTTACAATTGGTCATTGTGAACAACTTACACTAATTGTAACTTTATACAATTGAAAGGCACAGGACTAAATTCAGGATCACATATTAGAATGGGGAGGTATCAGTTTTTAGACAACAATAACAGTAGTTAATGTCAGGGGCATTATATATTGTTAGGTAATCCCAGTCATACACTGGTGGTACAACGTCATTTTTATATAAGACTAAATGAGTTTATATGCATAACAGTTCCCTCTACCTTTCTGGTTATTACTAGACAGAGGAAGGTATCTTTGTCCATGCTTACTATGCGCAGAAAAAATTAATAAATAAATAAGACCCTCCCTCCCTCATTGATTTGAAAAAAAAATTGCCCGAGAACCAAAACACTTTTTTTTTTGGCCTTACGCTTAAACTTTTATTGTGTCCGTTATACATGAATCTCGGCGGTATAAAATATACACTTAAAGACCGAACAGTTTGAACTATAAATAAGTTGTGGTTAGAAGCACACAGGCCAGTATAGTTGATGCATGTAACGCGATTGATATAGTAAAGTTGAACCGTATACATGCACGTACACAATATGAGTGAATGATTCAGCAAATTTAAATCGCACATTCGAATGAATTCTTCCCATCCTGTTAGACAGTCGACATGTATAGTTATACAGACATGAAATGACAAATGAGCAAGTCTTAGGAAACACTAAAGTTTCAAGAGTTCGTAGACCTTGCACAATTAGAATGTCGAAAAAACCTTATTGTTATAAATCATTGAAGACGCCTTGTATATATCGTAAATTAATAGTTTATTGGATACATTCTACACGATGTACAGCCGATATAATCATGGTTCGTATCTGGACGGTCCTACTAAAATGGTTTACAGTCCAAAAGAGTACATTTGTTCCCTGACTTGAATATATATAAAGAGCATTCTTATGTAAGTCCAAAAAACCCAGGATACTAAATCTTCCATTCAAATTATATTAAGATTTACAGAGAAGCTTTATCCGAACATCGCTGCGCCCACCAAATGTCTGACCTTCATCAGTAGGTCAATTGTTGAGGACACATCGTGCCTAGCCAAGCATGATATGTCAGTAGCAATGTGTGTAACATCATTATTGTCAATGATAAGATGTCGCACTCAATAATAAGATATTACACTATTAAGAATAAGCTTGATATATATATAAGTGTATGTTCGCTTGCCATATACGTACAAGATATACAAGATTTGATTGCAATAACACCTCAATGGGCAGTTGCAAACATAATATATGATTTAAAAAATACAATAGTAGTATGAATTAAACAAAAACCAGACTCAGTCAAAATTTATATTCTGTATACTCACTCATAAGTTCTTATAATTATTATGCACTTGATAAACTCTGCCGTTTTTCAAATAAGGACCGGATCATGTCGCATATAATATTTATGGTGACAATATGCGGTGTGACTAATTACCGCCCGGGACCGCCCGGGTGGCCCCACGGGCCCGTGGACACAATATCTCGACGTTATAACGTAGCCACATGCCACCTGAGGGCAACATAGAAAAATTTACTCGCTCGCTCGTCTCCGGCCGGTCATATTAACCCCACAAATGCCGATATTGGCTAAAAGAGCCTGGGTGATTACGGGTGTCTTCGTGTGTTTTCAGACAGATTATTTTGGTGATTCGCGGTAGTGCAATACACCTGAGTGTTAATTCCATATATTAACTCGTTGACGCGTCCACGGCCGATGTTATTAACCCCTCAAAATACGTTATTAACCCCTCAAAAACATGTCTTTAATGTTATTGCAAACGTTTTAGATTAAACATTGCGTTAGTTTGGAAAGAACTATTATAATATTAATTACAAGATGGTATTGCAGCAATATGAAGTATGTGCTATAATTCTCGATGACTCCCAATAAAAAGATTATCCCACAAATAAATGAGGGTTAGCTTGAGAAATAATTAACATTGGGTAGACTGAAATAAGATATAGGAAGTTTCAACTATGACGTGAATGAAATCTTTGGAAACTAACTGAAATGGAACATACATCGCCAGTAAACCATTACATGCACATGTACCAGTATTCAGAAGATCAGGCGGCTGGAAACGTAGATTAAATGCTCTTGTTAAGATAATGAAAACAATCCGGACTGATCTTAAAATTGCCCATCTCTGCCACATATACATAAATATCTCTGGTTTTGTCTTTATATATTTTATTATTTGTAATTAAGCACAATAGAAAAGGGATTGGGGACAAGTTTACAATAACTTTATGCAAACTTTAGCCAAATTATTTATGATGTCTATATTAATGTGCAGTCTCAACCAGAATAAATTAGCATAGTCCGTGTGGCATCGAGTAGAAGGGAAGGGAACCAATTGAACGCCATGTAAACACATACTAATCATCAGCTATCCTTCTCATTAAACAATTGTTTCACCTTTTAGCTGCAAACAATCAGCGAATTCCAGTATCCAGTACTCGTATCTACATTTACTCCAGTGTTAACATGTTAGAACCAGAACACTCAGAATCTAGTTTGAATTAACTGTTATTCCATATCATGAAAAAGAGCATTCCTATCGTTTCTCAAATCTGGGTTGAGTCATGTGTTTCTAACATACATAACAGTCGTCTTTGGCGGAGTCTACTCCATGTGTGATCTGTTCAGCCAGTTTTGAGCGAAGTTGCATTTTTCACCGAAAACGAAACATGATGCTATTTAAAACCAATTACATGTAAGACATAAACAAATCTATGTTTCCGGTAAAGGTTGGAAGGGTGGGAATTATTTTTAATTTTATATTGTTTTAAGCACCCAGATAATGGGACATATTCATTCGGAATATATTCCCTTGGTGGCACACGGATGTGTAACATAATACCCATCTTTTTCTACCTATATGGCCTACACCGACTGTGATGGACGAGGATACACTGCTAGAAAAAAGCCAGTCGCTTTCATGGTCTCGTACCGCGCAACGTCGCTGCCAACGTTGGACCGTTAAACATACGGTCTGGCTGTAGCATGTTCCACGGTACACAACCGTTTAAGTAACTGGCAGACTGTAACCCGTAACTGTCTGACTGTTGTATTTGTTACAGTTCAACACCGTTTAATTAATATCAAGACCATAACTAACAAAGGTCAGACCAATGGTATTTTTCACGGGTCAACACCAATGTTTTGCTATTAATATGCTAATTTACCGTAGAATTAGCCAGTTTCCAATGGTGACAATATGCTTTCTCGGTAGGCATTACTATATATATGTTTTTGAATGGTCGAAACTAGTATTCGTAACTGAAAAATACATTTTAGTTCTTCAATCATATTCATAGTTTTGATGACACGTAAATCCTCAATGCACAAAGTGATAGACAATACTTATGAATCTTCGCAGTTTGCAGAGAATCAAACATGTTATTTGCCTCGTGGAACTTAATCAGGAAAAAGGATGGGTTCACCTTTCACTGACTACTGTATAAATATGGCTGTAAATAGCCGAAAAGCCAACGCATCAGTATTCAGTTACGAGTAATACTAATTTCGACCATTCTGAAACATATGAATTGGCATGCCATTTTAAAACCTAAAAGAACAAAGCTACGTCACAGTTAAAACTCAAATTAATGTACATGTAAAAGTAAAAGATCTTAATGGCATATTTTGTTGGTAACATGTAAGGCGTGAAATTGTCCAGTCACTTGTAAACACAGTTTGTGTTGCCTTAATTGTCGAAAATATTCATATTTGTTCCAAACACCGTAAACAGAAAAACATTAAAAGCATACAATTTCGTTCATATATACCATGACCATCGCGTAAACAGCGTGTTATCATAAAGACCTACTATATTTTACATAAGCAAGAGCCTGATTGTGTTACAGAAGACAGCACAATTCTACTGGCTAATCACATACAAATGACATAAACGCTCTTTATTAGTTCCATATCAGGTATTCACCAACAAAGAACGCTCTTTATGTTTACCATCATAATATAAACAAACACCAGAAAAGTAACTTTTTATGCTTCTGTTTACATAACAATGGTCAAACATATGACCATAACATACTGTTTATGCGATATATCTTATTTGTATACGGACACAGTCTATCTACATTTTGATGTTCTTTCTGTTTGTGGCGGTTTTTGACGGGTGGAGATATTTTCACAGGATACCCACCGCCAAGGCCAACCGTGTCTTTAACAGGTGAATCAGTACATCATGCCAATATATCAAAATATCGGCTAGTTGAGATTGAAACCTTCAAGACAACAGCAGATCCCGCAATAACTGCGCGATGACTTGGCGACAATGTACTCCTATAGTCGCACATTTGTTCGATGAATTTGACAGCATGGGGCATCCAACTGTGTATACTGGTATCACGACACTTAGTATCCATATCAGTGAGTCAGCAAAATATAATTTGATAAGAACATTCCAACCAATAGTGGGCTCCTGGTCCGTAAATTGTCGTAATCCATGTAACTGGTCGATAACATGGCGAATGACGACAATGTCTCATATACACACGTTTCAATGAAAATTTATGAAAATGGGATGAATCGGTCCGTGTAATTGTAATAGTTGTACTTGGAAGTTGGAATTGTAGATATGTGATCATCCGTCACTGCGCCGCGCCAGTTCATTGTTTACGGTGTTGTTGACATTGAAGCTCTTGTGAATTACTCTGCTGCGTACAATACATGTATATCCTCTCATGTAAATGTACATGCATGTGCGTTGAAACAATCAGAACACTGTCAACTGGATTTAAAGGTACGGTTGGCCTTGGCGATGGGTATCCTGTAAAAATATTTCCACCCGTCAAAAACCGCCACAAACAGAAAGAACATCAAAATTAGACAGACTTTGTCCGTATACAAATAATAAATATCGCATAAACAGTATGTTATTGTCATATATTTGACTATTGTTATGTAAACAAAAGCATAAAAAGTTACTTTTCTGGTGTTTGTTTATATTATGATGGTAAACATAAAGAGCGTTCTTTGTTGGTGAATTCCTGATATGGAACTAATAAAGAGCGTTTATGCCATTTGTGTGTGATTAGCCAGTAGCATTGTGCTGTCTTCTGTACCACAATCAGGCTCTTGCTTAGGTAAAATATAGTAGGTCTTTATGATAACATGCTGTTTACGCGATGGTCATGATATATATAAACGAAATTGTATGCTTTTAATGTTTTTCTGTTACGGTGTTTGGAACAAATATGAATATTTTCGACAATTAAGGCCTCACGTGCCTTTAACAGGTCATTGTCAACATTCTAATAGTAATAGCTACAATAATATTGTCACTAGTGGTTGACATCGAAGCTCGTGTTAATTGTACCTGTATCATCTTGTGTCAGTAAATAGTGACAGTGCTTGATAGTCACAGCACTGTCAATTTCAACATCAGCACTGAGTCGAATGAAGCCAGGTTACAGCCGACCTTTGATCATGCCATGAATCTCTACTAGTATTCTCGAATACGATCCAGTTGTCACAATTTAGTGGAAAATGTCAATGATTAAGCCGGTTTTCGCAGAAACGAATCAGACCGTCTTAACAACTGTCCACAATTGAAAAGGTAACATTTTCCCAAAAAAAATAAACGATCAAATACGCAAAGTGGCGAATAAAATAGGTGAGTGCTAAAGCAGGGAGATTAAACCCGGTTTATGAATAACGTAATTATAAACTCAATTAAGACGGACCCGCATAACACAGAATGAATGCCGGATTAATAATACATCTCATATATATTTTGAAGACCTCTGTCTGTATGTATGTTTGTTTGTTTGTCTGTCTGTCTGTCATTTATACAAATCTACGAGTATCGACCGATCGGGACGAAACTTGGTACGTGTGTGTAGTTTGACCAGGCGGTGAACGTTGTCGTATTGGCGAGCCCGTGCGGCGCCCGCTTCGCGCATGCGCAGACGAGATCTCGGAAACGGGTGGAGCTATCGACTTGAAATTTGCTATGTGAATGTATCTTGCCCCGGATACGAATTTTATCGGGTCGCCGAGCCCGTGTGAAACCAGCTTCGCGCATGCGCAGACGAGATCTCGGAAACGGGTGGAGCTATCGACTTGAAATTTGCTATGTGAATGTATCTTGCCCCGGATACGAATTTTATCGGGTCGCCGAGCCCGTGCGACGCCAGCTTCGCGCATGCGCAGACCAGATCTTGAAACGGGTGGAGCTATCGACTTGAAATTTGCTATGTGAATGTATCTTGCCCCGGATACGAATTTTATCGGGTCGCCGAGCCCGTGTGAAACCAGCTTCGCGCATGCGCAGACGAGATCTCGGAAACGGGTGGAGCTATCGACTTGAAATTTGTTATGTGAATGTATCTTGCCCCGGATACGAATTTTATCGGGTCGCCGAGCCCGTGCGACGCCAGCTTCGCGCATGCGCAGACCAGATCTCGGAAACGGGTAGAGCTATCGACTTGAAATTTTGTTTTTGAATAGCCCGGACAACGTCGGGCTCATCGGCTAGTATTATATATTATCAGTCAGATTCAGTAATACTGTATGGAGTCATTGCCGTATATAATTTGGTCGCCGATAAATATACTATTGAATTTTGACGGCGTGAACTTTGAGTCACGAATATTTTTAACTTAGGCAATTTTCATGAGCACATAAAATAACGGGGGGAAAATGAAATGGTATGGGACCGTCGGATTAGGACCGTCCGAAACTGTCAAACTGACAGTATTTCCTAACAGTGTATCAATACACTTATTATGGATGGATGTGTCTGGAGTACCCCTGGGCGGGTGGGATACCGGCACATCAATAGTTTTATTTTATGCCTAATTATGTTTCTTTCATGAACTCCGACTGGGATAAAAATAGGCTGATATATATTATATACATTAAACACTGATAAACAGACCACATTTACGATATGCAGAAAGACCGAAATGACAAATATGTTATGCGTTCCCATCATCCAGACAAATGCTCTTTGTTTTCACCGTATGAGCAAAATACTAACAGGTCAGGTTGAAAATATTCCATTGGGGGTATTTCAGTTTAGCTATAGGCGGGGTGTAGTTCACAATTTTAAGTTGGACACCCACCTTGTCCGGAAAACTAGACTGTTCGATAAACAACTTATTTTATAATCGGATTTACTAAGTCTAATCTGGCCACGATAAAGACCCTGCAACAATGCCATGCATATACCGTTTAAAAGCAGTCGACTAAACAAGTGGTGTTGGATGCCTCAATATACAATTATGTGAGAAACATATGGCAGCTTGAGGACCAACTGTTTCTATCGTAATAAATTATAATTAGCATGTCACCAGAAAATAAGTGATAACCTTACAAAATTATATTTCGTATAATATACGGCGTTCTTTGTTTTTTTTCTGTTTACGGAGTCACCGTAAATATTACGGGAGAAAGCGCGATAAAATAATGAGTTTTCGTATAATATACGGTGCTCACCGTTTATTTCTGTTTACGGAGTCATCGTAATTTTACGACAGAAAACCGTGAAAAATAACGGGTTTTCGTTAACATACCGTTAATTTTCTGTTACGGTCCAATAGCTGCCGGCCGTTTCTGCCGCAATTTTTACGGTGTTTTTTTTAAACACTGTCTAATACCAGTTTCATACATTACACACACCATCAATACGACCGCAGCCAGTTGCCAATTTCTCGTTCAGAAGAAAAATATTATTTCCTGGAGGCTAAATGTTCATAGAATAACAATGTACAAAAAGTTTCATTTAAAATACTGATGTTGCTCTTGTGAGTGCATCCGGAAGAGATAAATCATCGTTATGTGTTTTTCCCATCTGTAATTACAGCCACATTCTGTTATTATTATTCAATTGTTAATCATCGTTAATTATTGGCGCATTATGAATTTATATTATCCATGCCGGGGAGGGAGATGGGCAATGGAGGTAATAAAGATATATATAATTCAAATGTGATTACCCAACAGGGTAAGAGAACATTGTGTCAGTTTGTACTGCATGAAGCGTGGCAATACCGCGTGATAATAGCAAACCGGTGGTAGAATAGGCGCCAAATTATATTGGTTATAAAATAGTTACCCATTATACATTTCAAATTTCAGTCTATCAGGTCCTAAAAAAAGTCCGCTATTAATTCAGATTTTGAAACAGAGTTTATACGAGTCACGTGACAGTTTAAGCAATAAGGAATACGAAATTACTTATTCACCCATTCATTAGTAAACGTTTCTAAGTAAGGGTTAGAGCACGAGAATAGTTTTATCAGAATCCATCGAATAGGAGATATATTCTGGTAAATGACTATGTTCGTGCTTGTAACGCGCCCTGTGCCCCCATCGAACTCCCCTTATACGCCGTCCCTGTTTGCGCCTGTTTACGTCATGCGTAGTATACTAGAGGCGCATTTTAATGGCGGTTCCGTTGGGGGCAGCGAAACGCGTTTCGTGCCTATGTGACCTCCAGTAAAATTGAAGTTACTTTGAAGTACCCGTTCGATTTGTTTGTTTTGAGGCGGCGTGTGCCAAGCAATGGGATAATCACTGAACAATTTATTTGCCATTGGGAATATTTTGTGCTTTACTAGTACCAAAAATCATGCAGGGAACGATTGTAACGATGGGATTGTGCTCTAAATTATTTTTAATACCCACAATTTACCTTGAGTTTAGTGTGTATACTTGTTGACAATTCCTCTACTCTACTAATTATTAGATACATTTCGCACAATGAACTACTACTGATAAGAATTACGAATAGGGTACAACGTCACTAGAATTTGTGTTCTTTCGATCATTTTTATTTTGCTAATTCCGTAGTTGCGACTGTATACGGTTCCGTTTTTCAACAAAACTGACATATACATTCGCAGTTATTATTCTTTTTTAGCATAGCCTGTTATCACTAATAACTTAACTGTTACTTTTTAAATAATGTTGTTAATCTAATTCTGTGTACGCAAAATGTTTGTATCTAACTTAAGGTTTCGAAGATGGTAATGTCGGTGGTGTTCTTTGGTTTTTGTGCCACATTAATAACGTCGAGTAATGGTGAGTTACCCGAACCACCACCACTACCAGAAGGTGCGCAAGGACTTGAAGCCTCAGCAACTGACCCACGAGGAGAAAACACAAACGGAGTCCGTATGAGGAACGGTCGTCATCATTTCTCCTCTAAGGCAAGTTGAAAGACATGAATAGTTATTACTCTAATATGTATAAACATATGTACCTGCACACATACGTGAATAATAAATTATACAAGTATCGGTTGTTTCAATATTGATAAAAATAATAACGCATTCTATGTCATTCTACTTCCTGTTCTCCCGAAAACCCGCTCATTATCTGCTTATAATATAGGTAGATAATCTTCTTAGAATCGCCTCATTTTAAGTCGATAATGTGCTGAAAATGAGAGGGTTTTAGTCACATTACCGACTCATAATGAGGACGATTCTAAGCATATTATATGCGGCAATGACACAAATAAGCCAACTAGTGACGTTCACGTGTACGCCCTTTAACATGTGTTTTCATCGTGGCCCGCGCCATAAACAAAATAACGGATATGACTGCATGCATTATCTGCTTATTTCAGAGTAGGTACCTATTTCACTTTACAGATCGATGATGTATTTGCGTATTTGCGCGAGGATATGTTGCGTTCTATGTTGACAATTTAGTGGAAATTTGCTTTAGTGTTATACTAACCAGCACAAAGAGGATTTACGCATGCACGTCTAAGAGTTTCCGACCATAATCTTCATGTGGATAGTGGTCGTTTCATTTATATAACTAAACAGTTGCAATACATGAGCAGTTGCTTACATGAGCTTGGTCTTCGAAAATATATGGGCGTATAAACATCGATGCCAACTCTTGGGGTATATTGGGCATTCAATTATAATATGGAAATAATTCCTAGTAGTCAATGTTAAGCCATATACCATGCGTAACGGATAGTTTAAGATTTCTTGTTCGGAACACCATCAAGCTGCGAACAAATGCATGTATCTTGTTGTCTACAGATATGTGGTTTTCTCTTGCAAAGTGGTGTTGATAATACTTTGATAGGATGCAACGTTTTTTTTAATTGAAATCAAGAACATGTTATGAATGGCATGGTATTAACCACAATAATGGCAAATTGTTCGAGGTTTCTATAATAAGAAAAACGGTATGTTTACCATGAAGCGAGATAATGTATAAATAACATAATATATTATTTGTCCCATATCCGGTTGTAACTAGCAATCTGATTGGCTACAACGCCACGTGGAAATCACCATGTCCCCCATCACACTTGACAGCGTATATAAATTACCCTTGAACTGGCAATTTCCACCAATCATGACGCTGCTCTGGCACTCCGAATTTGGCGTCAGCTGACGCAGCCTACTGAAATATTCTTATTGGTGCTGATTGGTGTGAATTTATCTGAGAACGTATGAAAAGCACACTTAAATTAACACCACATAGCAATTGTTGTGGGGACAAAATCGTTATCTCCGCCAACATCGTGCATGGGTACATGGAGATTTAATACCTGTATGTCTCTTTTTGAATATCTCGGCCCCGCCTCGGGGTTCAAAATCGACATCCATGTATTAAATCTCCGTGTACCCCCGATGTCGCCGGAGATAACTAATAATATCCGGACTGGCTTGGTCGACATTGGCTCTATGCAGATAGTGTCTGTTCAAATAGAATTTAACTTTTTCATTTGTATTGTTTTTCGACATGTTTTAAGTTCAACTAACCTCACCATAATTCCCTAGGATATGGATGAGTAATTCTACGCTATGAGTAAAATATTATACACTTTCTGCCCACACATGAGTGGGCCACGGTATTTGTCGTCCGCTCGAGACTTCGAACATTCCAGATCTAGAGCGGCGACAAACCCCGTGTCTCACGAAAACAATGGTGACAACTGTTTTGTTATCAGACAAAGGATTGCATACCTGCTCAGTGACATGGGTAATGTGCGCACGTGTGTGTTCTTTATCTAGATCGAACAGTTCATTTTATGTTGGAATCTTCGCTTTTTAGAAAATAAAACAATAAAGCTTTGGATCAATTGGATCACATCCATGGTTGGGGCTATTATCTTGCTGGTCGAATTGTGGGAATCGTTTGACGAAAAGAGGAAAGAAGCAATTTCGAAATTGAGCACCGATGCGACGAAATGTCAGATTTCGTTCTAAATGACCGTAGACGTGCAAAGTTCAAGAACGCTAACATGCAAACCTAACAAGGTTTGTTTGTGCCTTAATTGACAACAGACTCACCCGACACATAAGATATTCTTGTAAAGTCGGAGGAAAAACTATGCGAAAGGAAATTTGTAAATTGATATATACAGTAAATCACGTAAGTGCAACGTATGTACATCGGTTATGCAATTAAATAGCAGATAGTGGATATGAACTACAAACTATCTATTTGTTCCACGGTATTGATATAAATAGGTCCAATAGAAACCCTACACAAAAGAACGAATTTAATTCAGTCATAACACCATTTATGCACATCGCATTTTAATTGCAAATTAAAAACAATAATTTTGAAATTATCAACAGATTGAGTATCTTACTCGTATTTAAATTCGCGCAGTACTATTTTCTCTCAGTTTTAAATTCGCGTACATTGGCGCGCAGATCCAAAACTGACAAACTTATCTCCACAAAAGACTTGCATACTGTGGTTCTTACCCCGAGGTAAATGTCCACGGTGCAAACGATAACTTATATATATGGCTGTCATGATAGTTATTTATACTACAAGTGTTCCAATGATACATTTAAATAGCTATAGTTATCATTGACATGACATTGGGCGATATTTAAATGTGACCACAACGCGTCCGTTGTTTAGTTGACTAACATCACCCAGTCAAATCGTCACGGACCGGTGTTCTCTTAGATGATGTCATGAATATCTAATATGGCTAACGCCCTTAGAGATCATATCCCACCAGTACAAAACCTTGGAACTTTTTGAAGTTTTGACAGGGAACCTTATAAAGTCGAAATAATAACACGGGGAATATATTTGTTACTTATAATCTGTTCCTTAATAATAAATTTCACTGTAGGTGAAGGTCCCAACTCGATATTTGACGATTTAAGTGAATTTGTGAGCGATTCCAGCTATGGAATATGTTCTGGGTAATTCAACGTTTTTTGTTCGATATCGGCTCACAAAGGTCACAGAAACACATGAAATTTGGAGTTGGGACATTCGCCTACAGCGAATTATATAAATAAGGAGCAGATAATAAGTAATAAATGTATACCCCGTGTTATTTTTTCGACTGTAAGGTTCCCTGTGCAAACTTCAGAAAGTTCCAAGGTGGAATATGATCTCTACGTAGAGATTCATGGCATGATCTAGTGTCCTCTAAAATGCAACATGAAGTCTCTGGGAGATAAATTAATTTCACAATAAAATCTGAGCTTGTATGTTTACGGACCTCAGTTTTAGCAAAAGTTTAAATCCTATGCGGACCGGGGCGAATTGTCGTTTGGAACTAAAGTTAACCCCACCGTTCTTGTCCTCATTTACATGTATATCATTAGTCAAATTCACAGGGGACTATGTTATAAACCAGGCGGCTTATACTGGTGATATTCAATTACCAGGGTATAGATCTGCCGCCATCGACCGCATCCAAACCTGGGTGATCTGACATTGTGTCCATGTAAACGGTGTGTATGTAAACATTATATATATAAGGGCCTTAATCAGTTCTTCGATAAATGTTCATGTAGTCGAATAGTTCCCTTCCCTTCGTAAATGTTAAGAACACATGCCTTTGTTCAACTTGTAATCTGAACATTTTCCACCAATAAATAGGAACCCTTCTCTTGTACTAGCATTTCGTCTGTCTGTCATCTGATTTCCAATGATCATCCATCCACATGAATAATTAACAATTGCAATTCATAATTTAATCACTGAATTTTAAAATCTATATAATAGTGAAAGGGATACGAATTAAGAAAAATATTCGCATGCCAGGCATGGGCTTCGTAATTAACTAAGTACATGTATATGGACAGAGAAACAACGAGTGTATTTCCAAATACACTTCGAAAAAATATACTTTCGATAATTCGTCTGATGTTTATCTTGGAGGAACATTGTTTTTTCTTAGAGGAAGAGTAGCCCAATTTTAAGAGGGAGATCGCCTGATCAGAACCAGATATTATCACCATATACAATTTAGAAAAAAATAGTATTAATCTACAAGATAAAAATTAAACAGTCGGCGGCACTCGGTGTATATTTTTCAGTCATTCGACAATAATATTCGTTAGATATCTCCTGACGGTCAGTCGAAAAATAGAACAGTTTCTTCCCCCGAAAATTGAATTCAGACAGTGATAGTGTATTTTGTGGCAGGCAATACAAAAATCTACAATCGTTTTATTGCAACAATGTGTTTTGTCTTTGTAAGCAGAATATAACTAACGCGCGTATGTATTAAAATCGACAGTAAATACTATCATGCTTCTCCGAATTAATCTCCAAGACGAACAAGGCATTGCAACTCTAAATTTAGCTCCTAGATACTTCATATTGGCTCCTGGAGGATGCCGATCGTCTGGAAGGAAGATTTTAGTTTATACAGTTGTATATACAACACATTGACCATAAACTCCCTCCCGTGGATTCGCTATTTTAAAATGTTTGAGTCATACTACTTTTTGCTCAGTTTTAAATTCGTGCAAATGTGACTGCGCGAAAAAACAGTACTGGACAAATTTAAATACGGATAAGACACTTCGTTCGCTAGTCACCGCCGAGCGGACACCAATTATCGAAATGTTGCCATCGTGAGTAACACGTGATTTGTGGCCCACCATATGATGCACCGTCAGTCAACCAGAAGAGAGGAGAATGTGGTGAAAACTAATACTACTTGTTATTGTCTATTTATCTATTCACTGACACTTTCCAATGCAATGTTTTGTATGCTATGTATGTTATTGGATTGCGACTTTGTTGTTTATCCAGAACACATTTTGAAATTGAAATATTCACTGGATTGAATCTGACCGTTTCAGGAGCAAGGGGACAAACGTACACATTCATACGCTGAAATCCTCATTCAGAAGGTCCAAGACAAAGTTAAGGCGTTGCACGATATGCAAGAAGCCCGCAAACACGATCCCAGTTTACTCCCGATACATCCAAAGACTCTTGTTCTACCAACGGTATGTTGATACATGTACGATAGTTGTGATGCAGATAAGAATGATGACAGGAGGATATCTGTTTAAAGAAGCCCGCGTCAGCTTGTTGTCTTTGTTCTAAATGTACATATTTGTGCACGTATGTGCACTCCGTGTGTTATGTATCATTAATTGACCTGGAAAAAACCCATTGTTTATAACAAAGTTGGCTGGCTTAATGGTCGTATCTCCTCAAAACTGAGTGGACGAAATCCGTTGCATGTGGATATCCTTTTCTCTGGGTTGGTTCGTGGTCATAACAATTGCCAAAGATCAGCCAAATCCGGTCTATGATAACTGAATATAGCTACAAAAAATGTTACGGGTCGACGGTCGAACGCGTGGACAGGTGGGTGGAACCCATGCCTCTATCATCGACCAAATGTCGTTTACATGGAATAATAACGTGTTAATAATTTTTCGATAGGGTATTGTAAAGCAAGCGGGAGAGGAATTGTTGAAGGGGGGATTTTCTAAGACTGAGGCGTTCAAAAAGGCTCACTGGAAGGGTCGTTGGAAAGATACACCAAGCAAATCTAATGGACAGGGAAAGGGAAATGGAAAAGGAAATGGAAAGCCAACGGACGCGGGGAAGAGATACAAGAGAACCATCGTGAGCGACACCAGACAACGTTGGGATAAGGGCATAATGCCGTACCGATTTGTCAGCGAGAACTGTAAGTGGTTTATTATTCATCTGGAGGGATTTTCCGAAAAATGTAAGCAGACGGCATATAGACGAAAACATAAGATAAATGTAAATGTATAGAAGGATTCCTGTTCATTGTGGGAAATGTTCAGATAATATAGTCCGCTTGTTGAACTTATTATCTGAACATCTCCCATTGAAACTACTCATCAATGAGTGCTTAGTAAAGGAGATCTTACAGATACCCTGTCATCCGGTTTTTATACCACTATAACTTGTATGTAAAATAAGATCGAATCCAACAACCATGCATGGGGAATTATTTGATGATCAAATATTGAGCCATTTCTATCATACCACACAATAGGGAGCGTTTAAGGTTTTCATACAATAAGCCACTTACTAGTATATTAAGCTCTATCCTAAATTATGGTTTTATAATTATTATCCGCGAATCGTATTGTGAAAAACGAGATTTCTTGTGAGCTCGTCGTGTTGGCTATGTGATAAGCGTTGAACAATCCAAAATAGTTTATTGTTGTTTATTCATGTAGTTAGCATAAATTGGATTCAGGAAATTTGTATATATCATTGGACAAGGCCAGTCACCAGCGATGAAATACACGACATATTGATCTACATGCGTCATACACTCTGAAAAACCTGTCAAAGACATAGAATAGAATATAATTTATTAAGCAAAATCCGTCCCTGGGTTGGGACAGGTTGCCATACATAGATATAATATTAATGTGGTACATGAACACACATAAACTGTATAATAATAACATCACTCAGTCATGTAACTTAATATGCATTATATAATAATATTTATGTATTGTTCAATCTGCACTCGAAAAACCTCCTGACTATGTTGCAAACTTTCGCACAATGTTGTGTAAGGTCATTATCTAATATATGCTTCAGTTGGTCCCATCTACTCATCAGTCGAAAATTAATAAAAACTTCCCTACATTAGTTTTAGTAATTCACTACGCTGTGTGGAATAATGGGGGCAGTCAATTAAGAAGTGTCTTTCGTCTTCGACGATTTTGTCTTCACAGAAGACACACAGCCGTAATGGTAAAGGTGTCTTTTTCGGTTGCGTATGTCTACCTTTTACAATAGCAAGAGAATGATTACTTATTCTCAGTCGCGTAAACATTGTACGGTCAGTTTGGGAAGCTGTGTGAATAAGGTAGGGTTCTAACTCAAAATTTCGTTTGAAACGCCTATATGTTTTTCATATGCAGCAATCATCCAGCGAGCTAAACAACCGCTTATTTGTCCATGTCAGAACTAGGTTAATAAGGGTAGCTCTTTGTTGTTACTCATTGGAGAAAATTGCCACGATTTCGGGGAGTTTTATTTGTAGTGGAACATATTTTAATTCCATTTTCACATTCTGGTCAGAACTTTCTAAATTTTGGTTTAATATTTTATTCCATTCAAACCACACCATGTTTAATACAATACCATAGATAAATGTTCCTTGTGTAGTACGATGAAGTGCATTCGGCGCTAAGCCTATATGAATCACTGAACTAAATGGCTTCCCAAAGGCGACAGTGTTAACGTTTCGACCAGGCCATACCAGTGATGTTTACCCAGCTAGATTGACGCCAGTTGATCACGAAAATGTAAGAAAAATCATAGCTCATGTGTTTACTTTTTAAAATACATCCCCAAGTGTACGACAGGGCTATCCCACAGCCAAACTTGATCTCGAAAAACCAAGAACCACAGCAGCTAATTTCCCGCTCATAAAAATCCATTCCCCCATTAACTCACACAGTTTAAATTATTTAGATACGATGTACAAATTGAATAAACGCGGTGTACTCGCTCCCCGACTCTGGAACACGTTTTGCTCCCTGATTCCTATAAGATTTATATTTGCCGTCTCCACGAGTGACCATATCTCAAATGGACTCTTTTAATGTGATTCTTGTGGGTAGGGAATGTATACGTTTTTCTATCACGTTATGTGTAAATTTGGATCGAATTTGGTCCAGTGCCTTACATTCCCAGAAATGTCATTGTGAGAGACCTTTCCATTACGCGTGGATTATTGTTCATGTTTTATATAGAGTATAGAGTAATCTTATCACTTCCTACGTACGCAAGATAATCTGCTGGATGTTGAAACAAAACATATATTTGTCGTTCGTGTAGCAAAACGTCAGCGCCCACTTATATATAAGCTGGGACAGCTGGAAAGTTATTGCAGGAAATAATGTCCGATTACAGTGATGTGCATTAATTGTGACGCCACATGAGTGCTATCGATCGTGTAACATGTATAATATAGGGTCAAGGCCATTGTGACAAGGAAAAGCTTGTAATTTCAAGATAAGGAGCACAACATTTCAAACAAGTTTTATCGTACGATAAATGGTTTTGACAAATTGGAATCACATGTAAACTATAATACCCAAATGCGATGCAATTAACATATCACATATAGCGCATTTTTTCTTGTCGATAGTCGTCAAAGAATTAAGTCCAAAGTTGACTTATAGCCGCGGGCCACAGTTAAAACTCATTATTTAGAGCGTATTTACCAATATACGTCTAGTAAGACGCGAGATGGTTTACTCGTGTTATGTTCCAGTGATAATAAGCACAATACGGGATTATTTCATATTAAAATGGTCACATATAGGGTTGTTTTAATAACAAGCGTGCAGGGCTGCAGGCCCATATAGAGTGTATTAGAGTTTTTAAATAATGCATATAGTGTATATTTTCACCAGTATAGGCTGGTGATACATATATTTGACGGAAAGAGTTGAATTGATTAGTTGGAGTGTGACACATGGTGGTTACACATTCGGGTTAAAATGTGTTATCATGTATTAACAACAGCGATATCAAGAATGTATGTTACAATATGGACATAATATTTTCATAGCTGGCGTTTGTAGCTAATAAGATGGCCATTATTATAACAATTCATGGCTTCTATTTTGAATTTTCAGCTGACTCACAGATAGCAGAATATGAAATGTCGATGGCGCGAATAGAATTTCATACTTGCATGAGATTTGTCCTTCACACCAAAACAACGCAGACAGATTTAGGACTCTTACATAACAACTACATCAACTTTCTTCACGACGGTGAGGGCGAAGGGTAAGTCAAACGTCACTTACAAGTTATTTCGGCGTCCTGAACGCATCTCACGTGTCTAGTTGATTTCGATACCGCTATAGGCAATTAGGCTACGTTCACACACACACACACACACACACACACACACACACACACACACACACACACACACACACACACCCTCACACACAAACACACCCGCACACTCACACACCCTCCCTCACACACACACACACACACATATTTGTATTACATACGTTGTGGGTACATTTCTTTAGAAATTCAAACAATACCGTAGTTGTGAGGACCTCGTTATGTCGTAAATATATCCAAACTCGGAGGGTACCTTTAACGAAATAACGGCAATCTTTGTAACGCATGCGTAGTATCATTTCCGCCTAGTGCGGACGAAAAAATATCAAAAATTTCAAAAAATACAAATTTCCGTTGCCTTAAGGGAAAAAATTGTTAACATTGTGAGGACATTGTTTTACTATATGAATGTCCTCACAGAGTTGGGTTAACACACTCACACCCTCACACACACACACACACACACCCCCCCACACACACCCCTGTTTGTATTACATACGTTGTGGGTACATTTCTTTAGAAATTCAAACAATACCGTAGTTGTGAGGACTCCCGTTATTTCGTAAATATATTCAAACTCGGAGGGTACCTTTAACGAAATAACCGCAATCTTTGTAACGCATGCGTAGTATCATTTCCGCCTAGTGCGGACGAAAAAATATCCAAAATTTCAAAAAATAAAAAAGTTCGTCGGCTTAAGGGAAAAAATTGTTAACATTGTGAGGACATTGTTTTACTATATGAATGTCTTCACAGAGTTGGGTTTACACACTTACACATACATACCCTCGCTCATCCTCACACCCCAAATGTTTCTTGTGTGGCACGATTGGCTATGTCAGGTCGAAACATCATGTAAGAGTGAATTTAATAAAATAGTCAAACGAGAATTTGGGAGATCGAATCATTTACCATTATTTGTTGCGTAATACAAGTTATGGAAATGTCTATAAATCACAAATAACCCATTTAAACAGATGCGCTACTATACCCTTCAGTAGCATATACTATATTTATTAAATGCACGTGTATATGTTGTGTGTTCATGTTACCAACAATAATTGAAACGATCTAGAGCGGTTTTGTGGCCTGATCGAGTAGCACTTGTGTATAACATCGTGCAGTGTGTGTGTCTAGACAAATATAGTAACCCCAATTTTCTAGGTGTTGGTCATACGTGGGGAATATGTATTGGTGGAGTGGCCAGTCCATGTCTTGTTGTGGAAAGGTAAGATCTATATAATCGGTTAAATAAAATAGTACATATAAGTTTAATGCGAGTAGCAAGCAATAATAAAGTTTAGCCGATGACAAAACAAACAGTCATATCTCACACATATGTGGACAGTAAATAAAAGACTCGGCGTAAAACCATTATCCATAACAAATAATCATATTATGAACCACTTTCGATATAATCGCGTATTTGCGCGAGGATATTGTGACTGCGTCAGTAGAATTTGTTTTGCGTCTATCGGCAGTAGTTTTGTCATATCCGTAGTTACGATTTACCGTCACCTTGCTTCCAGTCACACAGCCTACCACTGGCTATGTCCTGATAACAATGCATCCAAGACATTGAGTACATCTAAAAATAACCATGACAACCATAGCATGATTTTCTCACAAACGGACAAGTAGTGCTGGCACGGACAAGGAGACTGGTTAAATTTTTTATATATTGTTTAGTCATTCTTTTGTGTGCTATTGATATTATTCAGCCTGAAATTAAAGCTTTATATGAATGAATGATTTCATCAATGAACATACCCGTTACATACATGTTTGCATTTTAAAATAGTAAAATGCATGAGACATATGTATATAATTGTATGTAGTATTGTATAAATGAATATGTACATATATAAATTATTGTGATATCTTTCATGGTGGACAATTTGTTAGACTATGCATTCCTCGGATTTAAAGAGTTAATCGCATCAGTCATACCAATTGGACCCGTTTGCCAACTCAACACCCCTGCAACTAAGAGATTGTTTAGATTGGCAGGCCCATGCTGGCCACAAATGTTTCCTGTAGAAGCAGTAAATGGGTGATTGGATGACATCCAGGTACATGGGCAGACATATGCACATTGGAAATTGAAAAGCCAGAATGTAATTAGAAGAGGCAGTGACAGAAAAAAACACAGTATACTCCCTACAAGTACGGACACCAGTAGTCATTAGGAGAACATGAAAAAGTCCGAAGACTTATATCTATATGGGTCCATCACATTAATAGTTTATTGGTCAGTGTAAGTACTTGTTATCCCGTTGAGTGTTTGAACAGATGATGACTCTAGCCTACCGTGATATTCTCCCGTTTATTTAATTATCGTTTCTTCTTGCGTGTTCATTCGTTCAGTTAGGCATACACCATCCCTCGTGTTTTCATATGCATTACACATCTACTTACAGTGGACCTGCGTCCACGAGATTGGACATGCATCAGGTTTGGCGCACGAACAGAGGAGTTACCTGCGTGATGACTGGATATGGACAGGTGAGACGCTTGTTCAAGTCCAATATGAACATACGCTAGCGTATTAACGAACCACAGCTAAACAAACGCAAAAGCTAGAATATATATGTATTTTTAATCATGTAAAATAACTTCATAGATGCGCATTCCCATCAAATAATATTGACTTAGGCGTGGTGTGATTATGATATATTACACTCCAGACATGCACAAGGGTTCATCGACAGAGTGGGTCCTATAGCAAATTCGTGTATAAATTAGGTCAGTCATATACATCAAGTTATGTGAGAAATCAGAGATTCACAATGCAAACAGACTACGAGCTCACCGACTCAGACTTAAAACCTAAATAGCCGTTCCTTTTTGTACAAATTATTATAGAATATAAACTACCAACATCAAACTGAAAGTATTCAAAAGTCAAGACGGTTGGTTGTTGTCTAGAGGGGAGTATTTTACTGAAATTAACGATTATATTATTGACGCTGTGTGCGCAATCCGACTGAGATGTGTAGTGTACGAAGTAGCTTGTCTATTTCATCATGTTCATTTCATTGATAAAATGTCATGTCGATTTTAACGAAACTCGACGAACAACGTCATCATGTAGCTTTCACCATCGACAGAATTTGCGATAACCTGAATGTATCTTTTGTATGTGTTTATTGTCGATTCGTGAAAATAGAAGGGTATCTGAGGATTATCAGATTCACGTATGTACTATGTAATATTAAGATAATTTAAACGCGATATAATAACGTTTGCTTGCATCACGAATTTCGATTTCGATTCCAGTATTGTCTCCAGCCCAGCCAGAGTGATTGAGATTTTCCCATTGCACGCGACAGTTATATTTTAAGCCATTCCAATGCAAATATTTGACAGTCCATAATATGTTATAATTATGTTCTCAATAAAATGTAAACCGCGGCTACGAATGAACTTCACTGTGCATAATTCCGATAGTAATCAGAGCTCTTTCCATCAATGTATCACATTATTATAATCAATAAATTTGAAAAATGATCAAGGAAATATGGGTTGATACAAAAATCGGACTTGGCACTGAAAGGGTTAAACAAGTGAATATATGTCTGTTTACATTGTGATGACACTTGTTGGGAATTTCCAGTTTCAAACTAGGCATAACCGTGTTTGGCATGTATAAACCACACTCAATCATCTAAGCTGCCAAGTACAAAACGTTATTTCTGGACAGTTTCGGCAAATATGATATTGGTAATAAACTCATTTGTATAACTAAATCGGCTTTTGATGAAATTTCGTCGTTGTTTGTTTGTTTGGTTAGGGTTTTACGTCGTTTTAGCCGTTATGCCACATCACGACTGCGAAAACCGAAACAGAATCAAGCGAAGCAACTGTATATAGACGTAACCAGTGAATTAGACTAAAATGTAACAAAATATATATAGCTAAAAACACCCAAATCAGAGCGGTAGTGCTCGATTGGGGTCAGAACCATTTGGAAACTGACCATTGTGCAAACATATAAAGCAGAATATCAAAGCACATAGCAATACTGTTTAGAAAACAGCAAACGTAAAACCTACATGAAATGTTTTCATCAAATATAAATACTGTATTAATACTTTCGTATATTAAAATATTTCCAGTAGTTGTTATACTCGCTCATGTGAAGACTCATCAGATATTAATGATATATGATGAATCTGGCATGAGTCTTAATGAGTTCGTCAATCAGGAGGCTCGAACAACCAAGCATTAGTCAAAAATCCAACGGTGTACTCATCCAAAGATGGTTTCTTCTCGCGAAGCATCATTTCAAACTTTGAATGTTCAAAGTCCAACCTCTGCCTCTGAGTGTCAAAAGACTTGACAGACCTCGGATATTTTTGTTTTGGAACAACTGGATCAACATCCTTAGTTGATTTCAGAGCAGACGTAGAAACTGCAGGAGCTGTATCCGTTGCCTGTGAGACAGGTTCAGGAACAGGAGAAATATCATACCCCTGAACTTGTGTTGCTAATTTGTGTTGCTGACGGATTTTGTTTGAGTCTCTGTCTGAGTGCTGGCATTAACATACTTTTTCTTAGAAACGGCAGCCGAGTATGTGATTTGAGAAATTGATGGTCTGACACCAACCAATTTCTTAGCATCTATGTACGATAAATGTTTCTCAGCTTTACATATTTGAATCTTGAATTCATATCCCAGAAGGGACATAAACGATCCATTGCAGCCATGTGAACCTTAACAGTTCGAACATTTTTTAGGTTTTGTACAATCCTTATGATCATGACCAGAAACAGAGCAGCGTGCACAAATGGTTTCTTTACTTTTACAATGTTCCTGGCCATGGCCATAGCCCTGGCATTTAAAACATCGTAATGGATTCTGAACGTACGTATTGATATCGATTTTCATGTACCCATCCTTCAATGTCGGTGGATGTTCGCACCGATTGAAGGTCAGGAGATAACGATTCAGATGAACTCGAATACCATCAACAGTTTTTGTAAATCGACGGACTTCTGTAACTCCCTGTGGTGCCAACTCCGCCAATATATCAGATTCCGAAGAATCAGCTATATCGCGGACCACAACACAGCTCTGCTACTATTTAATGTCTTGTGAGGAGTAACCAATACGGGTGTTTGTGCAATAGCTGTTAACTCTAGCAGAGCATCAGATCGAACTTTCTTTTAGCATTCAATCAAGAGAGAGCCACTAATTGGCCCAGTCCTGATTGGTTTGACAGATTTCAATTGACCAGCAATGCTTTGTAGCGTATTATCGATAACAAAGATAGAAAGTCGTTTCACATTTGGGTCGAAGCCAAGAACCAAGTACTGTGGGAATACCACAGCATCATTGGAACTTGGCGAGTCAACTTTAAGAGGACCATGAGCTAAATCGCATCCCTGGTCGATGCCTCACGGGTTACAACCGCCCTAGTACCTCCAGGACTCATACGCCACACCTCACGGGATGTACCCCACGGTAAACAGGGTGCCACATTGGGGATTTTTACCACTCGCAGTGGTATTCTACACCGGGCTCACACGGGGATTTCGTTGTTGTTATAACTGTATGATACGGGGCCATCAAATCGGATTGTGCATTTTTTATGCCTGACACATTAAATGGACATTCAAATTTATTTGTGTTGATAGTTTGATACCCCGATCAGTATTTAGTGTAATATCTTGTTGTTAGACACGAAGATGAATATTTTCCTACGTTATAGTAATCGGTTGGACATTTCGATCGTATGGCGTTTTAGGTTTTTTAGAAATTTTCAAAAAGTTGGAGAATTTCAGGAACCAAATTTCCAACACAATGCAGATATAATATCTCGGACTTGGATATTCCATATATTTCGGTACAGTCATCTTGGATGAACAATATTGTCGCGAAGAGTTTGACTGATTGTCATGAACACATGCATATATTTATTATATTAAGAAGCCAAATGTGGAACAGAAATATTACTTTCATTTACAGGACAATCTAAATTAAGCTCAAGCAGTTACTACGGGGAGCGTTATGACTTGGCAAGCGACATGCACGCTTCGTGGAAGGTGAGTTGTAAGCTTTCTCAGTTAAGTTTCTAACTTTGGAATGCATGATATTAATTTACTGCTGTTTCTCACCCCTCAAGGCAGTGTCTATTTGCCATCCGGATTGTATCTTATTTGATAATTATGTTTATATATTTGAAATCATATGGGTACAATGGTCATTGAATAGTATAATCATTCAATATACCATAGGGCCATGCGATTCATCGAATCGAAATTCGATTTTGAGTAGACCAGTTTCGATTCGATAATCTCAAAATAAATTCAAGTACACTACACGTTTCTCGTAGCAGATGCGAACGATCGTTTACATATAATCCTAATCATTTAACACATCAAATTCTTTTGCCATATCAAAATGCATGGACCAACATATTGGCAACATTCGGTGTCGGGCGCAGCGCCATGCACATATGCGCCATGCGATAACAAAACGCGGAATCAGCTAGAATGGATGCAAGTCGAAAGCTGATAATTATGATAAAATAGCTCCGTTTTTCATTCGCGATGACGCGACAATGCCATGACATGACGGGAAATAGCCATGTATATGCTTCAGTTTTTGTCTTTCTTTCTCTATCGTATACCACATGCATATTTATAGCATAGCTTCATAATATGCTGAACACATGGTCATATATACCGTAATTTAGTAAGCAAGTTATCCAGCAGTTCTACATAGGCGGTCCTTCTTTTTGATTAACTTACCGTGACGTCACTTCTATAATCTATTTAAGTCTGCTAGTGAAATACCCGGGAACACCTTTCACGTTTAGAATTTGTAAATAAACATGTCGCAGTTAAACGTGATATATACATATCTTGACGATGCTTCCAAGTCCCATATTTGCAAAACTTGCAAGTTACAAATGCAGGGGCGTAGTTCTACCACTTCCGATGCACAAAGCAGGTCAGTTTGATGTTTTATGCGCATCGTCACCTGAACACTGAATTGAAATCCAAATATGACAATGCTGTTCTGCGATTTATTTGCGTGGATGGTAGACCATTTGAGGCTTCCGCGGGAATGGGGTTCATCGCATTATGCCGTTCCCTCACCGACGGAGCCTACGGTCTAACCCACCCGACTACTCTCTCGCGGCGATTGGGTGATATTATAAGTAAAATGGAATATGTTATGGCCGACACATATCATCAAAATCTGGGACAATTCAAATTTCTATTACATTTGACCACTGGAAGGCGGACAACGCAACAAATTACTTGGTGATTACTGTTCATTTCATCAACTGCACATGGGACATGACTACGAGTTGTCTATCAGTTGTTAATTTGAAACAGCTCGATGCCGACCACAAAGCCGAGACGACGGCCACCATTATCCGCCAAAAGTTCGAAAAGTCCGGAATCGATATGGATCAAAATTTAAAGGCCACCACGGACACAACTATCACAATGCCATGTACCGCTAGAAAACTCGAAGTTGAATGGAATGGATGTGCTGCACATGTTCTTCAACTCTGTATTAATTCTGCGTTGGACGAGCAGAAGATGGTAAAAAAAAACCTGATATCAGCCATACATAAGATTGCCACATTCTTTAATTATTCAATTGTTGGGATCCACGCACTACACAGACAACAACTGAATTCCACAAATCCAACAGATCCATGAAAGCACCTGAATGAATCTGACCCACCAATGGGTGTTGTTACACGATTCAATAGCACATACACTCTACTGGAATGGTCAGAACAAAACTCAATACTAATATAGATGGCGCTAGTGGAATGTGCTGAGAAAAGTAAATGTGTCCACCTCCACCTTTGGCGAAGGCTTTATCAGAAGTGCGTTCAGGTGTTTTGCCAATTCTAAAGCCGACTGCGGAAGCCACCGCGGTACTTAGTGCAAATGAAACCGTCAGTATATCGAAGGTGCTGCCTTGCATAAGAACTCATGACAAATAGCTAATTTCGATTCAGTCAAAAGGAGTTAAAACCTTCAGAGACTCCCTGATCGGCCAACTGCGATAACGATTCGATTTGGCCCAGGATCACATTGTGGCTGCTACGTTGTTGGATCCGAGGTTTAATGCAACGATGTTAATGCCTATGGAAATCAAAATTGCCACTGAATTCATCATAGACATTGTCAACAGTAGCAAAAATCCAATTGCTCAGTCTCACAAAGAGAATACACACGAGAGATATGGGCGCACACCACAGGCTACATCTATCGCTGAGCCAGCAGCTCACTGCTCTCAGAGTTCTGGTAGTCTTCAAGATGCTATGTTTTCAGAAGTAGAGGCGAGCAGGTCCGTGCCAAAGGATGGTGAAACGACAAGTCGCGCTCGGTTGGTTTCTGATGAACTTAAAACATTTGAGAGTGCCACCAACGGAGAGGACATGTACAGCTACCACTGAAATTCTGGAAAATTCACAAGGAAATACACCACATGCTTTATGTTGCTGTACACAATATATTAGCTATACAAGCAACAAATTGTTCGTCCGAACGAGTAAACTCCGTTGGGTCAAATCTGATTACCGACTAACGGCACAGTATATCCACATTTAATACGGAAACTTTAATATGCATGGGCTGGAAAAACAAAGGATATCGTTACAGAAAAACTTTTTTGACGTTCAGCACAAGGATCTCCATGAATTATTGCATGTAGTATGGCGTATACCTATACGTGTGACATAATTATTAGTGATGAAATTCCACAATCCGGTTTCAGTTTTCTAAGAAAATGGATGGCGATCTAATTCGGTTCTAGTTCTGTTTCAATTGAATCTGCAGATATGTGATGAATTGTATTTGTTAATAATTAAGCTTGTTATAAATTATGGGTACATAAGACTACGTTTCATGACGTGTTGAACATTTATCTAAGTGAAATCCAACTGATGAGTCAACAGATCAATGCGCCAATGGGTTCATATTGGACCTAAATATTCACATTGGTTCAGATTGGACTTGTTTGATTATGAAATACGCCCATAGTGGACTTATACCCCTTATTCTGTTGACTATTGCGGACCACAGTGAAAACACATTATAAAGAGCGTAATCTGGTATTGGTCAGTCGGTGTTATTTTCAGCCCACAATTAAGTTATCATAAGTCAATAGGAGTACACAGCTGCTCTAACGCGAATATTTTTTCAGTTAGTTATGGACTCTAAATTGTGAACATAAAACAAATCCTATGTTGTCCATAACGTGATCATTTTCACGAGAACATGGCTTTGCGCATGCGCACCGAAGGAATGCGTGTAGCATTCAACTACTATTTCAGAAAACAGCGTCTGGATTGCGAACAAATGTAAATATTTACATCCTAATTAGGGACGAATTTATCGCGGATGAAGATACGGCTATAATACCACCAACGATTGTCATAAATTAAATTATAAGAATGATGCTGTGTGTTGCCAATTTATAATTAACAATTAAAAGAATAACTATTGCAATAGATAGTCCAGCCCATATAGGGACTTTGTGGTACTCCAACAATTAACAACGTGACACTCTTTCATTTAAGAGTGTTACGTTGGTATTTGTTAAAAAATAACTACTGTTTTCTCCATTCAATGCGACCATCCCAGCGGAGTAGTCCCCCGTGTCACTTAACTTATTTGTTTATCAGAGCGATATCAAGCCCTTGGATCCACACATGAGCTACCTGTTGCACGTGGCTGAAGAATTCTTCTACATGTGGAAAATTATATCGAACGAACACAGCTGTCAAGGTATGATATGCATTCATCTCCAAAAACATTGTCCTTGTAATTCACACACATCATTTGAACGTTGAGGTTCATTAACCCTTTACCCAACAAACCGGCCAAAACCGGCCAAATAAAGCTTCAACAGCCTAAAATATCTTCGGTCTGTCTCAATAGAACCATACAAATATGGATATCATTGGAACAGGCTCCTTGACCACATTGTGATAGTTACAGTTATGCCCTGTGCCAATGCATTCTCTTATATATGCGAGTCGACCATAGTTCGCCTCGCATATATAAGAGAATGCATTGGCCTAATTTTAAAAAATAATTTTTAATGTGTTAAGCCAATGCATTCTCTTATATATGCGAGGCGACCTATGGTCGACTCGCATATATAAGAGAATACATTGGCACAGGGCCCTTCTGTTGGGTAAAGTGTTAAATCAGAGGTTGAAATGGTGTGTCTCCTGAACGTTTTGAATATATTCGTAAGTACGAAATTATTTATTCGCTCCCTGATTACTCTCATATAAACTATATGTTATTAATTGGTTGTTTCCATATTGGCCGAGTTATGAGGCCGAGGTCGGTCGTATTGGCCTGAGGCCGCAGCCTCATAACTCGGTCAATGTGGAAACAACCAATTAATAAGTATTTTATTAATTAGCAACATTGGCAATTGTTGTTTCACAGGATGAATATATTAACATAAATATATACCATTGTGTGCATTAATAAATTAACAATTACTCCATCAATATTTATTCTTGTGAACTTGTGAGGAACCCGCAGCTATTTGACAGTACTGCCTGTTTCCATATTGATACGAATACACGAAGTTCATCCACGTATATTTACTCCCAAAATCAGTGATAGTCCCTACCGTAATTCTTCCGAAAGCAATTGTAATCTATCTTCCGTCGACTCAGTATTCTTTGCCGATCGAGCTAAATACGCATGATGTCATTTACGTTACCGTGTTTTTCACTTATTAGCCGACTTTTGTTACTTGTGATACGGGCAGCGTTCTACTTATTGCGGCCGGTGACCTATAGCTAATTAATACATGTTGGTTGAATTGCAGCATAAATCTTCTCATTCTGAGTCAGAGAGTCTTGTTTCGTGCCCGATACAACATTGGTTCAAACTTCAATGTATTTTGATTAGATTGATTCTCCCATCAACATTTGGTGTATAATTTGTTAGATCAAAGGTGTCATATGTTCTTACTTTCAGCCAATGTTTTGGGTTGACATGACCATATAAGTTGAAACATTTTCAAGCTCAATGAGCATCTTTTTGGAATTTTTTCAACAGTTGGAAAACCTGAGGTGCCAGTTGGAAAATGCCAACCCAAATGGGTGTAAATAAAACTTCTCAACTTTATGGAATGAGTTAGTATTGTGAATAATCTGGTGGGGGTCCAGGGTGCCCATTCACGTCACCCAAGGCGTTGAATCTATCATTTTGGGGTTTCGTCTCGCCAGGCGATGTTCTGTCATTCACATAACCGTTTTTTCTTCTGTAGCGCTGGCCTGTCCTGACATGGCGAATGTCACGTGTGAGAACCATGGCTATATATCTCCATATGATGGCGTCTGTCAGTGCATATGCCCCACAGGACTGGACCATGGGAGTAACTGTGTGGATGTTTACCAAGGAGGTATTAACATATAAGATTACAAATATTCAAGAACAGTTTACACCGAGTATTATTGCTGAAGATTGTAATTCAAATTTGTGGATGGTTACCAAGGAGGTATTAACATAACAACACATTCAAGATATAGATACGACACGCGTGTGCACATGTGAACTGGTTAACGTTATTACATGAGTTTATGACGCGGTGGTAAAACTAGAACAGTGGTTTCGCGTTTTACCTCGCGACACGACACGCACGCTTGCAATAACGCTAAGAACTATGGAATCTCAAATTTAAAAAAATAAATAAATAAACAATATTTAGGATGCCACCTGCGAAACAATCTAGATAAAACATCACAATTGATACTATTGACACCGAAAACTACCAACGTATCCCAATTTTATACCTTGAATGTTCATGTTTCCTCAGTTTCAATGTAAACATGTATCATAAATTGGCCCCAATAAAACATCTCGTGGATATATTACAACCAGACCAGATGGCAGATCACAACACGGTGATTATCTTGATAAGATTAGTCTGTCTGACACCTGTCTGCAACCGACCACCCCTATGATGTCTATGATTGGAGTAGGTAACTAGGACAGCACGCGTGTCCACTAGAAGTGATCTTTTTACAACAATATGATATACACTTGTGACCATGCCCCCCCCCCGACTGGGCTGACTCTTTCCAATCACTGTTGACATATTTGAAAATCGAGATTCCATATTCCTTTAACATGTTCACAAAACTGTTCTGTTTAGTGCACACTCTGAAGATTGTTGTAATATACTGAAATTTAGGCCGGTATGGTTCTGCTTAGTTGAAAAAAAAACGTGTATTTTATGCAGATAATACCTCATAATTTTGTTAAATTTGACGTCGCAAATGACGTTGACGTAATCGGTTTGTATTATTCAAGGACAATACAAACACGTTTATTGAAAGTTTTGAAATTCTGGAACCCAAAAAAGACGCATTCATGTGATGCAAAATACAACTATATAATTTACATACACCTAATATTGCTTCCGATTTCCCCATTGCGTTACAGTAGACACGCCCCCTGAGTCAATGTGCTCATAAACTATGAACGTAACGTGACGTCGCTTTCAATGTCGTTCATAGGTTTATGAACACATTGGTCCCGGAAATCACCGGAGATTGTCGGAGATGAACGACTGCTTGAGTATTCAGCACGTCCGGATTTTGCAAGCAAATTGTTTTGGTCTATAATCAGTGTTGTTTCCTGCACCTAAAACTCATCTCCTCTGATTACACAACCCACGACCTCACAAATATATCATTACTAGCTGGTGGACCCGACTTCGTCCGGGCTGTTTCCCCTCTGCTTTTCGGCGAATTGCGATTTGACCCGTCCAAAACACTCCCCGGACAAAAGTACCCGACAAAAGTACCCGTCGAAATCCGTCCGGTTTTACCCGATGCAAATATCAAAGGCGATGAGCCAAGAGTAACGATTTAGTGCAAGTACATTATTTACGCGATGCGTCGAAAACGGAAAAATAAGACGATCGATGCAATCAACTAATAAGTATTGTTCCCGGGCAATAAAAAATATCTTATGACTTGCAACAAATCTCTCCTCCTAGTCCACACCCGGGGACATAACTGGGAAGTGAAGACATAATTTTAGAAGGCCTCCACGTTTTTGCATTGTATTAGGCAATTATCGAAGAGACATAAACGCATTTATTAACAATTTTGCCAGCCTTGGGAAGATTCGTAGAAGCGAGTTCTATACAATGGAAATGCATGCATATTTCCTATGTAACGGTTTAACAGTGTCTAAACGCTCTTTATCGACGACACTGTGGATACTGACGCTCTTTAACTATCAACGCGATTAACTTCGCCGTGCCAATGGCGATCATTTTTGTGACTGCGATTGGAGAATGGGTGTTCTGAGCTTCTCCAAAACGGCGGTAAACACTTCATGCGTGTTTTTACCCATAGATAGCAAGTTTGGTCGAAATCCGTCCCGCAGTTTTCCCGGCCATAGCTAACACACACACAAGCAGACAGAAAAGTCCCAAAATATATATTAGATGGTAGAACGGCGTGTTGTCTATTTCTTATCACCCACAACCGAAATTTAATTGTTAGTTTAAGATATTATCATTCTTGAAACCAACACGTCTTCATTCATTACAAACCAAACAAGACATTTCGTCATACATGTGTATACTTTACTGTGAAATTGTGTTTCCGCTCTCCGTCAACGGATTCTCATAATGTTTGGTTTTCTAAAAAGCGAGGATTCGAACTGTCCGAACTGAGCTCCATGCATTCTTTTAAAGTTGAATAAGTAGTGGGAAAGACAGACAATCCTAGTTGATAATGAATTTAAGTATATAAATATAAATAATAAACGGCGGATTCAAAGTGGTCATGGGTTTTGACCGCGATAAAAATTCTGCAAACTCCGCATGAACCAAAAGTTCATGCAGTTTGCTGAATTTTACTCGCGGTCAAAATCCCATGACCACATTGAAACAGCCGTTCATTTCTTATATGAACACGGTGTTTGGGCCCCAAACATAAAGCAGATGTTCACGCGACTTGGAACAAAAAATAGCGTTCCGTATTAGCTTATTCCTGATATGGTAGAAATAAAGAGCGTTTGTCCAGGGAAATACCGAAAACGGCTGTGACATTGGCACGTTTTTTTCAGAGCACGTGAAGCCGGTATATCAAAATGTCATATAGTTATCGATATTTCGTGTCCGTGTCTCCAAGTTATGTAGACAAAATTTGGAGATTCAACTGAGCCATGTTCGTGTAAAGTTTATTACTTAACCAAAGTAAACCCACAAGAGTAATTTAAAAGTATTTTATATTCCAATGAGGATATTTATTACAAATTGCATGCATATTCATTGAAATCTGAAGAACAAAACAGCATCTAAATATTTGTTCGGCCCCGCATATCAAAAAGAATGTTTGTGATTTTCTTCAATTCAATAATGTTTGAATTAATTTTCTTTTTAAATCCAGTCGGACAGCTAGGTACACCCCCTATGGACCCCCAACAGGACTCCTCCGGACCGATTTTTATATGTACCTGGACACCTCTAGAGTAGAATTCCGGATGTTAACAAGAAATCAACCTGGCCGCATATGACATAATCCAAAATGGCGCCCATGAGGGTCGGACAATTTCGCGATTTTACCCTATGTCTATTTATATGACGATTGTGGAAAAATTAATTGAGATATGACATTACAATGAATTGCATTTTGTTCCTTATATATTTTTATGTTAACCGATATCAAAATTGCAAATTAAAATTCAAGATGGCCGCCAGAATACATGTATGGCTCAGAATTTGAGAAATTCGATTTTTTAAAAACAATTTGTTCAGAAAAAACACAAAACCAATCATAAGATGACACAAATATTTGAACATTATGACGTTTATATGACCGCAAGTAATCCTTCAATATCATCTGACAAATAAATCTGCAATCGCAACCCAGGGAGAAAACAAAATGGCCGCCAGTGCGATAACCCTTAACAGTCGGTACATTTCGCGATATTACCCTATGTCTAGTTATATGAAGATTGTGGAAAAAACAATTGAGTTATGACTTTGCAATGAATTGCATTTTGTTCCTTGTATATTTCTACGTTAACTAATATCAAATTTGTAAATCAAAATCCAAGATGGCCGCCAGAATATGGCTCAGAATTTGAGAAATTCGATTTTTTTTCAACAATTTTTTCAGAAAAAAAAACACAAAACCAATCATACTATGTCACACATGTTTGAACATTATGAAGTTTATTTGACCACAACTAATCCTTTAACCATTTGAACCCGTAACACCGATATTTAGGTGCAAACGAACCGTGACTATATCCCGTAACACCGATATTTCGGTGCAGCGACGACATGATTCGGTAGCAAATTTATATATAGTATAACGAGCGTCTGACCCACTGATTTATATTTAAATTGCCCCCACATATGTCAGCGGCGCCCATGGTGCGTATGGAATGGTTGACCGCTAGTATCGGGTAGAAATATATGCGCATGCGCATAGCATATAATCTACAAAAACATACGATATTTTAAGCGAACTGTGCCGCTATATTTACGGCATATAATTTCGTGTTCCCCGTGTGTGTACAGAACAGACATAATTTAGACACACAATTTCAGTTTAAATTACCCTCGCGTATATTAACCAGTGTTCTGCTACATATGGGGAAGGGTCTATCGCATATGAAGTTGATTTATTCGCGCATGCGCAGACTAGCGCAATGACAAATAAATGGTTTATAACGTACTTATACACGACATACCCACTAATATATATATTTAAATTGGCCTATTGAAGTCAGCGCTGGCAAAGGTGTATATATGCCCGCTAGAAACGGCTAGGAAAATATGCGCATGGGCGCAGGCTATAATTCATTTAAAAAAATGCATTTAAGTGAAATGTGGCGCTATATATGACATTTTGTTGCATGTTTCACATGTTAGTACAGTAGACACAATCTAGACAGCTTAATTGAACAATGGGGCCACGATAGGTTACGGGAAAT
The DNA here is from genome assembly GCA_032622095.1 of Siphonodentalium dalli. Lineage (NCBI taxonomy): Eukaryota > Metazoa > Mollusca > Scaphopoda > Gadilida > Siphonodentaliidae > Siphonodentalium > Siphonodentalium dalli. The sequence goes on from CP136062.1 coordinate 183,915,726, forward strand.
TACGTTGTTGCTGGTCTCTGTAATGTCAGTCTCTGTTGTGCCACATGCAGCAAAAAGTCTATCGCATATCAAGTTGACTTACTCGCGCATGGTCAGGTATATCTTAATTTCACATTAGGATATTGGTTGCATCGAAACGCAATTCGCTGATGTATAATTACAACGTTATAAGCTAGAATTCGTTTATCCTGCAAATTTTGGGTAGTTGCCAAGTAACCGTTTCTAAGGCGAGATCGGGTGGCAAAGTCTCCCGATCTTACAATGATCAGTGGTCCGTGCATGCATATATCATGCCTGCACAGTTTCAGGTAGGTGTCCCCTTTCAACATAACCAACACCATGCCACTAGACACTGTCTAAATTAAGGCAAAACATACCACTGAATGGTTAGTGCAATTATGTCATTCGATCAGTTGTGGTATTTGCTTAGCAACCGTTGCTACCCTTAAATGGGATATTTTGTTCACTATTCTGGTCGGGTATATCTCAAATTTCACGTTAGGGTAGTACCTGCATCAAAAAACGCAATCACTGAGGTTGAATTACGACGTTATAAGCTATATTTACATTTTCCAGTCAATTCAGGGTAGTTGCATAGCAACCGTTACCAAGGAGTTGCCGCGAGGCAAAGTCTCGCGATCTTATAATGATCGCTGATCCATGGGGGACAAACCTGTAAAGTTTCAGACCGGTGTCGCAATTTGAACATAATCAACACCATGCTACTAGACACTGTCTAATTTAAGCGGACATACCACTGGGAGCCCCGGGTCAGGGTGTCGATCACTGTGGGGCGCCAGGGTTCAAAGGGTTAATATCATCTGACAAAAAATCAGCAATCGACAACTCGGAGAGAAAACAAAATGGCCGCCAGTGTGATCACCCACAACAGTCGGTACATTTCGCGATATTACCCTATGTCTAGTTATATGAAGATTGTGGGTAAACCATTCGCTGTATTACATGTGAATCACATGTGGTGTATTCCTCGTACTTTTGTGGTGTCAGTGATGCCAGTAAAGACCAAAAATGGCCGCTATGATATTCCTTAATTTAGATAACATGCCTGTTTTTTTTACTTATTTTTGTTTATAATTATAATAGTAAAGTAGCGCGGTTTACCTGATATGGAACCCGAGACTTCTCAGGACTTATTTTTGTATGTTCCTGGACACATCTAGAGTTGAACTTTAAATGTTAACAAAAAATCGTCTTGGCGGCAAATGACTTAATCCAAAATGGCTACAAGAGGGTGAGAAATTTTCGCAAATTACCCCTAATTCTATAGTTATATGACGATTGGAAAAAAATACTGTATAAGATATTAAATTGAGGTAAATTGCATTTTGTTCCTTATAACATTTTAGGTATTGCATTACCTGTGTTCGGTTCATGGGGTATAACAACCCTTCCCCACCAACGCGGAGGAGTCAGACGCCAGGCGCGAATTTGTGACAATTTTTGTGCAAACGTTACTATACAAGTAGCTCCAACCTCAACATTATTCATCATGAACAGACGCTGCAAGTAGCACATGGAAAACGAGATGGACACCAACACGTATGTATTTATCCTGATATCATCGGATTCAACATCTTCGTCGTCAGAGCTTTCGATGTTTACTTCGACAAGCAAATATTGGAGCGTTGGTAGAAGAATGCCACATTCGGCTCTAAAAAATCCTTCGTCATCGGTCCATCAATTTTCCAATGGTGACTGAATAGTGTGCTTATTCACACAATCCCAACCATCTTTGTCAGCATCAACGTTCTTCGCTCTATAGGAAACCGAAGTCCATAAGGCGTTTTTATTACCATGCCCAGTATAAAATAGTATTTTGAGTGGATGTAACTCATATGCGTAATAGAGGATGATGAAGAAAATGTCCGTGCGTGGACTTCGGACAATCGCATTCTCATACCCTTTATAACGCGCATACACAAGATACAGTACAGCCGGGTGTCAGTTTCCTCTTGGGTTGATGCGAGCGATTCAATGGCATGCATTGGAACTTCCGGGGCATCACTGGAAGTAAATTACATTGCTGTTCCTTCCATAACAAGAACTGCACTCTTGCTAACCAGGTGGGAAGCAGCGGCATCGCTGCCCCAAAAATTCTGCATCAGCTGGAATAGCTGTTTTTTTGTTATCGGCGTTTTTGGAGGAACGATTTAAACTCCGCTGTATTTCCTTGTGGCTGGGCCTCCAATAATTGTTTGGTCGCCAGTACCACGACGAGAACGCTCTTGTGCCTTGACAGATGGTGGTTCGTACATATCAGTGGAAAATATAAATTTGGCTTTCTGCTCTGTTGAGAATGAATTTTCAAGGCAATTTCCTGGAAAGTGTTTGGGATCTCAACAAAGGCGTGAATATGAGCAATGCCGCCTTCTATGTATATTGTCTTGTTTGGATCAGGCAAATCCACGTCACTGATGTTATCGGCCAGGAAGCCAACATGTGTGGCTTTGTTAGGTTTCGCCATATAACCGTCTGATGTGCCAAGGGAGTGTGGTACAGGTGTTATGAGACATAACTCATCGATCCTTAATGGTTTTGGAAGCAGTTGCGATTTCACGAACTAGTATAAATGGACATCTCATTGTTCACGGATTGAACCATCTTGCCCTGGGTAGATGTCAATTTAAGTTTCTTGTTACTTTTATCCACCCTTAGTAGTTTTACCTTCGTGAACAAACTCGAGCGTTCTCTTTTCGACATTTTTGGTCAGTCTCTTCTTAAGAAGATCATTTCTTTCTTTTTTTATATACCGAAGTCTTCTGCCCTATAATCACATCGAGCTATACTCTACTGAAACAGGAGCACCAGACGATAAGATGTACAGCCTATCCCCATATTGAATGGGTTCATGATACCCACTACAGCACCAATAGCTTTCTGGACTCCACGCTCACTCTTTTAAACTTCAGATGGAAGAGTATCCCTGTGCATTCACGTATGGTGCAATCAGCCTATCTTGACATGCCCGTCATCATCACGAGTGTTGCTTGGTGAAATTCGCCTCTTTCGGAGTTAGACCTTATCCATCTCTGATAAGCCCCGTAATTTTGGAGAAATTCCGTTAGGCCAGCTCCAGAAGATCCATCGCGAGATTTGGCAAAACCCATAAATGTTTCTCCCATGGACTTTTTGACCTGCACACATATCGCCTGGTATCGGGGATCGAGACACAGAAATGACACCCCCTACAATAGTGTTGTCGCTCAAGTATGGCTGTGCTCGATGTTAGTTAGAAAAACATCAACCCATGCTAAGTATCTGGAATAGTTACAGGTAACGGATATCAAGAGATGCGGATTGCACCACACGTGGAATTCACAGGGATACTCTTCCACCTGAAGTTCAAAAGAGTGAGCGTGCAATCCAGTAACATGCTGGTGCTGTAGTGGGTTTCATGAACCCATTCAACATGGTTGATCGGGATAGGCTGTACATCTGGATCGTCTGGTGCTCCTGTTTCAGGCACAAGCGGTACTCGTCGTGGTACTGGCGACCGAACAATTAATTGAGGCCCAGCCACAAGGAAACCAGCAGAGTTTAAATCGTTCCTCCAAAACACTGATAACAAAAACAGCTATTCCAGTTGATGCAGAATGTTTGGGGCAGTGATGCCGCTGCTTCACACCTGGTTAACAAGAGTGCAGTTCTTACCGTGGAAGGAAAAGCAATGGAATTTGCAAGAGGAAATTGACACACGGGTTGTATTGTATCTCGTGTATGGGCGTTATAAAGGGTATGCGAATGCGAATGTCCGAAGTCCAGACATGGACTTGACTGAGATTGCGGATGATCTCGGGTCAGAATTTTTGCTCTTGCCTCATTGGATTCCATTGCTTCAGGGCAGAAGATTGTAACTCCATTCAAAGGAAATGGAAATGTTATTCCTTTGAAAAAAAAACTAAAAAAACCCTCCAAAATACCAAAGTGAATTTAGGAAACTCAGTGTCAGTTGGCACGTTCCAAATGGCGTTGCCACTGATTTGGAAGCGTTCACATGCATAATTTATGGGTTTCCTAGAACGAAGAGCGTTGACACGGTGAGATCTTTGATGCTGACAAAGATGGTTGGGAAAGGCGAACTAATCAGCACCAAGTCATCAAAAGTTGACATTTCCAAAATGCCACCACGTAAGAGGTCGCTGATGCCTCACATAAAACGAGTGAACTTCCGTGATTAAGCACACTATTCCATCACCATTGGAAAATGGATGGACCATTGCCGAAGGAATTTTAGAGCCACTGTGGAACGAATGTGGCATTCTTCCACCAACGCTCAAAGATTTACTTGTCGAAGGAAACATCGAAAGCTCTGACGACGAAGATGTTGAATCCGATGACATCAGGATAAATAAATACGAGTTGGGGCCCGTCTTGTTTACCATAGTCTACTCGAGGCGTCCTTTCATGATGAATAATGTTGAGGTTGGAGCTACTTGTTGCAACGTTTGCATAGAAATTGTCGTAAATTCGCGCCTGGTGTCTGACTCCTCCGCGTTGGTGGGGCTGGATAAAAGGGTTGTTATACCCTCTGAACCGAACACAGATAATACAATACCTAAAATGGTCTAAGGAACAAAACGCAATTTACCTCAATTTAATATCTCATATAGTTTTTTTCCAATCGTCATATAACAATAGACTTAGGAGTAATTTGGGAAAATTGCTCACCCTCTTGTGGCCATTTTGGATTAAGTCATGAGCCGGCAAGACGATTTCGTGTTAACATTCAAGGTTCTAGTCTAGATGTGTATATACAAAAATAAATCGTGAGAAGTCTCGGATTCCATATCAGGTAAACCACGCTACTTTACTATTATAATTATAAACAAAAATAAGTAAACAAAAACAGGCATGTTATCTAAATTAAGGCATATCATAGCGGCCATTTTGGGTCTATATTGGCATCATTGACACCAGAAAAGTACGAGGAATACACCACATGTGATTCAAATGCAATATAGTGAATGGTTTAACCACAATCTTCATATAACTGGACATAGGGTAATATCGCGAAATGTACCTACTGTTGCGGGTGATCTCACTGGCGCCATTTTGTTTTCTCCCTGAGTTGTCGATTAAAAATTGCAGATTTTTTTGTCAGATGATATTGAAGGATTAGTGGCTGTCATATAAACGTCATAATGTTCAAATATTTGTGACATATTATGATTGTTTTTTTCTTTTCTTTTTTCTGAAAATAATGTTGGAAAAAAATCGAATTTCTCAAATTCTGAGCCATATTCTGGCGTCATCTTGGATTTTTATTTACAAATTTGATATTAGTTAACGTAGAGATATATAAGGAACAAAATGCAATTCATTTCAAATTCATAACTCAATTGGTTTATTCCACAATCGTCATATAAATATACATAGGATAATGTCGCGAAATGTACCAACTGTTGCAGGTGGCCATTTTTTTTCTCCCTGAGTTGCGATTGCAGATTTTTTTTGTCAGATGATATGGAAGGATTACTTGCGGTCACATAAACGTCATAATGTTCAAATATTTGTGTCATATTATGATTGTTTTTGTGTTTTTTCTAAAATAATTGTTGAAAAAAATCGAATTTCTCAAATTCTGAGCCATATTATGGCGGCTATCTTGGATTATAATTTACAATTTTGATATCAGTTAACATTAAAATATATAAGGAACAAAATGCAATATATTATAATGTCATATCTCAATTATTTTTTCCACAATCGTCATATAAATAGACATAGGTCAAAATCCCGAAATTTTCCGACCCTCATGGGCGCCATCATGGATTACGTCATATGCGGCCAGATTGATTTCTTGTTAACATCCGGAATTCTACTCTAGAGGTGTACATAACAAAATCGGTTCGGATGACTCCTGTGGGCGGTCCATAGGGGGTGTACCTAGCTGCCCGACTATTCTGTCAGTCTGTTTCTGGTCCGTGATGCGTTTATAAAGTTAACACCCCCTCTCTGTCTGTTTCTGGTCGGTGATGCGTTTATTATAGTTAACACCCCCTCCTCTGTTAGAAAGAGTTTTCTACAATAAGCTTTCATATTTATTCCTGTAATAATTTGGTTTCCGTTTGGAATGGGATTGATTGCAATTAACGTTCATGTTATGCTCGCATAATTTACATCCGTACGTCCGTCTGTGCGTCCTTCCGTTCGCTTTTTTAATTTCCGGATGATAACTTTAGTAAGCCTGCAATGAATGGAATAAAATTTGGTATGTGGATTTACTAGTCCAAAGTAGAGGTCATGTTCGAGTTTGGGTTCGACTCGCTAATGTTCACCAGAGTTATGGCCCTGTGTTGAAATAACCACGGGCGTATTTTGACACGTCCCAAGCGATGCTCTTGTTACTTATTATTTTGTTGAAAATATTCCGAATGGTGTCGGAAAGGAAGCGTATCACCTCACCGTTCCATATGCAACATGTCATAGCCTAATGTCATCTCAATCAGGGACCATACATGTATGAGGTGAGGTCCCAATAACATATAGAAATCTAGTGTATTTGTAGTAATCATATGTTATATTAAAATGTTGCACAAATTTAGGTACAAAACGTCTTTAGAGACAACAAATTTACAAGAGGTTGTAAACATGAGTTTTTGTTTGCCTCTCGGACCCCGAACCGACCTCCGCATACCTTCCTGTATGTATATGAATACCCACCCCTTCGTTACGGAACAGAATGTTCACAGACTTTTCGCAAAGTAACGAAATAATGACTGGGCGAATGGCAACCAAAAGGTTACACTGGTGTAAATAGGGTTCGGAGTGACATCTAGCGGATGCGGGAGGAATATATAGGATATAATAAAATAGACACTGGGCCGTGATTGGTCAATAGCCTTGTGTGATTTATGCATACAAAAAATCATCACACCTCTTCCCTGTGATTTCCCATAGTTAAATATCCATTGGCACAGGAATTAACCATTTGTAGTGAAGTTTGATTTTTTTGGTGTGGTATAAAATATGACAGTATATTTTTTATGCTGTTCTGACACTAGTTACGATTTAAAGGCAAATTCCCTGCTAGACTGACATGATTTTTTCTTTTGTGTAAAAAGTTTCCCCAAATGTCAATTTTTTAGATTTAAAGAAAATTTTGGACCCAACATTTATATTGCCAAACAGTATACGCTCAAACGTTAGCACTGAGGCATATGGAAAACATTTACACCAGTGTAACCTAAAAGGAGCCCTCTATGTTCTATATTTTCGACAGATCTCATGTTCTACGCCATTACAAATTATGTTCAGTAGTTTAGTCACTTTATTCCACATTCTGTCCCATCCATCTATTTTTATCTTTACATTTTTTTTGCCTGTCAAAATGACGTGGTGACAAACATGACATGCAGAACAATATCGTCACCGCTGATAACGAGATAAAGAAAACCGTCTTCGGATAAACTTATTATATCAGGAAAATATCGCTTTGATAACCTTTGGTAAAGGTCATATATCTGAGGTCGTCTTGAACCGATTGACCTGAAACTGTGCGTGTCGTACTTTAAGGTGTGGCGCAGGGCATGGTAAACATTTGGGCGCAATAAGACATGGGTTCATATATTTTTAAAGGCACCAAAAGCGTGACATAGTTACAAACAGACAGACACATATACAAACTCTTGACTTTCATATAGATTCATGTAGATGATTCCTGGTTCCCTACATGTTACTCGGATAGTCAATCCCGACTATAACTTAGAATTGTTCCATCGTTTAAGATAGCAGCCTGACACAACTAGCGTGGCCGGGAGGTAGTTTTGCGTTGCTTAAGACGGGGGCATCGTGTCCATCCGGGATGCAAAGTGGGTCTATTACACAGGGAGCAGAAGCAACAATCCAAACGAGTTCCGAATTCAACGTCGCGGGAAGTAAAAGTGGAGGGAACATCACTTTGGAGTTCTGTTCACAGAGTGGAGCTGCAGACACGGGGGTAAAATGGCCGCGTGGTGTATACTGTATACACAGAATGGGAGGGGCATGCCCTGAAGGTGAGTTGACAGTATTAGTTTTCAATATCCATTATTTGCGGCTTCTAATCAGTCGAGATGTGTGCACTAGCGTTGTGCTAACTCGATACGTTTGTCACAATACTATAGTTATATGCACTTAACGTGTAGTGTATGTACATGCATTTACAGAAAAGATAATTGCAGATGTTTTCACCTTCCAGGATATATTGTTTATTTTACAATATATGTGAACCATCGAAACATTTGTTGGTACTTGCCGTAGAAATGCGTGCACTTTTTTTTCAACATATTTATTTCTCGACAATATATGTGGATTCAATACATTTTGTGGAGGCATTTGTTCTCTGTATACATATATTGCGTGTACTTATCGACTTGTTTATTTCTATAACACGAACAAAAGCGAGTTAGTTCTCGGTTGAATTTAATTTGATACGACTAGAACATCGTGTGGCGATTTAACCCTTTAACTTATTTAGGTTTTGATGGGGGCATTCTCAAATTCAGTGACAAATATGGTGCGACCACGGTTGGGTCATCTCCGGATGCCACGATGGACACACATACAACTGTCCTGGAATATTGCTGCCGACAAGATGGCGCCGACGAAGACCAATTGTCCTTTCCGACGTCATCGCAATTCTTGATGTATCAGGTGTGGGGCAGCAAGTGTCAAAATTCGAAAGGTAATTAATGTAACACACACATTTACTATAAGACATGTTTTGGGGAAAGTCCGTTATACATTAGGATTGTATAACACTATTTACTTACATTAAGGTAGCGCAGAGATGTTTAATTTCAATTGACAATACGACCTAAAATTAATGAGTTCATCGAAAGTGCTGGAGCAAATATCTAGTGCAAGTATTTGTTTATTTTGCAGGTAAAAATGGAATTGAAGCAATTTTGAACACTTTTAAAATCACTTTCTGGCTTTCAAAAGATAATCTAAAGTAATTCAAATTTTTCAAAGTAAAGATGTTAGAAATAATAAACCAATGAGCGTACGTAATGACGATATTAGCTTTCTATTTATTTTGTGATTTTCATAACGATTTAAGAACAGTTAGATTTAACCCTTTCAGTGCCAAGTCCGATTTTTGTATCAACCCATATTTCCTTTTTTTTTCAATTTATTGATTATACTAATGTGATACATTGGCACTGAAAATGTTAATTAATTTTTTTTAGAAACATTTGTTTCTGTTCAAGATCGTCTCACCTAACTATGAGGTAAATGAATTATACCCCTTTGAATCTCGGTAGTACATATAGTTCCTAAAACAACGAATACTACTGTGAGGGTGAAGAATTACCATTTCAGCGGAAACCTCAATGTTTCAACAAATTCAGGACAATGCCATATGAATTATATCCCTTGGAATCTCAATAGTACCTGTAGTTTCTAAAACATAATGCCTACCTATCTGTGAGGAACTGTGATTTCTGTGAGGGTGGAACAATGCCACTTCAGCCCAACCTTAATTTAAGATTAGGCAAATTCAGGACAATGCCATTTTTGGAAGGTAAGGATTTACCTAAGAATAGTATTATCCACAAAGCATGATGATTGAAATGGTCTCAGCGCTAAACTTAAAACTAAACGTGGCACGTCAACTATCGATTTAAAAATGTCACAATACGTTGCTCGGTTTCCATTTTAATTTCAGCTGGCACAGCTCGTCACAAATGTGTTATTTACAACACCTTTTGCACTGATATGAGACATGTATCCAAGACTATAATAGTGTATTAGTTTGTATACATTTGAAGTCGAAACAGGGTGTGTTTTGCCCATCATATCCACAGGATGTACACCCAATACATGTTGTATATGAGTAACCGCTATGGTCCCCTTAAAACTATACGTGGACGCATCCATTACACGCTGTGGTTAAACTGATACTTGTGTGTTCACAAAAAATAGACGGTGACTATCTCGCCTAAATTTCCATAGAGATTCAGGTATTCATAACAATGCGCACGGGTCAAAAACACTAGCCAACATGTACTACTGTAACGACCGGTAAAATAATTACCATTTTGTTCTGCAAACTGGTAAGAAAAGGTGGTATTTTTTTGCAGAACATCGCGTTGTTTGGCTGCCATGTGTTTACGAATTTTTATTACGATTCTATTATATCTTTAAGTGAAACTGGTGTAACACGAGATAGTTCTGTTGTGTTTTTCCTTTTATTTGGAAACTACCATGATTCAAACGTGCCTTGAAACCAAGGCTAGTAGAAATAGAGTTGATTGTTGTTTAAAATTATGATGGGGTGGGATAGAGCAATTCTAGTCAAAATTTGGGAGGGGTATAAAAGACTAAAATGAAATATTTTAAAACGATACTTTTTCAGATATGTTTGTTACGAAGGAGTATTATAAATTCGAGAACATTGCCGCTGATTCGTTTGTCAAGACCGGAGTGGCTCCACAAACATCGTTATCTGGATCAACTGTCACGATAAACTACTGTTATTATCAACCGATCACTTACGGTAAGGTGACGTCAGCCGATAAAAAATATAATTGAGGCCCCCACCCCCACCCCCATTGAATACGGAATACTACTTAACACAGCGGGTGGAATACGGAATACCAGTTAACAGCCATATGGAATACAAAAAAATATATGAAAACTTCATTTTTTGGAAGTTCGGCGTACGAATACCGGTATTTTTGGAATACCGAATACCTCCTAACAGAGGGGCCGGAATACGGCGTACCTCGTAACAGGGCATGGAATGCGGCGTACGAAAAAGGGGGTGGGGGCCTCATAATTGTTATGCCGAGTTGTTTTGCAATTATTACGGGCATGGTCATGGATTTTATGAAATTGAAAATCGCTACTACCGGCGTACGCAATTTAGATCAGTATACGATATGTTTAAAAAACAACACATTTGACATAATTATGAATGTATATGCATCTGCAACATGTATATATCTTTATATAGGTAGGTAGTTTAGTATTCTATATTCATTCATGAACATGGCTGAAATTTGACTGTATACATCAACACGATTTACATGTCATGTCATAGAAATCTGGTGCTTCCATCTTTCTGCGGACAAGTGAGACATTTGCAACATATCCTCCTGCCAATAAGTTCATATAGGAACTAAATATTCACATATGTTCATATTTGACTTATTTGAATCTGACATAAGCTCATACAAAACTTATATATACCATTCCGTTGAATGGCGCGGGTCGCAATCAACACACATTATAAAGAGCGTTCATCTGGTAAATCGTGGCGATGAAAATAGTAGATTAAATAGTGCCCATATGAGTTTATTTCTTATTGAAATAAGCTAGTATATACTGGCGTATTTTTAACGACACTTTCGACGCCCATATAGAGCGTATATATTCCTCAAATATAAGCTGTATGTGGGCCTAGAACGCGACATTCAAAATAAGCCCGTGTTTTGCTTATTTCCACGAGAACAGGATGGACACACTTCGCATAATGAACTACCATTGATAGCCCATATAGGGTACTATGTCACTAGAATTTGTGTTCTTTCTATCAGCCTGGAACCCTAAATACATCCGTGAAATATTTTGAATCGCCGTGCTGTTTTCCCGCACCCACATTATGTTATTAATTCATGTTCCGTATTACCATGTATTATTGGTTATTGGAATAAAAGTATCAAACAGTATTTACTATTACGATTTCATGAAACCAATCATGTGCACGCGAGCTTTGCGCGCAGTCATCGAGTATGCCACTGATTATGACTGACAATAATACAATTAAATACAAACTAATCACATCAAATAATATAATGATATTACTTTACTGCGCATTGAAAGAAGTGTGAATGGCTCTATTTTTCTCTCGCACTGACTCGTGTAGCCAGCTATCAATGATGCGGAAAAGTGTTTGAAACGTACGAACAGTGTACAACTACTATAAGCTATTCGTAATATGTATCAGTACTGGTTAATGATGCGAACTGTGTATAAAATATTACCATGAATTATTATCAGGAAATGAGAAACAATTAACACACTTCATTGATGTGTGTACAAAGGAATGTGGAATAAATATCGGGGTTATGAAGACTGAATTGAAACTGTTTATATCGCCTTTTTGCACTATTGGGTCTTTAGAATCGGAGTATATTTCCCTCCGTCATAACTATACTAATCTTTTTCCATATAGGTTGTGGTGGAACGTTCGAGTTAAATGATGCAAACAGAATAATGACATTCAACTCTCCCAACTATCCATCGAACTACAACGGGTTACAGACATGTCACTGGTTCATTAAGGTTAGCTTTAGTTAGTCAGCATACATAACGCCATGCAATACAACGAGTTACAGACATTTCACTGGTTCATTAATGTTAGCTTTAATTAGTAACCTTAAAACTCGCCATACAACACAACGGATCACATACACGTCACTAGTCAACCAATGTTAGCTTTAATTATTCACCATACAGAACTCATACAACATAACGGATTACAGACATGTCACTGGTTCACCCAGGTTAGCTTTAATTGGTCACCAATAAACTCGCCATACAAAACGACGAGTCACAGACATGTCACTGGTTCATACAGGTTAGCTTTAAATAGTCCCCATACAGTACTTCATACAACACAACGTGTTACACTTACAGAGATGTCACTGGTTCATCAAAATTAGCTTTAAATAGTTCCAATACAGCACGTCATACAACACAACTGGCTACAGACATGACACTGGTTCATCAAGATTAGATTTAGTTAGTCACCATACACAACACCATACAAAACAACGGATTTCTGACAAAGTTAGCCTTAAATATACCACATATTGTGCGTCATACAACACACTTAGCCAAGGGTTGTATAGCATCTAGGCATGTCCAAACATTTTCAATCAGATATTTTTCAATGAAACATAGCTTATGAAACAAGTGCCAGTGGTGATTAATTATGTGACTATTTCTCAGCAATCCTGTTGAATAGCAATTTCACGATTTGTGTTTCGTTGCAGTCTCCAGTTGGATCAACCATTAGATTGGTGTTTGAGGATTTCAACTTGGAACACAGCAGCTCTGGTTGCTATGACACAGTTGAAGTGCGAGACACGTATATAGGACAAGGCGGACGCAAGTATGTATGAATAATGTGTCTTTATGTTCTCATTATATTGTGTTTTCTTTGATCCTTCAGATGGGATTCACAGAGTTTGGGACTGACTACATAATGCCCATTGATCTACGTCCAGAGCGATCACATTCCACCAGTTCAAAACATGGACACTTTTTAATATTCTGACCTGTTCGATGGGGGATTTACAACATCGAAAACTAACACGGATAAGACATGTACATTTGGTTTTTAATGTATGTTTCTTATTAATGTATTTCACAACATGTCAGCTCGAGATTACGTGATTTTTTGCAGATTTCGATTTGTATCGCCTGTGATGGTACAATTTTCCCCCGAGACAATCAAACCATGTTTATCGCGAAGATAGTTCACAAAAGTCTTGTAATCTCGAGCTGAGACCTTCATATGCCGTGGAATACAGTATTAATGAACGTTATCGACTAAGATATATCTCTCCCTTGTTATGTTTCAATGTATTCAAGTTTGACGGGCGTCACAACTTCAAAAATGTCCTATAGGTGGAATAATGCATCTACATGCCCAGCCCGATATTCTTGGAATGACCTTGTCACAATGGACTGACATTTACAGCGGCACTTTATAGACTGTTGGACATTCGCGGAAAATGTGTTTTATAGTTTTATAGAGTATAGAATTATCAACGTTTATCCTGGGATTTGAACACGATTAACAAATGTGAACGGAGACAGACCACACGGCAAATATCTAAGCTATATTCTACATGTATAATTATATGTCTATTATCAGAATAAAAGCCATCCATTTTTTCTAAATTCACCAGAGACGGCGACTTGACAACTATGAGTGAACGTTACAATGCCGTGCAAGTGACTTGGTGTATACATATGCAATGGTTAACTTTGGCTTATTAATCTTGAGTAACATTAGTCGCTTAACAGGGTTTGGTGGTTGTGTGCCGGGGTGAAATTTGCCACTGAGAATAACCTCGTTTCTAGCTTTCCTTCACTAATTACATTGAAGCCATATGGCGGTTTGCGCTCCAAAATACGAACAATATTCTTCGCTTTTGAATTGTTCCCGGTATCGAAATAGGTCGACAAATATCTTAACTATACCAATCTAGGAGCATTCAGTAACCCAAAAAGACGCATTGAAGTAATGAAAAATGCAACTATGAACAAGATATTTGTCCAAACAAAACAGCCATTTGCACGACATGGAACAGAAAAGAGCGTTCCGTGTTATTCTATTCCTGATATGGTAGCAATAAAGAGCGTTTGTCTGACATCGGGCGAAATATTGAAAACGGTTGGAAAATGGCTGTGACTCTGGCAAGTGTTTTTCAAAGCATATGAAGCCGCATACCAATATGTCGTGTATTTATCGACTTGTCGTGTCCGTCGCTCCATATTACGTAGACACAATTTGGAGGTTCGAATGAGCCATGTCCGTTTAACGTCGTGTTATATATAGTCTAGCAGCTTAATCTACGAGATATACATGTAGAGAACAAAAAACCCAAACCAATCAACTATTCTCTGCAGATTCTGTGGCGACTCCTTTGCGAGTTCCATCATAACGAAGTTTGAGACGCTGATGGTAACTATGAGGACTGACTGGACTGAACACTTAACAGGATTCAATGCCACTGCTGAGATCCTGCTTCGTACGTTATATACAATACATATAAGAAGTTTCAACTTCAGTTTAGATTTCCCAAGATATTAATTGACCCCAAAATTAGTCATAATTCACTAAGAAAATATTCGGAACACAATGAAAACTCTTTAAATCTGGCTATATAGTCGGTAAGATTACTAAAAACGCCGTGTGTGGTAGTTACGTTTAATTTTAGCCTCCCAACCAGAAATTAAAACCTTACAAAAACCGCATCTTTTAAACATCAATGATTTTCTGATCAATAAATAATCACACGAAGGAATATGTGGGTTCAATCTCAATAGTTTTTGTATAATGTGTAGAACTATAGTAGCATTGTTATGTCAAATCGAATATTGTGGGAAAACTGCATCTTACATTATGGTATAAATTCAATTGATAATAGAGGATGTATCACAAACGCAGCTTATAGCAGCCAAACAAATGAGACAAAACCCACCACCCATGGTAGGGACACACACAGCCGATCCTATGCACTTGTACACCTCTACCCAAACGCGACGTATACCAGTGCCGGTGTCACAACGGCCTGTATACCGTGCAGGCAACACAATATTACCATATTCCATATCATCATGGTTGATGAACAGCATACTGGTTCTCACCAACGCCCGGTGTGTTTAAATCGTATCTGCACGTACACGTGGCGTTGGTTGTTACATATATGTTATTAGCTAACGGTGTTTGACTTTCTCCATGAAGCTGAAGATTATTGTTATGATGTCACGGACAAAGGGGAGACGTATCGTGGAGATGTGGATTACACCGTCGATTACGAAGTTTGTGTTCCATGGTCAGAGGCTCGTAACTGCAGACATAATCCATTCGCGGACGGGTTAGTATACACGTATGAATAATTATATGTGCATTCGTGTAGACAGTATTATTTAAAGTCATGCACATCGCGGCTTGTGCTACAAAATACACCTAACAATATTCGCGTTTGAATAGGTTCCTGTATCGCAGTAGATCGGTAAATAAATGAACTACCATTCAGCTAGTAATATATGTCACAGAAAGACGAATTGGAGTCATGCAAACAATACAAATTCGAACACAATGTACAGGCCTCGTAGAAAAATGGTACCATTTGTATTAATCAAAATTATTGAATCGAAAAAAGAATATCCTGAAAAGGTATAATGCGTTGTCTTAACGATTGAACTATTTAAACAAAAAAAACTTAATGCAATGCATGTGTTCTCTTAATATGTAATACGCCAAAAGGTTCAGAGCGACGCCAGGTATAGATTTTCTTCCGATGGTACACACTTGGATTTTGTACGCGACCGCTGACTAATTAAATTGAACAGATACAAACGAAACGAGCTCAATTTTTTCGAAAAATATAAGAAACCAAACGCGTGTTTTCAGCGCTATATGGACGAAATTGTTCGGGAATCTTCAGCGAAGGTATGCTTTGAGAAACCTCTTACCAATTTATACATAGTGTTGGAGTTCGAACGATCCATGTTCGTTTAATAGTCAACAGGAGACACACGATACAAGATTATATTCAATAACCCCTCAGTAGGCAGTTTCAAAAATGTAGCATATATAATAATAATATACATGTAGTAATAGCAGTTAAACATGGCAACACTCAGAATAATGTATAAGCTATTGTATCTCTTCCCATCGTAGCAAGGTCTACATAGATTCCGGGGTATACAATAATAGATTCGAATCGTGGAAACCTGTCATGAAAAGCTTCTATAGATTAATTTTAATTTTATTTATAATTTCTTATCACATTGCGAAACAGTACTGTTTTAGAGGCTATTTCTAGAACAGAACTCCGCGTGGAAATGAAAACAAAGAGCGTACAAAGAATGATAAAACGCAAATTCATGTTAGCACCCTTATGCAATGCAAATTGCATATCAACTATAGATTTCACTGCGAAGTATGCGTAGTGTGGGATTTTACCTAACCAGAGTCAGCCGTATTCCATTCGGCCTTCGGACTCATACATCACAATATCACTATCGTTCCCTATTTTAACATAACGTTACTTTTAGGGGTATGCAAAAACATGAAAATACGTGTTGTCATAACTGCTTATATTTGAGCTTCTATCGGGAATGGAAACAACTGATAAATTAGTTACATCGAGTCTGTTCGCGTATATTATGGGGTTTTACCTAATCTGAGTCATCCATATTCCATTCGGCGTTCGGGTTATGTGGTACGCTGCCTTCAGCACGTAAAATCATGTTCAAGTTGATCAGTTACAGGTTAACTAATACATAGTACCTTCGTCGTTATCATCAGAACTGCGATATATCTTACAGAGACTGGTACGATGGTCTTGAAGGGAATGCTTGTAGGAGACCTGCGCATGGTATGCGACCATGGTGCTATGTATCTGCCGAAACATGTGACAGAAATTACTGTGATGTTTGTGCTAAAGGTAATAAGGATTCAAGACTGTTAGTGTCTGCAGATTTTACTTGTAGCTTTAAGATCAATTCAGGGTTCAAGAGCTACATTTTTGTAATTACAGTAACATCTGGAATATAATTCACATCAGTTTCTGCTTTGTTCGATTGAAAACATTGAATAACAAACATAGCATATAAACTAGATATAAAATACCACTCACATTTATTTCATTGTTTTATTTTGGAAATTAAAAAGACAATGTTCAGTGTCTCTCTAAAATATCGAACATGATGGAAATAAATGCATAGAAATTTCCATGTATACCATATATATATATACCAAATATTATGTATTTTCACCGCACTTTTATCTTCTCTAAAATATCGATCATAATTATGTGAAATAAATGAATAGAAATGTCCATGTATATCGTATATCTATACAAATATTATGTATTTTCACTGCCCTTTTGTCTTCCAATGATAACCCGTGACTTATACCATTGAACGTGGCAGTCATGGCATCACGCAGCGCTTATGGTCACTCAAATTGAAGGTTATTTTCCATCCACAGATGCATGCTACGATCTTGACGGTACATGTGCCGCCGATATCTTGGCAGACTCTAATTACTGTCAGACGAACAACGGAAAGCTGTTCTGTCGCCAGGCTTGTGGCGGGCGTGCATCGCAGTCTGCGAATGATATTAAAGGTGAAATTTTATCGCTTGGTGGATATCATATTATCTTCGGTTGTTGCAGTGGAGAGGGAGTTGACCAACATATTCCGTGTAGATGGATGGATATGATAATGCCATACAACCGGCGATCCAGCACCCCATACATTACGAAAATCCCAACTACAACATGAATGAAAATTCCTCCTTTTCTTTGTCTAGGGTTTAACGTCGTTTTATATTGCGACCGAAACAAGAAACAGGTAGTCAAAACTGTCATAGCGAAGCAACTGTGCTTGACAATCAGACAGTGGATGAGACTAAATCAACGATAGGTGTATAAATAAAAGCGAACAAGAGGACGTGGTTCCGCGTGGAAACCATGCAATAAATACCAGAACGGTTTCTGACTAGTGCGCAAACATAATATAAAACACATACATTTAGCACAATCTATGATCAGAAGCAGTAATAAAATATCTATGATCAGAAGCAGTAATAAAATATCGAAGTAGGCGAAGCAGACTTTAATATCTGGGCTGACATGGGCAAGATATTTATAATATGTTATGAATCTGGTGTGAGCCTTTATCAGTGCATCAAGTCGACAGTGTGGTGGTGACACAGAAGGCCATCTTTCATCTAAGCTGAAGCCTCAACCCAGAAACACCGCATGTTGTCCTTCATGAGAGGTATTTGAGGAACAGGCTCAACGTGCGTAGATTTATCTGGTTCAACATGGGTAGACTGTTTAGGAATAGTGTGTCTCAACTTGAGTCATGTGATACATAGTCTGGAACAGAAGCAATGTCGGGTTCCTTCGCTTGATTTGATAGTAATACACAGAATACAATGTTTCGAACATCCACATGTGTGCTTATATAAACGCATTTTCTTGCGGAACAACCTCAGAAAATATCCGATAGCCAGCTGATAATCGAGGTGCAGTAATTTTTCTGAACGTCTATAAATGAAAGTGTTTTCTCAGCTTCAATGTTCTGTACTTATATTTCATAGTCCCAAAACGAGACAGGAACGATACGCACTGATACAGTTTGAACACCTGTTTTGTCTCAAACGTGAAGCCTTTAGTCTGGGAGCTAATAGGGGTACCCTTGCACCCCATGGGACTTAACTTTACCCCACGCATTTTGTTCCTTATTATGTCCTTCAACTTTTAATCAATGTTAATAAGAAACAAAGTGGCCTTTTAAACTCCAGACAAGATGGCGTCCATCTGAAATAACGGCGGCCATGATGGACACCATCTTGTCTGGAGTCTAAAAGGCCACCTTTTTCTTGTTAACATTGCTTAAAATTTGAAGGACATAATAAGGAACAAATGAGTGGGGTGAAGTTAAGTCCCAGTAGGTGCAAGGGTACCCCTATTAGCTCCCGGACTACTTTGCTTTTGCATTCTCTTGGACATGGCCATGAGTTTCACACTTAAAACACATCGGTTGGTATGCATATATGGTGGTTTAATGTATTGAATCTTCAACTTCAATGGCGTTGTACACAGTAATACTTGCCAATATAAATTATATTCATAAAAGTATTGTGTGGACTGCCATGGCCAATGACGACCTCCAAACCGGCTCACAGGAACGTAGCAGAATTGCACCAATAATGGCTAAGTAAAACAAATTAACTATTTCACTTTATTTTTCAAACTAATTTAATATTTTCATTTTGGGGTTATATAAGATCCCAGTGAATACACAAATATATGTAAAATACATGATATAACTGGATAGCAATGGATACGCAACGGTCATTTCTTTCAATAAGAAGTTTTGGGGTATGTTTTGGCTCTATATATTAAGGGCAATTAATAAGACGTTGCTCACACACTGTAGGAGATCCGCTCGGCAGACTTTCAGGAAAATCGCCACAGAGGGATATCGCATGTTACAACGCAACTGAATTACTATAATAATGCAATGTACATGTATAATATACGAAGGTGTGTTAAATAATATAGTCTTGTATTACTAATTTCACAACTCTTGTCAGGTAAGGTCACCAGTGCGTGAACAAACCCAAAGCCACTCAAAGTTATTGTTACTAACTGTATTGTTTGTGTATTAAGTATTGTTTGTGTATTAATTGACGCAGTTAAATTATGTTAGTATATACAGCCAGGCATTCCGTTAGTTTAAACAGCTAGGCATTCCGTTAGTATATACATCCAGGCATTTGTGTATTAATTGACGCAGTTAAATTCCGTTAGTATATACAGCCAGGCATTTGTTTGTGTATTAATTGACGCCAGTTAAATTCCGTTAGTATATACAGCCAGGCATTCCGTTAGAATATACAGCAAGGCATATGTCGAGATTCACAGGCTATATATATATGTGTACTCGGGCAATTGAGTTACGTTGTAACATAAGTAAATGGCCATAGACGACACATTTGTCTTACCAAATTACAATAAATTACAGCGACGATTAATTAAAGGGATGTGCTGGATTTTGCCCACTGACATAATAAATACGTTACGGGACGCCCAGTGGTCGAATATGGTGTCATGTGACACATGCCTCACATGACACCATATCCGACCACTAATCGTCCCGTAACTTATATTATACGCGGTTCTTTGCATAGAACAACCAGCTGTCTATACACTAACATAGGTGTTGAAAGTGCCATTGTGTCTACCACTGACGTTGAATCAACTCGTGCCTCTAGATATCCAGCTCTGTTGAGTTACTACACACCCCGTGGTTGGCTCAATTAGGCAACAGTCAATCTAGTGCGGGCAATTCGAATAACTGTCTATTTGCAATTTGAGGAAGTATAGAAATACATTTGAATACTAAAATGTTCATTTCAATGTAGATACAAATGTCTAGTCAATGGAAAATGATATCTAAGAAGTCGCCTGTAATTTTTGTTATCACTCTAATGCCTGGTCATTGGCACGCATTATATATCTCGGTGAATACACCGGTTTCTGGTATCTAAATACTAAGAATCTAAACTTAGTAAGTTGATCCTCTTTTCCAACAGTTGACACATTGTCGTGCCCGGCACCGACGATTCCAGCAGACAGCACACAGACGAGCGGGCACGCGTCATATAACGTCGGAGGGGTTGTCACATTCACGTGCTCAAACGACACATCCATATCGATGACGTCAGAGTGCACAACTGATGGCACGTGGACAACGGGTGGATACGCATGCGTAGGTAGGTTGCATTTCATTTACATGAGCTTTGTTAACCCTTTACCCAACAGAACGGCCCTGTGCCAATGCATTCTCTTATATATGCGAGTCGACCATAGGTCGCCTCGCATATATAAGAGAATGCATTGGCTTAACACATTAAAAATTATAAAATTGTTAAAGAATGTAAGAAAAAATGGTAAAAAAAGATTTTTTTTAGGCCAATGCATTCTCTTATATATGCGATGCGACCTATGGTCGACTCGCATATATAAGAGAATGCATTGGCACAGGGTATAACTATAACCATCACAATGTGGTCAATGAGCCGGTTCCAATGATATCCATATTTGTATGGTTTTATTGAGACAGACCGAAGATATTTTAGGCTGTTGAAGCTTTATTTGGCCGGTTTTGGCCGGTTTGTTGGGTAAAGGGTTAAGATGGCTATTTAAGAATTCCGGATGTGATGCACTGTGCAAACGTACACACCCTTTTTACAGTCATACTGACAGATCGAGTCTATGGTAGTCTCGTCGGCTACTCCCGGAAATAAGTGTGCACTGCGCTATGTTTGTTGTTTCGATTGCACCTTTTAATGCAACATGTTCTCCTGAAATAATCTATGTTCTATGTTGAATGAACTGAATTATATGGACCAAGGGGCAGATGCACAGGTTTACATAAATCCAGGCATCTCAAGAGATTTTCCAAAAAACAATCTTTGCAACTATCCATCGAAAACGTCGAATTTCACATACTATCGTCTTAATGTAGAATCTGAACTAATACTAAGCAAATACAAAACACGGTGGAATTTATTACATTTTCTTCGTTTGCCTATATGAACCAAGAATTACTAAAATCTATATAAATATTTGCCAATGTCTGTTTGTCTGTCTTTCTATCTGTCAGGTATAGAAATTTACAGGGACCATCTGGAGGGACCAACTGGGTTTAACAACAATATTTGTTACCAGGAAGATAATGATTCAGGTCAAAAGTATCCAAACTAATGTTGTCAGAATCAGGTGTAGAAAACGGAGAGCGGTTACATACTCGATGACATTGTTTGTCGCCAATGTGCAGTAAATTTATCTACACTCTTCTCCATGATACCAAGAATCTAATAAAGCGGTTTAAAGACACCAAATTGCGACCGTTCGAGTCATGGATGGGGGAGGGGGCACCAAAACTTTATCAAAAATAGTTTTTGTCCCCGATGTCCATTACATTTATATAGAATCATTGCCGTGGTATTAGAAATCTAATCGCGTGGTTTAAAGAAGCCAAATTGGTGCCGTTTGAGATGGGCGAGGGGCCAGAAGAACTCCAATTGAACAATTTGATCAATTTGTCTCAGATTTGCATCAGATTTATTTATATATAATCATTTCCATGATACGACGAATCTAGTCAATGGTTTAAAGACGCCAAAATAATTTTTTAACATATTTTTTGTTGTCGATTTCCTCCAAACTTACACAATTATAGTCATCAGCTGAATACGAAGAACCCAGTCGAGCGTGCTATACGAAACCAAAGTAGTCGTATACGACTCCGCGATGGGGAGGGGTGGGGCACCAATTGTGAAAAATGAAATGTCGTCATCGGCATGCTACAATGAATCTAATGGTGTCGATAAAGATGACAAAGTGGCACAGTAGGAGTCAGGATAGGCGAGGTAAGGATCAACATTGATACAAATTGTCGCCGATTACTTCCAAACTGAATATATGAAACGATGAATTAATGGTACACTGTAAGAATTATCCGTAAAATAATACGGTAGAAAGACCAGGACCAGTACTTTCTACCGTATTTTTTAACGGAATGTACGTAAAATAAATAATTATGGAAATACCGTTAAAAAATACGGCTTGTCACATATTTTACGGTATTTCCGTAAAAATAAGACGTACGGAAATTCTGTGAGCAAATAAGCAATTGTGAGAAGTTTCATCAAAATCCACACAATATCTCCGAAACTACCACATATTATATTAGGGGGGACTTTTTTTTTTGGTGTGTTTAGATGCCCCAAAGGGATATAAAAGGGGTCACCTTTTCATGGGGAAAATGACTGCATTTAGGCTGTCACAATTAGGCATGTAATGGGGGCACCAAATTTGATGAATTTCTTCTTTTTTTTGGTCACTGACTTGCACCAAACTTAGAGATAGTCATCTGCGTGAAATGGATAATCTTGTATGTTGTTTAAAGATACCCAAGTGACGCTGTCAATGTCAGAGGTGAGATCGAGGAGGGGCGCTGAAAATATTCTTGTCTCGTCACGTAGGCGATGCCGGTGATGTAATCGGAGAAGGCCGAAACAATCAAAAAGATAACAACATATTTGTCGTCGATATCCACCATGGTTACCTAGATTGTATAGGTAATCTAATGGCGTGGCTCAAAGATGGGGCGTGGTCGGGGAACAACAATTTATATAAAAAACAAATTTTGACGTTGATTGGCATTTAGAATAATAACCTGGATTCCTTATACAATGGAGACGATTAAAGTTTGATGGTAATCAACGTCAAAAGTTTTTTTTTTATAAATCAAAGTGGCACCGGTGAGTCAGGGATTAGGGTGGAGCGCCAAAGTATAAAAACTTATATACAGATATCTGCGCCGGTAATCCTGCTAGTTATTGATAAGTTTACACAACAATACAATCACCAAATAGCTTATTCTCTTGGTTCTGTCAGAGAGGCTTCATTTGTGTACCAAAGTTACAGTTTTAATTGCATGATATAACATACTCCCATATATTACAAATATTCAGCCCAATCAAAACCAATGTAGGCATGCAGGCTAGTCCACTCAAGCAGGGAGCAATCAATTGGAAATGAGCCACAGTATTAGATACCTGTACAGTTGGGGATTTAATTATGGACATATAATCTAACACTCATCTTAGACGAAAGTTGTATAGATCAGCAGTCATGATATGAGCATTCAAAAACATAGACAATTGTTTATGGGTGGTTATCTTTATAAATGAAATTAATTCCGAAAATCAAGAACAAATCAACCTCCTCTCACGAACATCATATCATATCATGGATCTATGAGCTGCACTATTGCTAAAGTGGTCCTACAAACGTTCTCGGTACCCGCTTATAGCGAAAGTTTACATATATGGTCATGCCGTTAGCGTCCAGTGAATGTGGTTATAATTTCAAAAGAGTTGACAGTTCTTAAATATTGCATCACATGGAGTGACTCCAAAACAGCGATGCAATAGAAAATAAATGTGACTTAATAAGCTCTCCAGAGTTCCGAATTTGTTCACGGTTGCCATTATAATGTCACCGAACAGCATAAATGAATTGCCGATACCGAACGAGGAGCACACGTGTTGGACAATAGCATGTTTATAGCTTCCGCCATGGGATATGTTATTTTGTCACTGGTTTCTTCAATACACATTTACATCTTGTTTAATTGCATAATGAAATTGTTTCTGAATTTTGATCCATTATTTTAAAATATCTGTTGGAAGGATATTGCTCTTTATAGATGAGATGTATCTATAATGTCCATAATCAAATTCATAGTGCTGACAATTATATTTCACGATATAGAATGCCCATCAGGATGGAAACAGTGGAACGATGCGTGCTATCAGTATTTCAGTGAAACAGTAAATTTTGACGGAGCAGTCCAGTCGTGTGCTACGTACAACGCAATTATATCTACAGCAAAAGACCAAGAGGAGATTAATTTCTTAGACTCAATGAGGTGAGTACATTTAAGGGACAAATAATCTATCCGTCATTCAGGGACGCGGAGACGGATGAGTTTGCTCAAAATGTTCAACAGTTGTACATTTAATTCGCAACAATAATTAGTTGGAAATGTGAGACCACCAGTAGGTTGAGTTTGTTCAGATAGTTCCACCATTATTTGGTGTGCAATTTATTTTGAGACAAATATAATATATTTGCCCCCTTTGGTCACCATTGTGCAGCGATATGGCCACCAGTTGGAACATTGCCAACATTATGGGTTGTTAGGTTGGGAATTTCCAACAATCGGAAACTGGAGGTACCAACTGGAAACTGCAATCAAAGAGCGGGTGGGGTGAAAAATATCATTGAAATTCGCGCAATTTATTCATGAATGGACATTCAGGGCGGACACACCTAACATAGACCCTCTATTTGTTCACTTTCTATCATTCTACCAACGGTACACGTGTTATCCTCGTCACAGCAACAGACACCATCGTGGAAACAATCTTACGCGAAGTACTTATAGAGATTGATCACTTGGCAAATAATATCAGGATGTCCAAGAACCACGTTTATTCCCGGGAAGAGTTTTCAGCTGTGAAAGAGAACCAGCGAACCATACAAATGAACCATGACCGCGCATTAGAAATCACGACTAAAACAAATCACTGTTTAGTGTTGTGGTGTTTGTTCTTGACATCTACATATTGTTAATATGTCCTCACCCTGAAGTATACTAGAATGTACCCATGATATCCCCAACCTGGCCACGCATATGACGGGTTGATTATATGTTGTGTGTCTTTAACAGGTCAGGCAGTGGAAATATCTGGCTAGGAATGACGGACGAAGTAACCGAGGGCACATGGTTGTGGACCGACGGCACAACAGTTACCTCAACTTTTTGGGATGACAATCAACCTGACAACTGGGGTGGACAGTCATGTGCCTATCTAAGAAAAAACGAGAAATGGAACGATGTTGGATGCGGCTCTACGTACGCATACGTATGCAAACGGGGTGTCAGAACAAGTATGTTATTCTAGTTTCTAATAAGTTCCAATGTGAAATATAATTAGTTATCGTGATAAGGGGAAGGGTGGAGTAAACAAAAAATCCGGGCTCGTATGATGGACGGGTGATCAAGGAGTCCAAACACATTTTTTCCGCAACTCAAAAAGTTTTCCTCTATATGTCTTTTTACTTTATGTTCATGCTATTTTCATTTATTCTTGACCGCCGGGCATTCCAATATACCGAGCCAAATGAGGTGACAAATGTGTTGTTAGCGAATTTTTCACTGATAAAATCTTTAATTTTTACGCCGAGTTTTCTATAAATTGACGAGTTATGTGGTATATCGTGAGCTCTGTAGTAAATTCAACGAGTTATTAGTAATTTGAATTCACGATTTCTGTAGAATCCAGTCGTAAGTCGGGATTTTTTTACCCTGTGCCAATGCATTCTCTTATATAAGCGAGTCGACCATAGGTCGCCTCGCATATATAAGAGAATGCATTGGCCTAACAATTTTTTACAATTATAATAATTTGTTCTTGTATTCTTTAACAAATTTTATAATTTCACCCATACAGAGCCCCAGACAAACATGAGCAGACGACACTCTTCTATATGCTTCTATATATGTGTGGGGCTCCCTGCAGGGTAATGGATGTTTTTTATTTGATGTCCTAAAAATTGTAGAAAATTAAGGTAACGAGTAATCTAGCAAAATTTGTAGCGGTTTGTTGCAACATTTTTATTTTCTGTTCGAAGATCTGTTTGGACTTCATACAATATTATATAGTAAATTCCATGCTTATTTATGTAAGAATGTGTGTGGCGGGAGTTAGTGACGTTGCGGCTGAAAATTGATGTTGGTTCATCATCATCATCATTATCGTCATCATCATCATCATCATCATTATCATAATAATACGGATCAAGTCTTGCGACTTTTCGTCCCAATAACATTATTTGCAATGTTTGTTTATAGATATATGTGTGTATCGTGATTCGATATTATCTTGTGTCACTTAAAACTATTGCTTGTCGTTGAACTCGTATTTTACATCATAGAAGAAGGAGTCTATGTATATTTTTGAATTGATTTAGTGTTGGAGCCTCAACAGCGAAGTCTGGTAGAGAGTTCCAGCTATTGACCACCCTCGTGAAGAAATATTTCTCTGCCATTGTTAACATTACGCATCTGTAGCTCTTTATTATGTTCTCTTGGTCTTACCGATGAATTTATTTCTGTTAATATGTCACAGGCACTGGTATTATAATGACCACTCAACAGTTTATATAACTCGATTAGATCACCTCTAAATCTTCGATATTTTAAAGATATTAAAATTAAGTCTTACCATTTGGTCTCGGTAGCACAAAGTTTTGATTTGAGGAACTAATTTGGTTGCTTTTTTTTGTATTTTCTCCAACACACCGATTTGATATTTGGTTCTTCGGTTCTCCGCCGTTTCTCGACCGATCTGATTCATCGGGTCGTTGAAATTAATACGCATGTATAAATTGACCTGATGAGTGTCATCGAATCAATGCTGTTGATCTGAGGGGTTAGTGTCAAAATTGGTCGCAACAAATAGCAAAAGCAATAGGCCAAAGGGTGGATTAACAAAGAAAACGACAGTATCTTACGTGTCGGATGTGTTCTTCCGACCCCCTGTCGGGATAGGAATTTACTCCATGAGCATCACGTCATAGTTTGGTCCAAAATGAGACGATCGCCTTTGTAACACATCAGTCTTTGCCGGAATCAGAATACGTTGTTACTGTTGATTCAAAATTAATCATTTTGCTTTTCAACACTGCATACTTTTTCTACTTTAGCAAGAGATATTTGTGCAGACCAGATCACTGGGTGTAATGAGATCTTAACTAGAACTGCAGATGCCTGTTCCATATCACAGACGTGGGCCAGTAGAGTGTGTCCGAAGTCATGTGGAGTGTGTGGAACTATACACTGTAAGTTAGCGAAAGAAAATAACAAGCGCATTATATCTGTTGAACCACGACAAAATGGAGCGATGTGTTAGAACTGTTGATCTAAATACATGGCCACGTTCAGACACTGGTAAATTTACCTTGACTACTGGAAACAGTTATATTGTTTATTCATCTAAACATAACATATTAGAATTTGAAAAACAACTGGCAAGTTAGAAGTTTTGATGTGAGTACTTGATGATACTACTATATCAATTAGAATTTGAAATAAACATTATATTTAATATCGTGATAACATATCTAACATTCTTGATAACACTGATAACAAAATTAAAATATTTAAAGAAACGACATATATATACCCATTTGTTCACACTGAAACTGGTGGGCAAAACGATGTAAATGCCGACAACGATGAGAAAATATAATAGCCTATAAGTTTTCTAACAAACAAATTAATTGATATCACACTATGATAAGTCGTCGATAATGTATTGCCATGGTTACTTATTTGAGTTTCGAGTTGGTATTTTATTTCAGCATGCAGCACTACCATATCGTCCGGAAATGTGAACCAGATGACAACTGGAACAACGATAACAACCGGGCAGTATGTCGAATACGCATGTCATGATGGTTTTGTTCTGACATCCGGTGACCTCAAAAGAACGTGTTTGTCCACGGGATCGCTCTCGGGAAGTGTTCCCGTATGCCAAAGTAAGTGCCGCGTGTGATTTCGAGAAATATATATACCTTAGCTCGATGTAGCAAGATCAAACAAGACATTTTAAAGTAATACATAGTAAACTTAACGCGTTGTGCAACCATTGTTTGCAAAAGTGTTGGTAAGTCCGACAATATTCCGGATATTAATCATTACACAGTTATTGTTGTATGCCTCTAGCCGCATCGTCAATGACTAACATATCACATCAAGTGTGGCTATAGTAACGCTCTGTACACCCAGAAGGGAAGAAATATTTTATTTTATTTTGGCCGCTTTGAGATTAGTGTGCTTTTTCAAGTTAAATGAATGTAAAAGAATACCGTGATAGATCATTATGTACTTTCTCGCACGTTGACAGTGAAGACAGCAGTTCAATAACTTGACTCATGGTGCAGGTTTATATGAGACGACCATATTGGTGAAACTGTTTCTTTTCTGATGGACGTAGTTTTGAGATCCACAAAGATGAAGGGTAAACTTAATCCTTTTATGCAACCAGTTGCTTTTGTCCGGTTTTCTACATTCAGTGGCCGGAGATTTCGTAGTGAAATTAAATCTCTATTGAACTGTCTATCGCCAATAAACATAACATGTTTGCGAAAAGTAGGATCGCCAAGCGCCCGAAAATAACCCGAAACCCCACACAAAGCTGCCATGTTCATGGACAATGACTCGGCAATGGGCACATGTAGAACCTCAATGATGTCTATCAAACAGATGTTATGAAAAAGTACATGTGAAAATGAGATCCAAAGTGTTGTTAATGTTAGTATAAATAATTCTCCATTAACGAGAGTTATATTAACATCACTGTTGAAACTACATTTCCGATCAAATTACAATACGAACGTAAAGGTGAACTTTGGGAAAATGTCAAACACAGATTTAGACTCAAGTATTTCAATTACCAGCAGAATCAGCGATGTTGTCGACAAATCGTTGTAACTGTAATATTTACATAAGTATGGTTTCATTATCGGAAATATCGTTATTGCAGAATATCAGAATAAATTTGATCTATTTCTCCATGTTCTTCTTGGTTTTGATCAATTTACAGAATATTATGACATGAGTCCCTTTAAATACTTTAAAAGAAGGCGGCTTCTTGATTTCAGATAAATCAGAAATTGTGTGGCCAAACTCGGACCATGCGATAGTCCATCGAACTGGACGATCATGGGATTGGTGGGCAGTTTTTGTCGACTCAGACCAAATGAGAATCAAGAGAGCCGGTAAAGTTATTGCTTGGCACTTCTACAGCGGGGACGCTGGGAGCATAACACTGCAGGTGTATAAAGTGTTGTCAAGAGACGAAACCTTGGAAACAGTAGAGTAAGTATTAAACATGAGGACTGGGGTCAATACAATAAGACCGTGTACACGTGTAATTTACAAGTCCGTAAATTTTGAGTACTATACTGGGATGTACATGACAGAACTATAATGGAATATACATGACAGTACTATATTTGGGGTATTCATGGCAGTACTATAATGGGGTATTCATGACAGTACTAAAATGGGATATACATTACAGCACTATAATGTGATATGCATGACAGTACTCTAATGGGCTATACATCACAGCACTATAATCGGATAAACATGACAGTATCTTAATGGGATTTACATGACAGTACTATAATTGGATATACATGACAGTACTATAATGGGATACCCATGACAGTACTATAATGGGATATACATGACAGTACTCTAATGGGATATGCATGGCAGTACTATAATGGGCTAGACATGACAGTACTATAATGGATATACATGACAGTACTATAATGGGCTATACATGACTACTATAAGGGGATATACATAACAGTACTATAATGGGATAAACATGACAGTACTACAATGGGATATAACTGACAGTACTATAATGGGATATACATGACAGTACTATAATGTGATATACATGGTAGTACGATAAAGGGATACACATGGCACTAATATAATGGGATAAACATGACAGTACTATAATGGGATAAACATGACAATACTATAATGGGATACACATGACTACTATAATGGGATATACATGACAGTACTATAATGGGATATACATTACAATACTATAATGGGATATACATGGCAGTACTATAATGGGATATACATGACAGTACTATAATGTGATAAACATGACTATACTATAATGGGATATACATGACAGTAATATAATGGGTATACATGCCGGTAATATAATGTGTTATACATGACAGTACTATAATGAGATATGCATGACTACTATAATGGGATATATATGACAGTACTATAATTGGATATACATGACAGTACTATAATGGGATATACATTATAGTACTATAATCGGATAAACATGACATTACTATAATGGTATATACATGGCAGTATTATAATGGGATAAACATCACAGAAATATAATGGGATACCATGACAGTGCTATAATGGGATATATATGACTGTACTATAATGGGATAAACATGACAGTACTATAATTGGATAACCATGACAGTACTACAATGGGATAAACATGACGGTACTGTAATGGAATATACGTAGCAGTACTATAATGTGATATACATGACAGTACTACAATGTGATATACATGACAGTACTATAATGGGATATACATGACCGTACTATAATGGGATAACATGACATTACTTTAACGGGATAAACATGACAGTGCTATAATGGGATATACATGAGAGTACTATAATGGGATAAACATGACAGTACTCTAATGAGATATACATGACAGAACTGTAATGGGATAAGCATGATAGTACTATAATGTGATATGCATTTCGAGCACTATAATGGGATATACATGACATTGCTATAATGGGATATACATGGCAGTACTATAATGGGATATACATGACTACTACAATGGGATATACATGGCAGTAGTATAATGGGATATACATGACAGTACTGTAATTGGATATACATGACAGTACTATAATGGGATAAACATAACAGTACTACATGTCGGATATGCTAGCTTGTGATAGGACTCTTATTATTTCACTTCATATTCGCACGATATCAATAGGCAGCACATTCTCCTGGATCATAAGCTCAATATGAACCTATTTGAAGTTCGAAATAGGTTCAATATTGACCTAGTTCAAATTGAAATAAGTTCAATAGGGCACCATTTTATCAATACAATTTATGCAAGCCTATTTACAGTGACAATGTGTTTTCACTGTGGCCGGCGCATTCAATGGAATAACGGGTATATGTGAAGAGATAAATAAACTATTACATGGACACAAACAATATCCCGTTATTTTTTCAATAACACAATGACATTCTTCGGAAGGTCTATTTTGTACAGAATGTTAATTTGTATTAATCATTTTGGACAGTGTTGAATTGGTTGGTTTCACGCGCTTCACGGATATCAAAGAAGACAGGGAGTATTATCACGTCCTCCCCGAAGCCGAGCAAATCAGCGTCGAGCCAGGGTTCATGATAGGGCTGGACTTCGATGAATGGGACGCCATCAAACAGAGCGGATGTGACAAAGCGGAGACTCATGGTGGAGCTAATGGTAAATATGGCTGGTTCTGGAATGATGGCATGGACACTGGAGCCACAACGACATTCGAGCCGCTTACATCTTGTAGGACTTACTCCCTAGTTGCGATTGTTGATCCGGTAAGTTTCTCGATGTTTATAAAGATGCCATGTCCGATACCACCAGCTGTGCATGTTTCTACTAGTTCATTAAATAACTAGGGAATCATGTGGTTTCGAGGTTGGTGAGTAGCACACATTCAAAGTTAGTCCAAGTCTTCTTGTACTAAAACCAGCTAAGATATTGGGATGGCGATGCTGGCGTTTAGTCCAAGACCGCCCTATATGCTCGCTTATGACACGGCTTAAGCGTTAGTGACCCGCTCAAATAAAACCACAATTATATGAAATAAAATATCACAATTGCGACAATAAACGGATATTTTCCGCAGAAGACATGCTATTTTATCTGAAACCCACATCAGTTGTGAATTTAAAACGGTAATTTAATGCGAAAAGAGACATTTACCTCAATGTTTACAATTTTTTAAAAGTATGCGAACTCGGTTGACCTCGCGAACTGTGTTCGGCATTTTCCGTTGAAAATATTCCGTAGATTTTGGACAACAACGCAAATTACGAAGAATTCTCCATTGTAATCGTAATTATGTGTGTCAATAAATAAAATAATAAATAGATTAATTAAACATTGAAGATATAAATGTAATACATTAAATAAATTACGGGGAATTACAACCCTCTCAAAGTTTAAAACAGTGTAAACACAACGAGTATTAGAATAAATAATATGGTGCTACATTTCCCACATTTGGTGGACTTCGGCGAAATTAAGATATATACTAAGCGAACAGAGCAATATACTGCTCTTGTTAAGCACACAAAAAATCAAACAAAATTTGTATAAATTTTTAACCTTAAGTTTGAAAAGTCCCACTAAAACGGAAGAACTATATTTCGAAACTGTGTGATTCGGTTCTCCGATTATTTTATCAACACAAACGTCAAAATGCACATGGATGAAAATCACACGGATGGAAAGTCAGACACAAGAGTTCTAATTTGCTCCAATTTTGACAAGTTGCTTGCGAAAATTGTCAACAAAACTACCGTTCTGATCCTCCATTATGTCATTAAGTTTTTAGTGCGGGAATTGTTCTGAAAGCACATAGAAAACTGGACTTTCGGGCGATCGGTTTTCGCCATTTTTGCGGAAAACCCGCGCTATATATAGAAACGGAAAGTAGAATTCTCAGAACAAACAGCGGATTATGCCGAACTTATTCGGACCACTTCGGCTTTCGGTTAAAACGTAAACAAACAGAGAAACAAATCGATGTTTATGGCAATCAACCGGAATATTCTATGTGTAATTTAACATTAAAGTTAGATTATTATACACCATTGTGACCATAAGATGTAAGCCTTTCCGATGTATATAGCATCATGTATTGATTTGCTAGGTAAATCGAGTAAAATACACCACATATTCCAGCCACAGATCGTGGGCGTAAGTCGTGTGGTAGGATTGGTATGCAAGCGGGCTTGGACTAAACGCCAGCATCGCCATCCCAATATCTTAGCTGGTTTTAGTACAAGAAGACTTGGACTAATTCAAAGTGTGCAAACGCACAAAAACATAATATATGAGGAACTGACACAAAACATAGCATTGCGACTGTTACGAGCATATGATAGTTTGTCTAGTTGATATCTTATTTGTTCGGAAATACTGAGTAGTTTTCTATAACATTCTTACCAAAGTTGCCAG
The DNA here is from genome assembly GCA_032622095.1 of Siphonodentalium dalli. Lineage (NCBI taxonomy): Eukaryota > Metazoa > Mollusca > Scaphopoda > Gadilida > Siphonodentaliidae > Siphonodentalium > Siphonodentalium dalli. The sequence continues at coordinate 183,949,495 of CP136062.1, forward strand.
TCGGAGGTTCGTGAAATACACAAGTCCATACATCCAGGAGAATTCGACCGACGTTTGAAATATAGTATAGCATATGCTCTTAGCTGCCAAAACACTACCTAATATATTAATTATTATCCTAGGTTATTTAACTTTTCCTCGTTTCTGGTCGGGTTTGCGGTCACCTCTGCCATTTTTAATGCGTGATACTCATCCTCAACTCGAAACCACGTGATTCACCACCGTGATTAATAGTGTTTTGATGTCAACTGTCAAAAGAATTTTGGAATTTTTGTCAGGGTAGCAAAACATTAACTATACAGAGTGCCTTCTGTCGTCCAATCGCGGTCGATAATACAGAGCGTTCTCGGTTATATTGTTTTGTTGTCGTTATGTTATGGATTTCCATTGTCCTGTTAAGCACGGAAATTGGCTTCGGATTTCTGAATTGTTTGGTGTCAAATCTTACCGTGGATCTTTAAGGAGGTATTCAGGTTTACATACCTCCAGTTATAACAACAATGTAACAACAATGTGTGGTAGTTTACATCCTGGCTGAAGAAAATAACAAACTCTTTATTGTAATCGACTGCCCTGGGGAAACTGGAGGCATAAATCTTTTCAAACGGGAGGTAACGGTAACAGAGTGTAAAGGTCCAATTAAATTTCTCCCAGAGCGCGATCGCATCGAAGAATGTGATGTCTCGCCCAATCAGTAGCTTTCTGCAAAATGCAATTAATATTTACACTTTTTCCAATCTTCACCCAAAGCAACACCCGCGGTATTTGACTGCAGTTCATCTAGTTATTACAAACCTGTGTTACGTCGCACGTGTTAACTTTCCAATCGCCGGCAACGTTATCCATGCAGCTAATGTACGTTACTTCATACTTGGTTAATGACCAGGCAAAAAGCTTGTACATAATATAATTGTTTTGTAAAGAGTTTATTAACCCCGTTCGTAGTTTCTCATAACATAAATTATTACGTCACACACCAAATAATGATTTTACTACGGCTTTATTGTAAATCGTAGTAAATTGCGCACGCATATTATTAAAGAGATGTCGCAACAATATGGCATCAGAAAAGTTATATGATTAATATATAGTTTATTTATCATCATATCACAATTTGCTTCTTGTTTGTTATACATTTGTGTCGCTACCTCGCGACTATATGACGGTGGAAATAGGATATTGCTATTATTTGATTTTTCTCGAAATTTCGAGATAATGTCGCAATATTTTGAGATAACTTCTCAATATTTAGAGATATTTTCTCGAATTTTTTTTTTTTACATATTATCCATATATTTTCAGATAGTTTTCTAAAAATTTTGAGACAACTTCTCAATTTCATGCATGCGTCGATGTGCACGAACGATGTATCATTACAGTGAATGATGATCGTCAAAATTAAACTGTTATAACCGCATACTACGAATTTCGGATGTGGCTAGAGGATATCCATAGGTCGGGTATCATATACAACTGCAACCCCCCCCCTAGACCCTCAAATTCCCAAGTTCAAGAAATTTTCTTTGCATCCACCTTGTGTTGAAATTTTCAAACTGCATGGTACCTCAATGTCTTCAAATGTTGCAAATGTCTAACCTGAATCCACCCCAAGGTTGGCAGATTTCCACCAATGACCATTTCAGTCAAAACTATTGGCGCAAGTAGGGAATTATGTATTCGAATTTTAGTCTAAGAACGAAAAAACAAATTTCACATGGAAAATCAAACTACCAGAATAATTAAACATATATATGATCTGAAATATCCAGCTGGTGGAGGGTCAGTAATGATATCTCAGTCGATTATATTGAGATATTGGTCTGTTCTTTAGTAAATACTGGGTTGTTCTATGATATTTAACTTAACGTATTCAAACTTTCGAGTTACAACAAAATAAACAACATAACAAATATAATTTAAAAACGTTCTCGGCTATGTTTAAAGCTACCAGTAACTGATTTTACTACCACTCATCTATTATTTCATTGCCTGAAGTCAACGGTGCGATGTGGTCACATTTAGAGGCTATACCGCAGTTTGTCATGTGTGTTGTATCTGTGTTACTATGTATTAAACTGGTTTGGCGACCCGGCGTTGCTCAGATTAAAGTGACGTGGAACCCTCCGCTATGGAACTCTGATTATAGAATATAGAGAATGTATAGCGGGCAGAAATATATTCGCAAAAATTCACATATATCACATATATTGGGACGTTATGACCGAATTATTGAGCATGTAGTTCGTGAACGTACATGTAAAGACACAAACATACATTTCAAAGGTGGGCAACTGATGTATAAATATATAATACATCATATCTCCAATGTATAAGTATATGTATTAACTTTTCAAAACAAAACATTCACTTCTTATACTGTAACCAACCTTATGTCTTTGAAAAGTGAAAAAAAAAATGTTAATTAACTTATTATCAAAACTATCTGCCTAAACATTAAAATGACATATGTATGTATGTATATGTGTGTATATGTCCAAACATGTATACATATATATGTATGGGTATGTATATTCTCCAAATCTTGAATACTGACTCATTAATTTCATACTTTTTACAAGTGTGAATTTATCATGTAAACGTAAAGGACAGCATATAGTCCAAAGTATATGTATAAACTCTTCAAAACAAAACCTTTATTTCATATACCAACCATATGACTTTAAAAAGCTAAACATGTAAATGAGAATTAATTTATTCTCTAAAATGTATGAACAAACTTTGAAATGATTTAGATATATATTCATAAGTATCGTATACTTGCATATGTGGATATTTTAATTCGCATATTACCCAAAGTGCTTTGCTTTGAGATACACAAATAAACCTATACTGTTCTGCCTTGTGCCCCAATGAGAACACATCATTTTATTCCAACTCAGAATATCCCTGAATGTGATATTGACTAAGGAACTATTCCCATTGGTGTTTAGACAATTCTTAAATGATGCACCTTCCAAATGGGAAAATATAAAATATTGAAACTTTCATAAACTATACTTGAAAACTATCTAATTTCCAGAGTGAATTCTGTTTATATATGTATGTATATTATGAATGTATACGTATGTATGTATGGGAGTATGCATATGTACATGCATGTATACATATGTATGTATATGTATATTCTCAAAATCTTGAATATTGACTCATTAGTCTCATACATTTTCACAAGTGTGAAATTATCAAGTAAATATAAAAGACAGCATAATGTCTAAAGTATATGTATTAACTTTTGAAAACAAAACCTTCATTTCATACCAATCATATGCCTTTAAAAAGTTAAACATGTAAATGAGAATTAACTTATTCTCCAAAATGTCTGCATAAATTTTGAAATAACTACAAGTTAAATTATTTTCAATTTTTCCTTCCATCTACTGCTCCAAGTTTGCACTTCCCTAACTCTTGAACATTGATACATTAATCTCATACATTTAAAAGGTGTGCAACTGATGTATAAATATATAATACAACATATCTCCAATGTATAAGTATATGTATTAACTTTTCAAAACAAAACATTCACTTCTTATACTGTAACCAACCATATGTCTTTGTGAAAACAATGAAATGTAAATGTGAATTAACTTATTATCAAAACTATCTGCCTAACATTAAAATGACACATGTATGTATGTATAGGTGTGTATATGTCCAAACATGTATACATGTATATGTGTGGGTATGTATATTCTCCAAATCTTGAATACTCACTCATTAATCTCATACTTTTCACAAGTGTGAATTTATCATGTAAATGTAAAGGACAGCATACTGTCCAAAGTATATGTATAAACTTTTCAAAACAAAATCTTTATTTCATATACCAACCATTTGACTTTAAAAAGCTAAACATGTAAATGAGAATTAATTTATTCTCTAAATTGTATGAACAAACTTTGAAATGATTTAGATATATATTCACAAGTATCGTATACTTGCATATGTGGATATTTTAATTCGCATATTACCCAAAGTACCTTACTTTGAGATACAGAAACAAACCTATACTGTTCGGCCTTGTGCCCTCAATGATAACACATCATTTTATTCCAAATCAGAATATCCCTGAATGTGATATTGAACATTGACACATTAATCTCATACATTTAAAAGGTGTGCACCTGATGTATAAATATATAATACAACATATCTCCAATGTATAAGTATATGTATTAACTTTTCAAAACAAAACATCAACTTGTTATACTGTAACCAACCACATGTCTTTGAAAAGTGAAAAAAAGAAATGTAAATGTGAATTAACTTGTTATCAAAACTATCTGCCTAAACATTAAAATGACATATGTATACATGTATGTGTGTGTATATGTGAAAGCATGTATACATGTATATGTATTGGTATGTATATTCTCCAAATCTTGAATGCTGACTCATTAATCTCATACTCTTCACAAGTGTGAATTTATCATGTAAATGTAAAGGACAGCATACTGTCCAAAGTATATGTATAAACTTTTCAAAACAAAACCTTTATTTCATATACCAACCATATGACTTTAAAAAGCTAAACATGTAAATGAGAATTAATTTATTCTCTAAAATGCTTGGAAATGATTTAGATATATATTCACAAGTATCGTATACTTGCATATGTGGTGTGAAATTATCAAGTAAATATAAAAGTCAGCATAATGTCTAAAGTATATGTATTAACTTTTGAAAACAAAACCTTTATTTCATACCAATCATAATGGCTTTAAAAGGTTAAACATGTAAATGAGAATTAACTTATTCTCCAAAATGTTTGCATAAATTTTTAAATAACTACAAGTTAAATTATTTTAAATTTTTCCTTCCATCTACTGCTCCAATTTTGCACTTCCCTAACTCTTGAACATTGATATATTAATCTCATACATTTCAAAGGTGGGCAACTGATGTATAAATATATAATACAACATATCTCCAATGTATAAGTATATGTATTAACTTTTCAAAACAAAACATTCACTTCTTATACTGTAACCAACCATATGTCTTTGAAAAGTGAAAAAAGAAAGAAATGTAAATTAACTTATTATCAAAACTATTTGCCTAAACATTAAAATGACGTATGTATATGTGTGTATATGTCCAAACATGTATACATGTATATGTATGGGTATGTATATTCTCCAAATCTTGAATACTGACTCATTAATCTCATACTTTTTACAAGTGTGAATTTATCATGTAAATGTAAAGGACAGCATACAGTCCAAAGTATATGTATAAACTTTTCAAAACAAAACCTTTATTTCATATACCAACCATATGACTTTAAAAAGCTAAACATGTAAATGAGAATTAATTTATTCTCTAAATTGTATGAACAAACTTTGAAATGATTTAGATATATATTCACAAGTATCGTATACTTGCATATGTGGATATTTTAATTCGCATATTACCCAAAGTACCTTACTTTGAGATACAGAAACAAACCTATACTGTTCGGCCTTGTGCCCTCAATGATAACACATCATTTTATTCCAAATCAGAATATCCCTGAATGTGATATTGAACATTGACACATTAATCTCATACATTTAAAAGGTGTGCACCTGATGTATAAATATATAATACAACATATCTCCAATGTATAAGTATATGTATTAACTTTTCAAAACAAAACATCAACTTGTTATACTGTAACCAACCACATGTCTTTGAAAAGTGAAAAAAAGAAATGTAAATGTGAATTAACTTGTTATCAAAACTATCTGCCTAAACATTAAAATGACATATGTATACATGTATGTGTGTGTATATGTGAAAGCATGTATACATGTATATGTATGGGTATGTATATTCTCCAAATCTTGAATACTGACTCATTAATCTCATACTTTTTACAAGTGTGAATTTATCATGTAAATGTAAAGGACAGCATACAGTCCAAAGTATATGTATAAACTTTTCAAAACAAAACCTTTATTTCATATACCAACCATATGACTTTAAAAAGCTAAACATGTAAATGAGAATTAATTTATTCTCTAAATTGTATGAACAAACTTTGAAATGATTTAGATATATATTCACAAGTATCGTATACTTGCATATGTGGATATTTTAATTCGCATATTACCCAAAGTACCTTACTTTGAGATACAGAAACAAACCTATACTGTTCGGCCTTGTGCCCTCAATGATAACACATCATTTTATTCCAAATCAGAATATCCCTGAATGTGATATTGAACATTGACACATTAATCTCATACATTTAAAAGGTGTGCACCTGATGTATAAATATATAATACAACATATCTCCAATGTATAAGTATATGTATTAACTTTTCAAAACAAAACATCAACTTGTTATACTGTAACCAACCACATGTCTTTGAAAAGTGAAAAAAAGAAATGTAAATGTGAATTAACTTGTTATCAAAACTATCTGCCTAAACATTAAAATGACATATGTATACATGTATGTGTGTGTATATGTGAAAGCATGTATACATGTATATGTATTGGTATGTATATTCTCCAAATCTTGAATGCTGACTCATTAATCTCATACTCTTCACAAGTGTGAATTTATCATGTAAATGTAAAGGACAGCATACTGTCCAAAGTATATGTATAAACTTTTCAAAACAAAACCTTTATTTCATATACCAACCATATGACTTTAAAAAGCTAAACATGTAAATGAGAATTAATTTATTCTCTAAAATGCTTGGAAATGATTTAGATATATATTCACAAGTATCGTATACTTGCATATGTGGTGTGAAATTATCAAGTAAATATAAAAGTCAGCATAATGTCTAAAGTATATGTATTAACTTTTGAAAACAAAACCTTTATTTCATACCAATCATAATGGCTTTAAAAGGTTAAACATGTAAATGAGAATTAACTTATTCTCCAAAATGTTTGCATAAATTTTTAAATAACTACAAGTTAAATTATTTTAAATTTTTCCTTCCATCTACTGCTCCAATTTTGCACTTCCCTAACTCTTGAACATTGATATATTAATCTCATACATTTCAAAGGTGGGCAACTGATGTATAAATATATAATACAACATATCTCCAATGTATAAGTATATGTATTAACTTTTCAAAACAAAACATTCACTTCTTATACTGTAACCAACCATATGTCTTTGAAAAGTGAAAAAAGAAAGAAATGTAAATTAACTTATTATCAAAACTATTTGCCTAAACATTAAAATGACGTATGTATATGTGTGTATATGTCCAAACATGTATACATGTATATGTATGGGTATGTATATTCTCCAAATCTTGAATACTGACTCATTAATCTCATACTTTTTACAAGTGTGAATTTATCATGTAAATGTAAAGGACAGCATACAGTCCAAAGTATATGTATAAACTTTTCAAAACAAAACCTTTATTTCATATACCAACCATATGACTTTAAAAAGCTAAACATGTAAATGAGAATTAATTTATTCTCTAAAATGTAAGAACAAACTTTGAAATGATTTACATATATATTCACAAGAATGTGATATTGACTAAGGAACTATTCCCATTGGTGTTTCGACAATGCTTGATGCACCTTCCAAATGGGAAAATATAAAATATTGAAACTTTCATAAACTATACTTGAAAATTATCTAATTTCCAGAGTGAATTCTGTTTATATATGTATGTATATTATGAATGTATATGTATGTGTGTATGGGAGTATGTATATGTACATGCATGTATACATATGTATGTATATGTATATTCTCCAAATCTTGAATATTGACTCATTAGTCTCATACTTTTTCACAAGTGTGAAATTATCATGTAAATATAAAAGACAGCATAATGTCTAAAGTATATGTATTAACTTTTGAAAACAAAACCTTTATTTCATACCAATCATATGCCTTTAAAAAGTCAAACATGTAAATGAGAATTAACTTATTCTCCAAAATGTTTGCATAATCTTTGAAATGACTAGAAGTTAAATTATGTTCAATTTGTCCTTCCATCTACTGCTCCCATTTTGCACTTCCCCAGCTCTTGAATATTGACACATTAATATCATACATGTCAAATGTGTGGAATTGATGTGTAAACATTTTAGACGGCATACTATCCAAAGTATACGTATTAACTTTTCAAAATAAAACATTTACATCATATACCAGTTATATGTCTTTGAACGATGATAAAAATGTAAATGTGAATATAACTTATTCTGCTAAATATCTGCATATGCATTGAAACGACATATATGTATGTGTATGTCTATGTGTGTATCTATATGTCTTTATGCACATAGATGTACGCATATACTTATATATGGGTATGTTTATTCCCCATATCTTGAATTCTGACTCATTAAGATCATACATCGCACAAGTTTTAAATTATCATGTAAGCATAAAAGACAGCATATTGTCTAAGGTATATGTATACATTTCTCAAAACAAAACCTTTATTTCATATACCAAACATATGCCTTAAAAAAAAATGTAAACATGTAAATGAAATTTAATTTATTCTCTAAAATGTCAGCATAAACTTTGAAATGATTTAGATATATATTCACAAGTGTCGTATAGTTACATATGTGGATGTTTTAATTTGCATATTACCCAAAGTACTTTGTTTTGAGATATGCAAACAGACTCAAAATATACTGCCCTGTATCTCTCCAAAACTTGAATATCTACTCATATTGATATCTTACACTTGAAAATTGTGAAATGAACATAACTATTTATAAACATCATACTGTTCAAAGTATGTGTTTCAACCTTTCAAATCAAAACGTTTATTTCATATGCCAATTCATGTCTTTAAAAAGTCAAACGTGTAAATGTGAATTGGCATACTCTCTAAAGTGTCAGCATTCAACTTTGAAATGACTACAATTTTTTATATCCAAGGTGATTAAAGTCATCTTGGAGAGATGATGGATTAAACTTTGCAGACTGGCATACAATGATTACTAAAATATTCATAATGATAAATTATTCTGTACTAGTCGTGCTATATGACTGATATACTCATCTGTGGATTTACAGGTATGTCAAACTCCTTCAAATTATTCCTTGGTACACTATGTCATGTCTATATGTTACGGATAATAAGTTATGGCATCTAAATCACATCTAAATCACATCATGATTAGACAACCTAACTGAAATGTATAACCCCATAAATGTAATAACAGTGGATTCTTGTGTCCAGTGTATGTGCTACGCGTAACGATTCGTAGTTTCTAAACCTCTCCATGAATTCCTAAAATCATCCAACTATTTTAGTTTTAACATAGCTTGAGTGGAATGCCAAAATTCAACAGGTACCAATATGCAATCGATCACATAACTGCAAACTATACTTACACAGAAATTCTAAATTGGTCCTTAAGGACTTTGCTAACCAAATTTTCCCCAAATTTAATGTTGTTCAAAATAAAGGTTTATGTTCACTTTTATTACTAATCACAGTAACCAAACCCATGGATGCTACATTTTAAGAGTATAATTAATGGTAAATTATGTTAGAAATTCAAAATGTGAAATTTATAGAAGTTTTTAAAATATATTTTTTCGAACCCAAAATCAACAAACACAAAGGTCATATCTAAGAAAAAAATATGGGTATGTGTACTGAACACTGTGAAGAATGATGAACAATAAAGATATACTCACATTTCTTCAGTTTTATTAAGATTTTTGGCTTGGAAGCAGTTGTTTACAAATTGTAGATTTCATTGCTAAGCAAAGCTATTTGGGAACTGAATTTGATGGGTCAAGATAATGTTCACTCAAGCCTGCAGGGATTATGTCTGTTTATGACCAGCCAGTGCTGTACTTTATCCTGACTCAGGATGATTGGTGACCTAGTTTCTGGGCTATGGGGTACACCAGATTGGGGATTACACATTTCTTTTGCACTGTCCACAGATATTAACATTTAACTGCCAGCTCACTACAAGCGATGTCAGGTAGCGTACTTAATTATTTGTAAACAACTGGTTCTTAGTAATTTTATCAAAGAATGCTTGATAAATATGAATATTATTTTATTGTTCATCATTGTTCACAGTGTTCAGTAGACATTGCCATATTTTTTTCTTTGATATAGACTTTGTGTTTATTGATTTTGGGTTCGAAAAAATAGATTTTAAAAACCTCTATAAATTTCACATTTAGTATTTCTAACATATTCCACCATTAATCATGCTCTTAAAATGTTGCATTCATGTGTTTGGTTACTGTGATTACTAACAAAAGTGAACATAAACCTTTATTTTGACTCCATCAAATTTGGGGAAAATTGGGTTAGCAAAGTCCTTAAACTATAAGAAATTAACAGCAGTCTCCATAAGAACGATTTCTACCATATTTTAAACCATTGTATCCGATCGCATTTCTGACCACCACTGTCCCACACAACCAGCGTTCAAGTGTGTCAATCCAATACAAGCACGAACCTCACGGGCAAAGGTCAATGCCGATTGACACGGATTATTAAGTGTTGACAAAGTAACCACAACTCGGTCAATTTTATGTCTGTGTTTTGAATCGCACAAACTGGATACCAGAAGTCCCAAAACTGATTGTAATTGATACAAGCGAACTGTGGATGACTGTATGATCCTTATGTTATATGGTACATACAAATATATATACCTACTTATATATAATTATTTAAGATAGTGGTCATGCTTCCTCAGAACTGATGCTGGTGGGTCGAGCTGATACTGTATATATATATTCTTTCCCTATGATTACCAATTGTTGCTTGGGCACCTGGTATTGATGTTGGGCAGTGTGGTCAGTCATTGCAAACCCGCGCCTCATAAATTATAAATTATAAGCGTCCAGCTGCCTCTTTTGGGGTAGCTGATTAACCAGTAAAGATCGTCCAGAGAGCAAACATCCTGCATGACACTTGTCACCAACACGGTAGTATGCCGTATTGCCATCTATGTATTATTCAAATTAATATGTACAACATCAAATATATATAACTTTTCTGTCAAAACCAAAGTGAGTGGTTCACCTCGGGGTCTGTGGTTTCCGGGCGTTGTCGTTCTATGTGTATACAAGAGGGATTCCAATGGCACTATTCTCATCAAGTTGATCAGTCCCAATGGCGATTAGTATAATGGCATACCGCAGTGCTATTGGAATCCACGATCTTCGCAAATGCAAGCGTGAGGTACACATAACTCGATACACACAGGGCTTCATTATGAACTACAACACCATTCTTTTTTTGGCCGCCCTATCACTTATTATGTCGTCCGATGTGCATCCAAATCCGGGTACAATTGATCGAAACAACGAAAATTCGTTAGCTATATTTCACTATAATATCAGGAGCATACGATACAAATTGACAAAAATAGTTGATATGATTACCGATTTCGATATTCTCTGTTTCACGGAAACACACATTGACCCGTCATTACCATCATCTGATATTATGATTGATGGATATGGACCCCCTATCAGGAACGATCGCGATTCAAACGGCGGTGGGATCTGTGTCTATTTTTCTGACCAAGTATTGTCAGAACGGCAGTCATCTCTCGAGTTTGACGACTCTATAATGTGGTTTAGAGTGATATCAAACAAAATTAGATACCTTTTAGCAGTGTCATATAGATCAGCTCAGTTCTGTGCACCTAACTACTGGGACCTCCTGGAGACTTCACTAGAATTGACTTTAAAAGTATCAAATTCCGTAATACTGGTAGGTGATTTGAACTCAAATGCTTTTGATCCTTCTTCGGATTTAAATGAAATGAAAGCCCGTCTAGTAATCAGAAATCTTATTAATGAACCTACACGCGTAACTGACAATTCGCAAACTAGTATAGATCCGATCTTGGTAAGTGATGGCATTGTGGCTATTGATTCGGGAGTTATAGACCCAGGGGTATCCGACCATTATGGAACGTTTGCAGTTGTGGAACTCGATTATACCTTAAACCCCAATTTTGAACGGCACGTGTGAAATTATGGAGCCGCTGATTTTCAGCGCGCATCACAAATAATTAAAAATAAGGATTGGCTTAAACTGACGAAAGGTTTTGGAGTAAACGAAACTGTTGAACTGTTCACTAACGATTTTTTAACTATTATTCGAGAAACTATACCTAGTCGCGTCGTTCTCATCAGACCGAAAGATAAATACTGGTTCAACAGTGAGATTCGTAAGCAACTGAGAAAACGGGATAAACTGAGGAAAAAGGCTATTCATAGCGGAAATTTAATTGATTGGAACACTTTTAAAAAGGCGCGAAATACCCTGAATAATATGAAAAAACAGGCAAGAAAAAAAATTCAAAACAATCTTAATTCAGCATAATCTAACATCAGCAGACTCCCCGAGGTATTTTTGGAAAATGGTTAATAATATTCTGAACCGAACCAAAAACGGATCCCTACCCCCGCTTAAGTTACTAACTGGGAACGATTCCTATGAAATTATTGTCGACGATTTATCGAAGGCAACTCTGTTAAGTGACAGTTTTATCGGCAACTCCGCGCTGCCCACCGCCAAACCAAACATTATTAAAGGCACGTGAGGCCTTAATTGTCGAAAATATTCATATTTGTTCCAAACACCGTAAACAGAAAAACATTAAAAGCATACAATATCGTTTATATATATCATGACCATTGCGTAAACAGCATGTTATCATAAAGATTTACTATATTTTAACTAAGCAAGAGCCTGATTGTGTTACAGAAGACAACACAATGCTGCTGGCTAATCACACACAAATGGCATAAACGCTCTTTATTAGTTCCATATCAGGAATTCACCCACAAAGAACGCTCTTTATGTTTACCATCATAATATAAACAAACACCAGAAAAGTAACTTTTTATGCTTTTGTTTACATAACAATAGTCAAATATATGACAGTAACATACTGTTTATGCGATATTTCTTATTTGTATACGGACAAAGTCTGTCTAATTTTGATGTTCTTTCTGTTTGTGGCGGTTTTTGACGGGTGGAAATGTTTTTACAGGATACCCATCGCCAAGGCCAACCGTACCTTTAAGGCTGTACCTCCCCCCACCATTAGTAATGTGCCTGTAAATACGGAAGATATATTGGAAGCTATTTCATCTCTTAAACCTAACAAGGCACACGGTCACGATGGAATAAGTGCAAGAATGCTTCTTGAAACAAAATATGCCATCGTTCAGCACCTCAAAATTATTTTCGAACTATGTCTCAAAGAGTGTAAATTCCCCGATGAATGGAAAAAAGCTAATGTGATTCCAATATTTAAAAATGACGATCGCTCAAATCCTAAGAATTACAGACCGATTTCTTTACTGCCGACACTGGCGAAAGTTTTTGAAAAATTGTTCTTAAATATCTTTTTAAGCATTTCGAGACCAAAGGCTTCTTTTACGATTTCAAATGGGGTTTCCTTCCTGGGCATTCAACTATATTCCAACTGTTAGAACTTAACCATTCCCTTAGCCAGGCCCTCGAGAATAAACTGCATACATGTGCTGTATTTTGTGATATATCTAAGGCATTCGAGAGGGTCTGGCACGAGGGACTGGTATATAAACTTGAACGATGTGAAATTTCCGGACCACTTCTTGCTTTCATTAATGATTATCTCTCAGATCGAAAACAAAAGGTGATGGTAAATAACACGTCTTCAGAATATAAAAAGATACTCGCTGGTGTCCCCCAGGTATCTATTCTTGGCCCTGTCTTATTCTTGGTATATATTAATGATCTCGCTGAAAATATTAAATCTTTCACTAGAATGTATGCGGATGATACTTGCCTCACTGCTAGCAATGGAAGTCTCCAGGACCTTGAGGACGGTGTAAATACTGATCTTAAAGCCATAAATAAATGGTCAAAACAATGGCTAGTAAAATTCAATAGTAGTAAAACTAAGTCCATGACATTCTCTTATATCGGTGCCCAGCCTGACATACATCTTTTTCTCAGTGGTGAACCTATAACCCAAGTAGAATCACACAAACACCTTGGCTTGAACATACAGAGTGACCTAAACTGGGACAAACATATCAATGAGTTATCAAAGAACATATATGGCCGCTTTGCATATCTAAGACAATTGAAATTTTCTTTAAATAGGAAAACACAATTTATCGAGCGTACATATTGCCTCTGATGGATTACGCTGACGTTGTCTGGGACTCCGCCCCAGCAAATGTAATTTCAAAATTAGATTGCATCCAAGCGGACGCGGGTCGAATTGTTACAGGTCTCACGCGATCCGTTCCTGTGAAAAACTTGCTAGTAGAATTGGGGTGGCAAACGTTAACAAACAGAAGGAAATCTCATAGAATGAATATCATGTACAGCATAACTAATAACAAGACCCCTAAATATCTCGACAATCTCTTACCCACCCGCCCAGAATCAGCTGCTAGATATGATTTTAGAGATAAAACAAGTTTTCCTCCATACACATTCAACAGAACTGTCCATTTTGAACATACATTTTTCCCAAATACAACTAGGGAATGGAATACCCTGTCAAATAAAATAAAAGAATCATCTTCCATTAGTATTTTAAAAACAAAATACCTAACGACTGATCCAGTTCTTGCGCCACCAGACTATTTTAATTTCGGAAATCGCGCGATAAACATCATTCATTGCAAACTTCGAAATTACTGTAGCGATTTAAACGCTGACAAATTTTCTAACTTCATATCGGACAACCCAAGCTGTCGTTGTGTTCACCCGGCCGAAGAAGCAAATCATTATTTTTTTGTTTGTCCATTTTACACAGATCAACGATGTTTGTTGTTTCACCAACTCGCTACCATTGGTGTACTAACTATTAATCTCGAGAAACTCCTCCTTGGAGATACTAACCTGAATAGTACACAAAACCGGAACATATTTAGGGCTGTTCAATTATACATAACCTCGACATCGCGGTTCAAATTTTATTAAACACGTTGATGTCCAAACCTACGCTGCAAATGTAACATGTTGTATTATCACTACATATATAGAAGGCGAAGACTCGTCTGAGCCACCGACCCACAGGACGAACCACCCCCCATAAAGAGAAATATCCACCGTTATTGTCACACTCGCGATTATATCATTATATTAAGTGAAAAGATGTTGTACATATGAATTATAATGTTTGTGTGTGATTATATTTTATGTTCATTTTGTGTCATACAATTATGTGGGGAGAGAGACCATTTGTAAGTTGTAAAACTTGTGTCTCAATCCCGTTGCGATATTATTATGCAATAAAATATGTTTACACTAAAGACACAAATATGTTTACATTTCAGCGTTAAGAAAATGTCAACCAAGAAAGACGTTTTTAGAAGATTATGTCATCAACAATCGGTTTGTCGGCTTATAATCGAGAATTAAAGAATTTAAAAAAGAACGTCTTGCATTATACATGCACCTGCCCTAGTGATTATGTAGACATACCGGAGCAATCAGTATAAGATATTACCATGTCTCCAATTCAAATATACCAATCGGTGGTCAGAACTACTGACCTGGTATGACACTACACCGTGTCACTAAATCTTAAGTCTTTTCTCATAACATGCAAGTAACCACCATTTAAATCCACACCGTTTCCCTCCGCTTCGAGTCGCAACTTGAATGTGGTATTACGGGAATAATTCCTTAGAATATTCCAATTGTAGCAGTCAAAACCGTTGAAATAAGGAAGTTTAGTGAAGAGAAGAACCCTAATATGCTTTAAAATACACACATTTGTATACCCCCCCCCCCCCACATGAAAGCAAGATGTCTTGTTAGATACAACCAGTGTTTCGGTTTGCAAATTGTTAATGTCCTAATTTTGTATATATCTGACGCAATCCTCCATCGTCTGCAAACGTGAACACAAAACATCGGAAACTATTGCGGAGTAATTCGCGGATACGACACCACTGGAAATTGTATCCAAAATTTCGCGTGACCGTCGAAACAGCCGTTCGGAACTGAAGTAACAAATAACAAATTAGTTTTCTAAACCATCCGTCAGGATCCACAGTGCTAAAAAGCTGTAACGTCCACAAACGGGGGATTCTAATACACATGTAATAAGTAAACACTACGTAAGTAAAACAGAAGAACAGTTCCCTTGTATGTCTATTGTTGGTGTTTGTTACGTAAATATACCGTATCCCTTGTTAATTTCCATAATTATATTAAGAGATGCAGGCCAAGCACATATAGTCATAGTTCTTCCATTCGTTGAAAACGACAACTAACTGGTTCGATGAAACTTACATGACTGAAATCAACAAGATCGCACGTGTTATGTCGTGTAAGCGGTAAAGCAACAATCTAGTTTGGGAAAACAAACTTTGCCCTCTCTATTTTCCGTTTTGCCTTTGGTATATACATTATACCACATGATATACCTGAATATGTTTTCACTCAAACTCATGCGCAGTTTATTACGCCTTCAATGGGTGTATTCTGTGAGCGGATTTTTCGTGTGCCAATAGAGCTATCAGAGTCTATGGAGCTATGGAGTTTTATGTGACTAAATACATACTTTGGTATTTACGTGTTTCTATTACAGAGGGTGCCGATCTCGTCACGATGTATAATCACGTATCGACTAAAGCCTACTTGCTGTTATAATGGCGTGTATTTTAGCATGCTTTCCTGAACCATGGCTTGTTAGCCACGATGAGAAGCGCGCGTCGACTTATTGGAACGGGAATTCCCGCGATAACCCTTGCTCACTGCGCGATGTGTGTTTCTATTATTGTTTAACCTGCTTTGTTATTTTCACGTGGCATAAAACGAAATGCTATCTACTATTATATTGCATGGGGATTTGAGGATTGTATAAGAAATTTAAATCACACATGAACCATTCGAGCTGTTTGTTCATATCGGTATTTAACATGTTATTTAACATCATTTATTGAACTTTTTCATTTATTTATACGCGACAAATATCGGCCTGTTTTATTCTAATTGAATTGGGATGTTAATTATTAACCAATTCCCACGTTACACATTCGTGCTGTTTGTAAATATTGACGTTTGGTGAACTTTAGTCTTGATTTCAGTGACCAAGGGATCCTCATGGGACTATATTAAAACACATAGCTGTCGAGTCTGTGCTTTAACCAGAACTGTCTTGGTCTCTAAACCTTTGTTTCATTTCTTGGTATGCGGAATATATCTGAGCTATGGATAGAGCTGTTATTAAGAACAGTTCCATCACTGACTCTTCGCATTGTTTGTTTAACATACAGTGTGGCCTTATTCTACAAATTATTTTTATTTATTTATTATGCTATATGAATTGAACAATGTTCAGAAATTAACCATTCTTTGACCATGTTTAATTGATCCTCATGGGTGGGATATTTTAATTAGTCCTCAGTGGACCATATTTTGATTTACTCATGGGACTATATGTTATTTAACCCCAATGTGACCGCAGTTTAGCCAACACCGATGACATCATATTTTAATTATAATTTTTCCCTCGTAATGGGACCATATTTGAA
Source organism: Siphonodentalium dalli (assembly GCA_032622095.1). Classification (NCBI taxonomy): domain Eukaryota; kingdom Metazoa; phylum Mollusca; class Scaphopoda; order Gadilida; family Siphonodentaliidae; genus Siphonodentalium; species Siphonodentalium dalli. The sequence goes on from CP136062.1 coordinate 183,967,004, forward strand.
CTTTAATTAACCCTCATTTTACCATATTTTAATTTACATTAATGGGACCGTATCTCAATTAACCCCATATTTTTATTAACCCTCGTGAGACTATTTTGTAATTAACGCTGATCTGTTACGGGACCATATTTAATTAAAAATCATGGTACCGTTTTAATTGACCATCATGGGACCATATATTTATTAACCCTCATTGGACCATATTTTATTTAACCCTCATGTGAACATAGTTTAATTTACCCTCATCGACCATATTTTAATTAACCCTCCCTAGATGTGACCATATATTAATATTTTGATATTTCATGTGATCATATATGTATTTTATTTAACCCTCATGAGAGACCATATCTTCAAATTTGATATAAGGAGTGCATTACCTGAGGCCATTCTTAGATCATCATTGCGACCTCTTATGGTGTATATTGGCAAGTATATATGGCCCTGTCATGGGAAGTGATGGACTAGGTGTGACAAAAAACGTAATCGGTATTTGCGTACTTGGATGAACTAAATGTGATTAGAAACGTACTGGGTATTTGCGTACTTGAACCATGTAATGAAGATAACAATTTTGGCCTGATTATTATACTGCATGCAATTTTATGCACTATGCAGACCTCTATTTCAATAGAAATTAGAACAGGTATTTGCGTACTTGGATGGACTAAATGCGAGTAGAAACGTACTCGGTATCTGCGTACTTGAACCATGTTACAAAGATCGAGAGCTTTTGGTCTCATTATTCAGAATGCTATTTCATGCACTATTTATACATCAATATTCAATAGAAATTAGAACAAATAACAAAGAAAAGATACATGCCAGTCGAAAACAATTCAAATGTCATATAAGAGAACCGAGAAACCAGCAGTTTAGTGTATTTGCCGCGAGCTTGCAGAACGTCAACATAATAACGTGCCAATCATCAAAGCAAACTTTTTTGGCAATTGGTGTGTGGTTTTGGTGTATCAATGCAATGGCCGTTGCCTGTTTGGCGATCAATACATAGCATACGTGGCGTATGGTGTGTAGATATTTCAAATTAAACTTTACTTGGCATGTCCGATTTTAAAAATGTTTTCACATCCTTTCTCACAAAGTGCATATAGTATAATATAGTATACACACATCCGAAATATCACATATAATCAACTACATAGCCGTTACTTATATACACATTTTTTCACAATCACTACAATAAAACTGCAATATACATCATATATGCCCAATAATATGATCTTGAGGGCGTTACCATTTCTGACTATGGTTTTGTTTTTCATTTTTGTGCCGCGGCGAAATTCACCTTTCCGCCAGCGGCCGATAACCTCGCCCACGGCTAATTATTTCATAGAGCTAGCTGCGGTAAGACAAACAAGTGGTAAATACAAGAAAACTAAGATTCATGCATCAGGTCGGCCGTGAACTATCTACAATAGAATTGTTGTAGCTATCGATTATACATTTTGGAACACCTGTCTGTATGTATGTGTGTATGCATGAATCCATGTGTGTATGTGTTATAGACTCTAACACTGCTCGACTGATCCGACTCGGATTTGGTATTTAACGTGTCAACTTGACCTCGCTCATAGGCATGTTTCTGGACCTTCACCGATCCGACTAAAAATTTGTGTGTAGGACTACTTCGATCCCGGAGCAATATGGACGGGTCCAATTTCACGTGGGACCATGTTCTCGAACGTGTTGATATAGGCATGTTTCTGGACCAATTGAACAATAGTTTGGCCAGACGCTGTATATACTGGGTACTGTCCAGATGGAGGCGATCACAAAAAAATCCATAAATAGTCCGAACGAAGTCGAGTACATCAGCTAGTTTAATAAATATTTTGGACATTTGTCTGTCTGTTTGTCTATTAGCTATGGCCGGGAAAACTGCCGGACAGATTTGACGAAATTTGGTACCTAGGGGAAATTTCCAGGGAGTATTTTGGACGGGTCAAATCTTGATCCCGACCTGACTTTGACATTCAAAAAGATCAATTCAAGGTCAAATCTGGTAAAACGGAAGTATTTCAACGAAATTTAATACCTACTGTTACTTTTGTCCCAGGAGTGTTTCGGGTGGGTCAAATCATGACCCTGACCTGATCTTGACATTCAAAATTGTCAATTCAAGGTCAAATCGGGTAAAGCCGGGCGGATTTCGACGGGTACTTTTGTCGTGACTTTTGTCCGGGGAGTGTTTTGGACGGGTCAAATCGTGACCCGACATGACGTTCACCTTTAAAATGGTCAATTCAAGGTTAAATCGCGCAATTCTCCGAAAATCAGAGGGGAACATCCCGGACGAAGTCGGGTCCACCAGCTACTATTATATATTTCTAGATTTAGTTACAAACTAAATACCTGTATATTGTACAAAGAAATGTTTGACAAATATATCTGTATCAATATTACCATACGGGTCATTAAAATAGATACGACGAAACAAATTTTGAAGGGCGCATGTATCAGGTAAATTTTTATATTTCAAATGATGACAGGAATGCGGAAAGTTGAAGTACCTACGTAATACTGGCTATCCGAATGAAGAGATATACATGTATATAAAAACCAAAATAGAAGATGACTGCTGGCGACAATGTTTTCCAAAAAAATTCAAACATTCGATAGCTCCCATCTAGTTGTCAGCCCGAAGATCAATATGAAGTTTGGTGACTATCAGATGAGGGATATGTCTGTACAGTTGCTAAACAATTCAGTCATGCAAAAGAGGATCAAACAGTAAGATACCAAATTGCTGTCTGTGGTAATGTTTTTTAACGAAATTCGGGAAAATTAGATTACTCTCACCCTGGTTATCCAGAAGATCATTGTGGAATCTGGTGACGATCGGACAAGGGGTGTCGTCTGTAGGATCAACCAAATTATTTAGCCATAAAAATAGTAAAATTCAAGATCACCGCTGGCAGTGATGTCTTCAAAAGGACAATTTGAGAACAAAATATGGCTCACATCTAGCGGTGACCCAAAACATCCACATGAGAAAAAGTTCTCCAATAAAAGCTGGCTGCAGGGTGCGCCAATTGATTCAAATTCGAAATTTAGCAGGGTGTACTGCTTGTGGCCATGTTTTCCCCGCAAATTTGATAGACTGATGGACGAAACCATTGAATCCGTTGAATCAATATACATGGATTAATTTATATGCATTGTTATACACAGTACTGGTATATAAAGGTACTGAAAATAACAATATTACTAATATACACAAAATAAACCATATATCATGGCTATGGATTCTAATATCCGAATATGACAGCTGAGAACTTGGTGTGAATTGAAGAGTGGTGGTGTCTCAAGTATATCTAACCCTCCACGTTAGAAACATGCCATTAAATGTCATAAGTATAATCTAGCTTGAGGACAGAAGTTATCCATAAAACCCCCCTTAATTCAACCAGGTCCTCGCGCGATGTATGGTCGATCACATGATGATCTAGGGGGGATTATAATTGTTGTATAAAAACAGCACTGCATGTAAATATAAAATAAAATAGTTCTACATCTTATTACAGATTATTGCCATATATAATCAGTGACTATAGAGACAGTCTGACAAAATAAAGTTTCAGTGACACTCTATCCGAAGAGGGGAATAATTCCATCTGTTACAGTCAATGGACCAATTATGAATCTGGAAAGGTGAAATTTCTAAGTAATACTAGATATCGACATGACGCGATAACATATAACGTAAATGCAATATGGCCGCTGGCGACCATTTTTTCCTATACAATTAAACAAATATTTGATAGCTCTCATCTGATAGATCAATATCAAGATAAATATGAAGTTTGGTGATGATCGGATGAGTGAAGTGGACTGTGCTAATCGGTTTAGTAATGCTTAAAAAGATTCTTACATTAATATTTTTATGTTCACTTTATAAACTTCACTGAGTCATCTTTGTCATGTATTGAGTTTGATATCTTTTGTTAACAGTTTATAAATCATGTATGTCTCATGTTTGTTATTTTAATTTATGTGTTTATTATCATTAAATAAAGTTGCATTCCTTAAAAAGATTCTTACCTCAATGTTTTTATGTTCACTTTATAAACTCCGCTGAGTCATCTTTGTCATGTATTGAATTTGATATATTTTGTTAACAGTTTATAAATTATGTATGTCTCGTGTTCGTTATTATATTATATACACTTTATAGTGTGTTTCAGCTGGTTTCAGAACGAAAAAAAAAATGAATAAAATCAACAAATTTGTAAATTTAAAAACAATTCAAACGTGGTTGTATTCCATGTCCCAGCCTGGACATATACACCAAACTTCAATAATATTCATTGAGAAACAACGGACCAAACGCCATATAGCACCCCGTATACATCTTTTATTCCGAGCTGGCCTTTTCTTCCGAGTTGGCACACGTCGATTGGGGCGAGTTAGCCATGGGGCGAGTACGCCGATTCCGACACCTTCTCTATTTGCAGCAGGTATACGTTTACGCTGATTTACGCGTAATTTAATTTACAAAGTTCCCCAATTGGTATCGTAAATAGAGCGACCTTATTTGACAGAGAATGCCTCTATTATTGATTATCAAGTTGCTATACATTAAAAACGACAAATTCACATGCTCGTTCAAGCGCAGTAGTCTATTTTCCCCATGTTAAAGGACATCAACAAATACTAAATAACGCTAACCTACTGCGAATGTTTGACACGACAACTGTTAACATATTTGGGCTGAATTCATCTGACGCGGTATTATTCCTCAAAATAAACAACAAAACCATCGTTACTTGGAAATGTAGTTTGGGCTAACATTTACATAAATCCTCCACATCATTTATCCCGACACACACGTCAGATGAAAAACAGCCATGAAGTAAACGGCCAAATTGGCCGAAATAGGTGAAACTGTGAAGCCGCGTATAGGGGCTCTGTTGGATTTGCCGGATTATTTCGATAAATTCTTTTTCAATTCGGTGGATCCATCTTTAAAATCCCGTCAGTAAAGTTTCAGATAATATAGCGAAGGTTTTGATCACAATGTGTCAATAAATAAATTGGAACATAAACTGTTTGTTGGAGCGAAATGTCCCCGAAGCCAGAGGGAAAATGAAAGTTCACACCAGGTCGATTTCGAGGTTGGTTCATCGACTATTTTCGATGGCCACTTCTCTTGTCAAGCTCGTTGAGTGCAATAATAATCATATATTTCTATACTAATGCTGCGTTAGTTTGTAAATATACTGCTGGACTGTGTGTAAACCACCGCATATTTGCCGAAACTACGAACAGTTTGTGGAAAATATTATATATGTATATCCGATCCGTAAATTCCTCTGATTATTATTAACGAGTGATATTGGTGTTTATCACAATTTAAACGTCATGCCCACGACGATTAGAACGTTTGTATCGCAAATCCCCCCCCCCATCCGGAGATTATTCGTGACGTGAAGTCTGCTCGTGGCGTTTCCCTCTAAAGTATTAAAATAGTGTGTTTATAACGGGATTTTGGAGTTAAAGGTACGGTTGGCCTTGGCGATGGGTATCCTGTAAAAATATTTCCACCCGTCAAAAACCGCCACAAACAGAAAGAACATCAAAATTAGACAGACTTTGTCCGTATACAAATAAGAAATATCGCATAAACAGTATGTTATTGTCATATATTTGACTATTGTTATGTAAACAAAAGCATAAAAAGTTACTTTTCTGGTGTTTGTTTATATTATGATGGTAAACATAAAGAGCGTTCTTTGTGGGTGAATTCCTGATATGGAACTAATAAAGAGCGTTTATGCCATTTGTGTGTGATTAGCCAGTAGCATTGTGCTGTCTTCTGTAACACAATCAGGCTCTTGCTTAGGTAAAATATAGTAGGTCTTTATGATAACATGCTGTTTACGCGATGGTCATGATATATATAAACGAAATTGTATGCTTTTAATGTTTTTCTGTTTACGGTGTTTGGCACAAATATGAATATTTTCGACAATTAAGGCCTCACGTGCCTTTAAAATGACGATTTAAACTTAAGAACAATTATTATCACCACTTTCTTTGTGCTTGTCAACACAAATTAGCATATTGTCTGGTTGGATCACATAATCGCATTTTGAATCCGCCCCTAAACGGGCTTAATTTACTGTTCTGTAACCACCATTCGAAATGATACAAATTCGTGTTGATATATACTGAGTCTGTTTTGATTTATTTTTATTTATAAAACTTTTAGAAATCATAAAATTCTAAAATTACGTCATGCTATTATCGATCGACATATGTATGTATTCCGTAAAATACTATAATACATTATTTTATGAATAAAAACCACAGCGTTCAAGCTTGAATCCAATGCTCCCCCAGGCACGTGCAGTGGTCGATGTTCACATGCGGTATGTTCCACGTGGTGACAAGATCGAGCATGCATGACTGGCGATCACCAATTAATATGCAATAAAAGACAAGCTTCCAACTGATAGGCAAAGAAAGAAAAGTGCGACCAGCCTTGTTTATTTCTAGGTATACCTGTCATTAAGACGTCACATATTATTAATCAATTAGTTCCAACGCCATTGCTAATGCAGTCAGGATGTAAATGACACTCTCGAAATTTGGCAGACTCAGTAACAAGGTGATTAGCATGACATGGGTCCCGTTAAACAAGGTTTTATTGAATCGGGACTGAGACTCCATTTGCACATCATTACCGTGTTATGTAATCCGATCATAAACTGTGAAGACACCTCATGTGAGCTGCCTACTCCAATTTTCAATTAATCAGATATAAGAACTCAATAACTATTCAATTGGAATAACACATATTTTAAATCAAAATCACAGATGTCACAATCTAGCATAAGCAAAACATAATTAACACCAATATGTATTTCACCAAACGATAAGCAGATGCACGAATTCTTTGCATGAAATTTAATAATCTTGCTAATTACAAAAAATGCTGTTTAATTTGAACAAAGAGCCACCGATATTGCTGTTGCTACGCTACTAAACAAACGATGATGTCTTACCGGAAATAACACAGGCTCTCAGTGAATAGATGCCGTTATCTGATTGGATAATGACGAGATCTGCGGAATGGTCAATTTGTCGACACGGTAAATACGCTACTGTGTGCCCAATTTTCTAGTATAGGGTGGTACAAGGCTCGGCGGGATCAACGCAACCCTCCGGTTCACACCGGGTGGAATTGGCCCACTTCGCCTTGCACTACACTATACCAGCCATATGGACACACAGTGACTTATATTATCACCCACTTCATTGTGACTGCAGCCATATACGACATATGGCTTAAATATGAATGGAATATCAAATAATAGCCACCTATACTATCTTATCTATCTACTATATATTTTGAGACCGTATATATATGTGTGTGTGTGTGTATATGTGTACTTCATAGAATCAAAAAAGGCTGGTCGGATCGAGCTCAAATTTCGTATATAAGTGTAAAAACCCACGGACACCGTAGTTGTCGCGTTTTGGAGAAGCTCTGAGCACCCTTTCTCCACTCCCAATCATCAAACTCACCGCAAACGCCACTTCGGGGGTTAAGGCATCAACATGCAGAGAGATTTCACGACGGGATTAATTGACTCCGCTCTTTTCGGGGACTACGGGGAAGTTTAGGACGGGTACCATGAATTAACTCATTGAAAAACAAACAATGCGTTGTCTGTCGTTCCTAGGAAGGGGGGGGGGATTTCATCGAGTCAATTAGAATACAAATTAAATAAATAGGTCAATTAGAATAAAAATTAAATAAATATTAAAAAATTAAAAAAAAACATAAATTAAATTTAAAAAACATTAAATTAATATTAAAAAATTCAAAAGAAATAAATATTAAAATTTAAAAAAATATATCAATAAAAACAAAATAATTAAACAAAAGTCATGTTTCTGACCAACCACGCCAGTGGCGGGCTAACCTGCTAGTCTATCTTCTATCTATACTATATATTTTGAGACTTCGTATATATGTGTGTATATGTGTGTGTGTGTACTTCATAGAATCCAAAACGCGTGTAAAGATTGAGCTCAAACTTCCTATGTAAGTGTCAAATACCACCGACACGACCGTGGTCGCGGTTTAGAAAAGCTCAGAGCACCCGTTCTCCAATCTCAAATCACCGCAAAGGCACGGCGGGGGTTAATCAAGTGATTATTTAATGAGCGTTTGTTTTTGACGCATCTCTATAAAGAGCGTCTGTTTGCCATTCAACGTTATTTGCATCTGCAGAGAGATATACGGAACATACATTAAATTTAAAAAACATTTGTTTCTGACCAACCCTGCGAGCACGGATGGCGCGCTTTGTTTTTACAGTATATAGTTATATACCGAAATCATCCCAGATAATCACGAATATAGCATCAGATTTCTCCCCAGATATATCGTTATAAAGCTACTGGAATCTGCCAATCTACGGGAAATTCCAGGGAATGCCGATTGAGCTCATGCAAACTTGCTACCCACGGGAAGTGTCATATATATGAGTGTGTCCTTTATAGACTCGAACCGATTGAGCTCAAACTTGCTAAATAAGAAAATAGCCCCCAAGCCGTAAATATCAACAACAACGATATTGCTACCCACGGGGAGCAACGTTATTAGCATCTGCAGAATTATGCCGAGAGAAAGTGCTTTCCTATTTTTAGAACGCAACACATGTTTACGTCGCGTTTGTGATTGAGGTTCACAACGGGGTTAATTGACGATGAGGTTCACGGCGGGGACTATTGACCAACACTCACAATTTCGTCTTTTGCATCAGATACCAACACCTCGACCGATCGGGACGAAACTTGGTACGTGAGTGTAGTTTGACCAGGTGGTCGTCGCTGTCGTATTGGCGAGCCCGTGCGACGCCCGTGCAGCGCATGCGCAGACGAGATATCGGAAGCGGGTGGAGCTATCGACTTGAAATTTGGTATGTGAATGTATCTTGCGCCGGGTACAAATTTTATCGGGTCGCCGAGCCCGTGCGACGCCAGCTTCGCGCATGCGCAGACCAGATCTCGGAAACGGGTGGAGCTACCGGGTACAAATTTTTCTTATTGAAACGCGTGCGACGAGATATCGGAAACGGGTGGAGCTATCGACTTGAAATTTGGTATGTGAATGTATCTTGCACCGGGTACAAATTTTATCGCGACGAGATATCAGAAACGGGTGGAGCTATCGACTTGAAATTTGGTATGTGAATGTATCTTGCGCCGGGTACAAATTTTACCGGGTCGCCGAGCCCGTGCGACGCCCGTGCAGCGCATGCGCAGACGAGATCTCGGAAACGGGTGGAGCTATCGACTTGAAATTTGCTATGTGAATGTATCTTGCGCCGGGTACAAATTTTATCGGGTCGCCGAGTCCGTGCGACGCCAGCTTCGCGCATGCGCAGACCAGATCTCGGAAACGGGTGGAGCTACCGGGTACAAATTTTTCTTATTGAAACGCGTGGAGCTAAAAATAAAAAAAAAATATTAAAAAAATCTCATGTTTCGGACAAGCCGCCGGTGGCGGGCTAACCTGCTAGTCTTCTTCTTCTATACTATATATTTTGAGACTTCGTATATATGTGTGTATATGTGTGTGTGTGTACTTCATAGAATCCAAAACGCGTGTAAAGATTGAGCTCAAACTTCCTATGTAAGTGTCAAATACCACCGACACGACCGTGGTCGCGGTTTAGAAAAGCTCAGAGCACCCGTTCTCCAATCTCAAATCACCGCAAAGGCACGGCGGGGGTTAATCAAGTGATTATTTAATGAGCGTTTGTTTTTGACGCATCTCTATAAAGAGCGTCTGTTTGCCATTCAACGTTATTTGCATCTGCAGAGAGATATACGGAACATACATTAAATTTAAAAAACATTTGTTTCTGACCAACCCTGCGAGCACGGATGGCGCGCTTTGTTTTTACAGTATATAGTTATATACCGAAATCATCCCAGATAATCACGAATATAGCATCAGATTTCTCCCCAGATATATCGTTATAAAGCTACTGGAATCTGCCAATCTACGGGAAATTCCAGGGAATGCCGATTGAGCTCATGCAAACTTGCTACCCACGGGAAGTGTCATATATATGAGTGTGTCCTTTATAGACTCGAACCGATTGAGCTCAAACTTGCTAAATAAGAAAATAGCCCCCAAGCCGTAAATATCAACAACAACGATATTGCTACCCACGGGGAGCAACGTTATTAGCATCTGCAGAATTATGCCGAGAGAAAGTGCTTTCCTATTTTTAGAACGCAACACATGTTTACGTCGCGTTTGTGATTGAGGTTCACAACGGGGTTAATTGACGATGAGGTTCACGGCGGGGACTATTGACCAACACTCACAATTTCGTCTTTTGCATCAGATACCAACACCTCGACCGATCGGGACGAAACTTGGTACGTGAGTGTAGTTTGACCAGGTGGTCGTCGCTGTCGTATTGGCGAGCCCGTGCGACGCCCGTGCAGCGCATGCGCAGACGAGATATCGGAAGCGGGTGGAGCTATCGACTTGAAATTTGGTATGTGAATGTATCTTGCGCCGGGTACAAATTTTATCGGGTCGCCGAGCCCGTGCGACGCCAGCTTCGCGCATGCGCAGACCAGATCTCGGAAACGGGTGGAGCTACCGGGTACAAATTTTTCTTATTGAAACGCGTGCGACGAGATATCGGAAACGGGTGGAGCTATCGACTTGAAATTTGGTATGTGAATGTATCTTGCACCGGGTACAAATTTTATCGCGACGAGATATCGGAAACGGGTGGAGCTATCGACTTGAAATTTGGTATGTGAATGTATCTTGCGCCGGGTACAAATTTTACCGGGTCGCCGAGCCCGTGCGACGCCCGTGCAGCGCATGCGCAGACGAGATCTCGGAAACGGGTGGAGCTATCGACTTGAAATTTGCTATGTGAATGTATCTTGCGCCGGGTACAAATTTTATCGGGTCGCCGAGTCCGTGCGACGCCAGCTTCGCGCATGCGCAGACCAGATCTCGGAAACGGGTGGAGCTACCGGGTACAAATTTTTCTTATTGAAACGCGTGGAGCTAAAAATAAAAAAAAAATATTAAAAAAATCTCATGTTTCGGACAAGCCGCCGGTGGCGGGCTAACCTGCTAGTACTATATATTTTGAGACTTCGTATATATGTGTGTGTGTGTGTGTACTTCATAGAATCCAAAACGCGTGTACATATTGAGCTCAAACTTCCTATGTAAGTGTCAAATCCCACCGACACGACCGTGGTCGCAGTTTAGAAAAGCTCAGAGCACCCGTTCTCCAATCTCAAATCACCGCAAAGGCACGGCGTGGGTTAATCAAGTGATTATTTAATGAGCGTTTGTTTTTGACGCATCTCTATAAAGAGCGTCTGTTTGCCATTCAACGCTATTTGCATCTGCAGAGAGATATACGGAACATACATTAAATTTAAAAAACATTTGTTTCTGACCAACCCTGCGAGCACGGATGGCGCGCTTTGTTTTTACAGTATATAGTTATATACCGAAATCATCCCAGATAATCACGAATATAGCATCAGATTTCTCCCCAGATATACCGTTATAAAAAGCTACTGGAATCTGCCAATCTACGGGAAATTCCAGGGAATGCCGATTGAGCTCAAACTTGCTACCCACGGGAAGTGTCATATATATGAGTGTGTCCTTTATAGACTCGAACCGATTGAGCTCAAACTTGCTAAATAAGAAAATAGCCCCCAAGCCGTAAATATCAACAACAACGATATTGCTACCTACGGGGAGCAACGTTATTAGCATCTGCAGAATTATGCAGAGAGAAAATGCTTTCCTATTTTTAGAACGCAACACATGTTTACGTCGCGTTGGTGATTGAGGTTCACAACGAGGTTAATTGACTGTCCGCTCTTTGCGACGATGATGTTCACGGCGGGGACTATTGACCAACACTCACAATTTCGTCTTTTGCATCAGATACCAACACCTCGACCGATCGGGACGAAACTTGGTACGTGAGTGTAGTTTGACCAGGTGGTCGTCGCTGTCGTATTGGCGAGCCCGTGCGACGCCCGTGCAGCGCATGCGCAGACGAGATATCGGAAACGGGTGGAGCTATCGACTTGAAATTTGGTATGTGAATGTATCTTGCCCCGGGTACAAATTTTATCGGGTCGCCGAGCCCGTGCGACGCCCGTGCAGCGCATGCGCAGACGAGATCTCCGAAACGGGTGGAGCTATCGACTTGAAATTTGCTATGTGAATGTATCTTGCGCCGGGTAAAAATTTATCGGGTCGCCGAGTCCGTGCGACGCCAGCTTCCCGCATGCGCAGACCAGATCTCGGAAACGGGTGGAGCTACCGGGTACAAATTTTTTCTTATTGAAACGCGTGGAGCTAAAAATTAAAAAAAAATATTAAAAAAATGTCATGTTTCGGACAAGCCGCCGGTGGCGGGCTAACCTGCTAGTCTATACTATATATTTTGAGACTTCGTATATATGTGTGTGTGTGTGTGTGTACTTCATAGAATCCAAAACGCGTGTACAGATTGAGATCAAATTTCGTATGTAAGTGTAAAATCCCACCGACACCGCCGTAGTCGTGGTTTAGAGAAGCTCAGAGCACCCGTTCTCCAATCTCAAATCACCGCAAAGGCACGGCGGGGGTTAATCAAGTGATTATTTAATGAGCGTTTGTTTTTGACGCATCTCTATAAAGAGCGTCTGTTTCCCATTCAACGTTATTCGCATCTGCAGAGTTATACGGGAACGCAAACGTTATCGCTCGAAATTTATTCCCTGCGAGCACGGATGGCGCGCTCTGTTTTTACAGTATATACCTCAGGTATATACCGAAATCATCCCAGATAATCACGAATATAGCATCAGATTTCTCCCCAGATATACCGTTATAAAGCTACTGGAATCTGCCAATCTACGGGAAATTCCAGGGAATGCCGATTGAGCTCAAACTTGCTACCTACGGGAAGTGTCATATATATGAGTGTGTCCTTTATAGACCCTAACCGATTGAGCTCAAACTTGCTAAATAAGAAAATAGCCCCCAAGCCGTAAATATCAACAACAACGATATTACTAAATACACGTTTTCGGCAATGTGGGAGTTTTCGGGGAGCCGTGATGCCAACAACAACGACCCGAAGACAGATTTCCCGACGGGAAGCGTTTGTTTTAAATTCAATGCAATGTTATCGTAGAGAGATTTCACGAAACAAAGAATGCGTTGTCTGTCGTTCCTAGGAAGGGGGGATTTCTACGGGTAAATTTTTCCGGCAGAAAAAAAAAATTTAATTAAAACAATTTAATTAAAACAATTTAAAATTAAAAAAAATTAACAATAAAATAACAATTCAGAAACAAAATATATTAAATTTAAAAAACATTAAATTCATATTCAAAAATAAAAAACAAAAATAAATAAAAACAAAATAATTACAAAAATGTCATGTTTCTGAAACAAAGCCATGGGACGAATGCCGCCAGTGGCGGGCTAACCTGCTAGTCTACTATATAATTTGAGACTTCCGTATATATATATGTGTGTGTGTATATGTGTACTTCATGGAATCTAAAACGCGTGTTCAGATTGAGCTCAAATTTCGTATGTAAGTGTAAAAGCCCACCGACACGGCCGTGGTCGGGTTTTGGAGAAGCTCAGAGGACCGTTTCTCCAATCCCAAATCACCACAATCGGCACTTCGGGGTTAATAGCGTTCATATATATAATATAAAGAGCGTTCGTTTTCCGCAGTGTCTATATAAAGAGCGTCGTTTTCGCTATCTACTTATCTGTATGACGGGAGTCTGTAGCCTGTCGCTCGAAATATTATGCAGAGACATTTCACGACGGGAAGCGTTTGTTATCAATTCAATACAATGTTATCGCTCGAGCGTTGTCTGTCGTCCCTAGGAAGGGGGGATTTCTACAATCTGTATGACGTCTGTCGTTCCTAGGAAGGGGGAATTTCTACAATCTGTATGACGGGAGTCTATAGCCTGTCGCTCGAAATATTATGCAGAGACATTTCACGACGGGAAGCGTTTGTTTTCGATTCAATGCAATGTTATCGCTCGAGCATTGTCTGTCGTTCCTAGGAAGGGGGGATTTCTACGGGTAAATTTTTCCGCAAGAAACAAAAAAATTAATTAAAACAATTTAAAATTTAAAAAATTTAAAAATAAAAAAACAATTCAGAAAAAATATATATTCAATTAAAAAAACATTAAATTCATATTAAAAAATAAAAAACAAAAATAAATAAAAACAAAATAATTAAAAAAATGTCATGTTTCTGACGAAATTTGGTACAAATGCAGCACAAGTGTCTCGGAACCTGTTGCAATTGCTTTTTCGAACAAAGCCATGGGACGAATGCCGCCAGTGGCGGGCTAACCTGCTAGTCTACTATATAATTTGAGATTTCCGTATATATATGTGTGTGTGTGTATATATGTGGGTACTTCATAGAATCCAAAACGCGTGTACAGATTGAGCTCAAATTTCGTATGTAAGTGTAAAATACCACCGACACGACCGTGGTCGCGTTTTGGAGAATCTCAAAGCACCCGTTCTCCAATCTCAGTCACAAAAAACGGCACTGCGGTGGTTAAGACATCAACGATCTTTATATTGACCTAATACGGAGGTATTAACAATCAACGCTCTTTATTGCAATGGACGTGGCTAAACGACTGACCCCATGCGTCCTAAATACGGATGCGGATTCCAATGGACGTGGCTAAACGACTGACCCCATGCGTCCGAATTACGGATGCGGACTAAAACGGCAGAATTGATCTAAGAGCTCGAAATATTATGCAGAGGGAGTTCACGACGGGATTAATTGACTGTCCGCTCTGAAGTTTAGGACGGGGAGGACGGGTACCATGAATTAACTCATAGAAAAACAAAGAATGCGTTATCTCGGAAACGGGTGGAGCTATCGACTTGAAATTTGCTATGTGAATGTATCTTGTCCCGGATACACATTTTATCGGGTCGCCGATCCCGTGCGACGCCAGCTTCACGCATGCGCAGACGAGTTCTCGGAAACGGGTGGAGCTATCGACTTGAAATTTGGTATGTGAATGTATCTTGCCCCAGGTACGAATTTTATCGGGTCGCCGAGCCCGTGCTACGCCCGTGCAGCGCGTGCGCAGACGAGATCTCGGAAACGGGTGGAGCTATCGACTTGAAATTTGCTATGTGAATGTATCTTGCCCCGGATACGAATTTTATCGGGTCGCCGAGCCCGTGCGACACAAGCTTCGCGCATGCGCAGACCAGATCTCGGAAACGGGTGGAGCTATCGACTTGAAATTTGGTTAAATTAAAAAATGTCATGTTTCTGAAACAAAGACATGAGAACCCACGGACACCGGCGTGGTCGCGTTTTTGAGAAGCTCAGAGCACCCGTTCTCCAATCTCAGGCACTGTGGTGGTTAATCAAGTGATAATTTATTGAGCGTTTGTTTTTGACGCATCGCTATAAAGAGCGTGTGTTTACCATTCAACGTTATTAGCATCTGCAGAGAGATATACGGGAACAATACCTTTGAGTGGTTTCCTATGCGGGGAGATTTATTGGATTCCATAGTACTCTTACAACATCATTGTTATAGTATGTATGACACTTAGGTCAGGGCTTAGGGGGTAGTTAGTGTGGATATAGGCATAATGCTTCTCAGAAATCCCAAACCAACACTCACAATTTCGTCTTTGGCATCAGATACCAACACCTCGACCGATCGGGACGAAACTTGGTACGTGAGTGTAGTTTGACCAGGTGGTCGTCGTTGTCGTATTGGCGAGCCCGTGCGACGCACATGCAGCGCATGCGCAGACGAGATCTCGGAAACGGGTGGAGCTATCGACTTGAAATTTGGTATGTGAATGTATCTTGCCCCGGATACGAATTTTAACGGGGCGCCGAGCCCGTGCGACGCCAGCTTAGCGCATGCGCAGACCAGATCTCGGAAACGGGTGGAGCTATCGACTTGAAATTTTGTTTTTGAATAGCCCGGACAACGTCGGGCTCATCGGCTAGTCTACTATATATTTTGAGAACTACGTATATATATATATATGTGTGTATATATATATGTATGTTGGTACGTCATGGAATCGAATACGCCTGGACGGATTGAGCTCAAATTCGTATATATGTGTAAAAACCCACGGGGATTGTCCACGTCGCATTTTGGACAAGCTCTGAGCACCGATTCTCCACTCCCATTAATCAAAATCACCGCAAACGCCACTTCGGGGGTTAAGGCATTAACGATCTTTATATTGACCATATACGGAGTTGTTAACGACGAACGCTTTGTATTGCAATCGACGTGTCTAAACGACTAGCCCCATGAGTCCGAAATACGGATGAGGGACGAAATGCAATTATCTCGATTAAATTTATCTAAGAAGCGTTTGTTTACAATTCAACGCAACCTTATCGCTCGAAATATTATGCAGAGAGATTTCACGACGGGATTAATTGACTGTCCGCTCTTTTCGGGGACTACGGGGAAGTTTAGGACGGGTACCATGAATTAACTCATTGAAAAACAGAGAATGCGTTGTCTGTCGTTCCTAGGAAGGGGGGATTTCATCGGGTCAATTAGAATAAAAATTAAATACATAGGTCAATTAGAATAAAAATTAAATAAATATTAAAACATTCAAAAAAACATAAATTAAATTTAAAAAACATTAAATTAATATTAAAATTAAAAAACAATATATGTTTCTGACCAACCACGCCAGTGGCGGGCTAACCTGCTAGTCTACTATATATTTTGAGACTTCCGTATATATATATGAGTGTGTGTGTGGGTACATTATAGAATCGAAAACGGCTGCGCGGATCGAGCTCAGAGCACCGCTTCTCCCTTCCCAGTCACAAAAAATGGCACCGTGGGGGTTAACACACCAACGCTCCTTATATCTTCCATATTGGGAGATTTAACCGGTTAACGCTCTTTATAGTCATCGACGTATTGATCTAAGAGGCGTAACGTGTTGTGTGATTCTTACGTACTTAGGGCTTCATAGGAACGCGGATCGGGTCAGTTTTTCCGCCCTAGGTGATTTTCACCTCGAAACGGGTACCCACAAATTATATATATGTGTGCATGTGTCCTTTATAGACTCGAACCGATTGCGCTCACACTTGCTACATACGGGAAGTGTCATGGACGGGTTAAATTGCGACCCTCGACCTGACATTGACCTTGAAAATGATCAATTGAAGGTCAATCGGGTAAAATATTGAAAAACCAAAATTAATTTAAAAATATTAAAGTAAAAAATTAAATTAATTAAAACAAATAAAAATTGTCATGCCAGTGGCGGGCTAACCTGCTAGTCTACTATATATTTTGAGAACTCCGTATATATATATATATATATATATATATATATATATATATATATATATATATATAGTTATATATATATATATAGTTGGGTTGAAATAAATGGTAACACCTTTAAGGCCTATTGTATAATTTTTTCTCACTGTGCATAACGTGTCTTGAGTCTCAATAATCTCCAGTCTGGTCGGCATATATATATATATACTAGAAGGTGACCCGACTTCGTCCGGGCTATTCAAAAACCAAATTCGATAGCCCCACCCGTTTCCGAGATCTGGTCTGCGCATGCGCGAAGCTGGCGTCGCACGGGCTCGGCGACCCAATCAAATTCGTATCCGGGGCAAGATACATTCACATACCAAATTTCAAGTCGATAGCTCCACCCGTTTCCGAGATATATATATTGCCCACTGTCATTTGCGGATACCTCGGCCGGTTCATTGGAAAGATGAAGCGCCACAGATTCTAACCGTGCAAATTATATGACTGGCAATTTATTATTCGCGCTATATCGAATCGATTTGTGAGCACCGAACTGAAATATATTAGCGCAAAACGGCGTAAAAACAGATTTGACCTCGGCACGTGAAAAGTTGACCTCGGATCTGAAAATTAATATGCCTATGCCACTTCCCGACCGATAGTATCCTCACATACGAAGTTTCATCGAAATCGGGTCGGCCGTTTTCGAGTTCATCGCGAACACACAGACCACAGATACACAGATACACAGACAGATCTTCCAAAATATATAATAGATATGTGTGTGTGTGTCCTTTATAGACTCGAAAACGGCTCCACCCATTGAGCACAAATTTCCTATCTAAGGGTAAAATCCCACGGGTAGTGTCATCGGACCATTCGCGATCCCGTGCGACCACTCATTCACCCTATTTCTATTGCATAGAACTCGCTTCTACGAATATTCACAAGGCTGGCGAAATTGTTAATAAATGCGTTTATGTCTCTTCGATAATTGCCTAATACAATTAAAGCGTGGAGTCTGTCCATTTTCCCATTAAAAATCGTATTCTAGGACCACCGGGTTCGAGATATTTTATCTTTCCGACATCGTCATTTTTGTCACTCGAACAAAAAAATCGGCGTCAATTCATCCCTTGTGAGGCCTTCTAAAATTATGTCTTCACTTCCCAGTTATGTCCCAGGGTGTGGACTATGAGGAGATATTTATTGGAAGTCATAAGATATTTTGTATTGCCCGGGAACAATACTTTTGAGTTGATTCCATCGATCGTCTTATGTTTCCGTTTTCGATGCATCGCGTAAATAACGTACTTGCACTAAATCGTACCTCTTGTAGTTGCAGTAAATACTTGCCGAATAGTATAAATACGGCTATAGTATAAATACGGCTCAATCGATCGAGACGAAGTTTCGTACTTAGGGCTTCCAATGGACGGCGGAGATTTTCGTCGGGTCAGTTTGTCCGCCTGAGGTGACCTTGACCTTGAAACAGGTACCCACAAATGACCTTGGGCGATATCTCGGTCGTCAGCGGTGACCGAGACGTGAAATGTGTTATGTATGGTCAACTCGGAACGGGGAATATTTTTGTCGGGTTATTGTGTCCACCCAACATGACCTTGACCTTGAAACGGGTACCGCAAATGATAGCATGCTGTCGGCGTGCCTGTATGGGGTTACCTTGAAAAACAAAAATTAATGGATCGACCAAAGCCATGGGACCAATGCCGCCAGTGGCGGGCTAATATGCTAGTATAATAACATTTGACATAGTTAGTATTTCTCATAACCTATGGTAAGTACGTCACACGCCAAATAAGGAATATACTATGATAGTAGTGTGAGTTGTAAGTGTTGTAGACGCACCGAAACCGATGTAGAATGGCGCGAATCTAAATACGGCAATGACGCAATATCGTGGCTCTGCTTATAAACAATTCACCGTACTTTTTTGCGAGAAACTAAACACTCGACCTGCATTTTCTCTGACACAAAGCTTGTTTTGTGAATAATATCGCATCCATATCATCATCTGTTTGTTCTCTATATGTTGTGTATAAGGGGTGTCAGGAAGACGGCCTATATTGGCTATGCCGCTCCTGTGCAAATTTTCAGGACATATTATTATGTCTCTGTATTATATATTATAATTTGTGCAAATACAGAATCCAATCCAATCATTATGCTATACTATTAGTATATGTTTGAGGATATTATCGTAATTTGATAAATGGTATTTCCAAATTACAACATAAACGAGGGCCGCCTGTACCTTTAAAGCGATTGCAGTGAAATCAAGTCAGACAACATCTATGCGGATAGGGGTTAAATTACACTATTTAAAGAATAACTGGTTTATTGTGAACGTCCACTACAGCTACAAGCGTGGCAACAGTACCATTATTTATGTTACACTATAAGTCATCATATATAGAATAGTACCATTACCATAAACACATCGGTGACACGCGTATTGTGAAGTCAGTGACTAGTACCATAACCACCTCGGTCACCCGCGTATTGTGAAGTTGGTGACTAGTACCATAGCACATCGGTCGCCCGCGTATTGTGAAGTCAGTGACTAGTACCATAAGCACATCCGCCACCCGCGTATTGTGAAGTTACTGACTAGAATCGCCTCATTTCAAGTGGACAATGAACTGAAAATGAGAGCGTTTTAGTCACATTATCGACTTACAATTACATCATTGTAGGTTCATTATGTGCGGAAAATAACACAAATAATCAAACTCACGTTCGCTCTTTAAATGTGTTTTCACTGTGGTCCGCGCCATAACACGGAATAACGGATACGAGTCCATTATCTGCTTATTTCAGAATAAAATAATCCAATTATATGAACCTATTTGCACATTATAGGTCGATTATGTACGTTTTTGCGCGAAGATAATTTGGACATACACAAGTTTCTATTCATTTGGTATTGGTTGCTTGTTTTGAACTATGCCAAGGCTATTAACTATCATTAGAGTCGTCGCTCATGCAGTTGTAATGTTAGTCCACCATTTGGACAGTGGTATTTTCGAAACAAATATGCTAGTATGTGCTACTTTTGATGTAGTCCAATTGAACTTGGTCCCATTTGGGACAGTCCCACCTCTAGTTTACCAACTCGTTTGAACTGAAGCTTGTTTGAAAAATTATTGTTTGACATGTTAGAAATGAAAATGTTACCTTTTAAATATATACATATTACAAGGGGTTTTACCCATGCCATCAATCACGAAACCTAGAGTGGTTCACGACAGCTGGTATTTTATTTATTATAAAACAAATATTTATATATATTCAAAACTAAATTGTATGATGCATATGGTTCAATAACATTAGAGTTAATATTTTGATAATCATTACGTGATTCCTAAGGATGGGACATTCACAAAACTATACTACTCCCATTTTGCTAAGAATCTCGTATATTTCATGTGATATCAGGGGGGGGGGGGGGGGGGGGGGGTCGGAAAAAAATTTCAGGCACGTATGGCATTTTTTCCCTTTCGATCATTTTTTGTACCCACCGCCACATTTTTTCCGTTTTCGGCAGTTTTTTCCGACCATTTTTTGACACCCACCCCCCCTTTTAACACTAAAACAGAGATTTGCGGGGGGGAAATTCACTGTAAACAGCTGTATATGAACTTCTGTGCATACTATTTATCATGGATGTTAACATGGACATGTAAATAGGAATGAGTCATTTTGAAGTCATTCGGCCAAAAAAACATGGCCGCCAGCGGCCATCTTGGATTTCAAAATTTGCAACAAAATACAACACGATAACTGCCTGCAGTCAGTTTACCAGTTAGAATTACATTATTTCTCTCATTCAAAGTGGTTTTGAAGCCCAACTCATTGCCAAAACACTAAAAAACAAGCAGGAAATTTTTGTTTTAGTTGCGGAAAAAATTGCTTGTTGGTGGCTTTGACCACCCACCCACCCCCTGGTGATATTATTAATAAACAACGCGCATATGACTATAATCGTGTGCATGTAAATGCACGACCTATTCCGGTATGCTTTCCTTCGTGTGGCATTTGTTTACAGTGTGCAACAAATTAATTGTGTCTCAGAAAATATGGCGTTGCCCATAATTTACATACCTTTCATACATTTCCCATTCTAACTGAAAGTGGTTCCATCAGCCAAACCTGGTATTTTAGTGACCAGCTAGGGTCTTGTTATCGCGTCAGATAATACGCCCTGTGACTAACCCGTGGCCATATTGGATCCACCAGGTCAGGTTCCGTGGTTTAATGCTACAGGTCAAAGTTATGGAGTAGCATTCCATATATGGAAGTCATGGAAAATCCATATATGGATATGATACTCCAGAACTTTGACATGTAGCACTAAAACTACGGAACCGGGGCTGGAAGAATCTATGAAACCACGGAACGGAGCTGGATGAATCTTTTGTGGAAGGTCTCCCCAATCTTCATTTTGGAACCAAACAAGTCTCTTGACAATAACGGCCAGTACTAACAAGTCTAACCAAATACATACATCCTGACCAGTAGGCAATATATCTAGTACATTTTAAATCATATTTCCTAAAATAACTCTCATTGCGTGAATCCCGATATGTGTTCTGCGAGATATCCCCATAGCTCCATTGACACGGCCAGACCAGCGTAGCAGTGAACACCCATAGGGCGTAATTACTAACAGACATTTGATGTCACTATTGCGGACGGGTAACAATCGAGGCCCCGTGAATCGCCTGATATACTCACTCTATCTCCCCGTGTTATAAACTGCAAAATCATGATTGTAGTCATGTGTTGGTACTAACTTATAACGTACTGCTATATCACCGTGCAGGCAGGTTCTGCAACACATGGCCACTGATATAGCAATCCAGAAAGGGGTAGTTTGTATTCCCACACGTTAATAATGCAAGACGATCGACTGCTAAAATCTTTATTTCTCAATTATAAGAAGGCGAGGAACCGAATGTTGCCGTAATCTTCTCCGAACTTCTTTTGGTTGATATTTGATCAGCGCTGAAATTGAAACAATATAATTTTGGTGTCGCATTCATGAACAATTATGGTGGCACTGAGGTGTCCAATTGTTCCAGCCTAGCAGAAATCTCACTTCACATACACGTGACTGGAATGTCACAAGTTTAGATGGCACTGATTGGCATTTGTCTTTTCTATTGACATAGTTAGAGTTCAAAGGAGATGATTCAGTTATATTAGGTGACATTTTTTAGCAGAAGACAATATAGCGAAAAGGTTAATTATCTCCAGTTGTAGTTGAAGTCTAATGAAAAAGACAACTTTGAAAGCTAAATTTGTTAACTAGCGCTCTACATTGGGACGATACAGCCTCAATAATTCGCTAATCGCGGTGGGCTACTCCACTCGTAAGCGAAATGAGGCTGTTCCATCCTTAGTGTACTGTACACATACTCAAAACACCTTATTAGGTCAAACAAATGTAGTGTTTCGTAATGTTTGAAAACCATATATCGTCGTTTTGAAAGAAGTGTACGAGATTGCCGATAAGCTTGTAGCATCTTATATTATAAAGTAAATACATGTTTGTTCCATACATGTAGCTAAGTGCTCACTTTTAGTGAGTCCATCACCTTTGCCGAGGATACACTTTGCAGTGTGGGTGTTGTATATGTTATGGCTCAAGCTTTAAAACAATTCATTAGTTTGAACATGCAGCTTCTAAAGGCCAATTCAGAGGGCGATGCTACTTCTGCGCCAACGCTCATAATTCACACTGCGAGCGACGCGACCAACGCGTCAATCGCAAGAATAGGATTTTTGTTCCAATTGAGCGATGCGATCAGAGCGTTTACTCGAGATAGACCTCAAATCCAATATATATAGCGGAAATTATAACGCATGAAGAATTAATTAACAAGACTAAGACTGCATCATACAAAACACCCCAAAATAGAACGTATGCAATATGGATAGACATTGACGTCTACATGTACAAGTGAATGGTTTAAATAAATTTTCATTTTATGTGTTATGGTCTAGTTTTCATGTTGGACCAATGAGCTCATATGCTTTTGGGCGTGGGGGTGGAAACTACAAGAATTCGATGACTGCCAAGTTGCCATTTAAAAAAAAACCCAAACAAACGAGAAGAACACACCACGTATGATGACGGAATTTTCAAGATAATATTTTGGCGCTATTGACGCAGAAATCGCATCTCCGTCTGTAATTAAGTGACTTAATTTTATTTTGCTTGAGAGATATGCCATGGCCGTCAACATGGCATAAGGGCATCAACACTATACATTAGACTGTCGTTCGTACATGTATTTGCATACATACATGGTATTGTATTCTCGTTCAACTTAGCTCTTTGAAGTTAACTACTGTTTTGCCAATATTACGGTTCGATTTAAAAGTGCCAAAGTTGTTTCTGTCGGTCCCCGCTGGCTCTAAATTTACTTTTGCCAAATGAAAATGTTTGCCAAATGCTATTATAAACGGACAAATTCTACCAGCTTCTGAATATTCAGTCTTATATTCGACAATCGCTATTTGAACACCTTTTTATCTGAAAGCAGTTAATTGTGGATAATTATCGCCTCTCCATTGGTTTAAAACAATAAAACGATTGTCAAACAATACAAAAATAAGAAGTTGCTTCATCAAGAGGGCACATCGACACATATGACTTAGCTATGTGAACACCACCACCATTCGTACTAGTAATCCCAGTGATGGATACTGATACTGTGGGGTTATGAAGCCGGCACAGTCTTGTTGGGGATAGCATTTAATAATAGTTTTTCGCGTTTCGTAGTAATAGAGAAAAACATTTGTCTTGGCGATACGGGTTAACATAATTAGACAGCGCGGGAAACGACGGGTTTCCGCGATTGGGTGTAATTATGGTTGTTTATAAACACGTGACGAGGTAACAGCCAATGGGGCTTAGCTGTAACAAAGCGGGTCACGTGTTCAGGAATGAGATTCATTTCTAGCATGGCGTTCGTCCCGTCAACTTCCTAACAAAAATTTTGTTAGAAATTTTTGTCGAATAAAAGCTGAAGAATGTTAACAAAATCAAATATTCAATTTGTCAAGATTCGACAAACGTCAAACATGTCAGAGCGTCATTTGGACGCACAGTATACAATATAATAGTAATGTGGGGTAATGTTGCATGGTATAAGACGTTTTGTCAAAATCGAAATAGGCGTTTAGAAAAATCTATAGATTATCGGGTCAAAAGTGCATAGAAAGTTCTCATGCCAAATTCAGAGGTTTATTACAGAATTATATATTGTGAGGATTCATTTAAGATGTGATTAAACGTGTATTCATGTCATGTTGGCCCCAAGCTTTTCTTTCACAAGGAGTATTCAAGATAGCAGGGGCTATATATATTCATGGAAAGACAAGTTTTCACACGGAAGTGAACTCAAGCAAATTGTCATATTTGTATTCACGAATAGTCCAATAAGAAATTATAACTAATCTCAGAACATGAATTAATTTGTCTGTTCAAGACGATGTCATTTACAAGTTGTTCAAGATTCAATACCGGGTATAATAGAAAGTAAACTATATTAATGTTTGTCAAAGATTGGGGTCCATGCCAATATGAATATACACATGACTATGGAGATGAGAACCAGCATTTCACCCTGTATACGGTATTCACAAAGGCTCTGGTTACAGATTTCCGCCATCAAAACAAATATTAAATCAGAATGGCGGTTTTTTTTCTGGCCGGTGGGGACGCCGTCGTTACTGGGGCCGTACGTATTGGTTCAACGTGGTCAGGCCTATCATTGTGCAATCAGAGCAATACACGTCGCTCGTCGTGGCTTGTCTCCAAACATAATTGGGTGTTTGTTATTAATTATTTCCAGTAGAGGGAAGACTTGTCATATCTAATGAAGAGATGTGCGGTTGGTGACCGGAAATATTGAGATATGTCCACGGTTGATAAATCACAACCCGTCTAACGACGCTTCTCGGATAGACTCTCCGCAGCTAACTCGAATCGGAATCGGGAAGGGTATTAGAATGACAATGAATCTAGAATGGTGATATATTCTTATTTATATCATCACAGAATATTGTATTACTGCTAATGATAGCTTGGTGCTATGACTCAGATAATTGATTTAACATGTGGTGAACACATGTTCCGCATGTGTTATGTTAATTACTTCTGGTCATCAATTAACCGTTGTGCTCTATACAGAGAGGTTGGATAAATAGTTTACCGTATAAGCATTCATATTTTCCTTATATTCCGATCACCAACACGCTAAATATAATCATAATGGAATAGTAACATACATGGATTTGGTGTTGATATAATATGCTTAACCCTTTACCCAACAGAACGGCCCTATGCCAATGCATTCTCTTATATATGCGAGTCGACCATAGGTCGCCTCGCATATATAAGAGAATGCATTGGCTTAACACATTAAAAATTATAAAATTGTTAAAGATTGTAAGAAAAAATAGTAAAAAGTGTTAAAAAAAGATTTGTTTTAGGCCAATGCATTCTCTTATATATGCGAGGCGACCTATGGTCGACTCGCATATATAAGAGAATGCATTGGCACAGGGCATAACTGTAACTATCACAATGTGGTCAAGGAGCCGATTCCAATGATATCCATATTTGTATGGTTCTATTGAGACAGACAGAAGATATTTTAGGCTGTTGAAGCTTTATTTGGCCGGTTTTGGCCGGATTGTTGGGTAAAGGGTTATAATATGTATATATAATGCTGAATTTGGTATATATCATAGATCGGTATAAAGTATGTGGGGTAATATACTGGATTATCCCACAATACTGTCAGACTACATCATCTTGGTAGACATAATATGCAAGCCCGTGGCTGGCACACGCTTTTCGTAGTCTGAAGTATAGGTTTTCGTCTAAATAACTGCCTACTAACATCAGCATAACGATACCACTAACAAAAAAACATAACGTCTTTAGTCATGAATACATCGTAAAATATCAAGAAACTTACCGGGTCGACAATCGCAACTACGGAGTAAGTAGCACACGATGTATTCTGCTTGAAGGTCGATTTCTGTCCAATGTTCCTGCCATAATTCGAAAACCCGCCCCATTTACCATTAGCTCCACCGGGATTCTTCGTCTTGTCACATCCGCTCTTTTTGATGACGTCCCATCGATCGAAGTCCAACCCTATCATGAAACCTGGTTCGACGCTGATTTGCTCGGCTTCGGGGAGGACGTGATAATACTCCCTGTCTTCTCTGATGTCCGTGAAGCGCGTGTAACCAACCAATTCAACACTGTACAAAATAAATTAATCGTGTCTTTACTAAATTTACTAAATACTCATCGACGAATAGTTCCGGTAGGAAATGTTCAGAAAATAAGTTATTTGTTACTTATTATTTAAAAAATTACCACCAATGCGTAGATATAATTTTGCACGCGAATTATCTGTATGCCTGGTTGCTTATAGTTTCTGAGCATCTATCCAGATGAATAATAATCCATTCCAATGTATACTTTTGTAACTGATATGGGAGAATCAATTTAGTAAAGAAATGTTTAAAAATACTGATGATTCTCTATATCTACGACCACACACTTAGAAAGTGCAAGCCATCTATGAAAGCGATTTGTCGCTAATTGTATACATATTATATATGTCTCCACCAATTATAAAAGTATACTTATATTCGAGTGGTCTATTTTTCACCTGGGGAGTTGTTCAGAAAACAAAAATCAGCAGGCGACAGACAGACGAACATATTATACAAGTACAGAACATATCTTATTCATTGGTGTGAAATGTTCAGATAATAAGTTGTTTGTTGATCTTATTGTTTGAAATTTGACCCCCAAATAGTAACAATTATTCTTCACTCGTATTATATGTTCGTCAGTATGTCTTCTGCTTATAGTTTCTGAACATCCATCCAAATGAAAAATAGTCCATTCCATTGTATACCTTTGTAATTGATATGGGATAAACCATTTAGTAAAGAAAGGTTTAATACTGTTGAATACCGTCCACACATTGAACAATAGCATGCCATCTTTCAAATTCATTGATGGGAAATGTTCAAATAATAAGTTGCTTACCATCGGAAAGTGTTCTGATATATACAGGCCTCGTGTTGAATACTTACTCAACTGATCCCTCGGTCTCGTTCCTTGACAACACTTTGTACACCTGCAGTGTTATGCTCCCAGCGTCCCCGCTAAAGAAGTGCCAAGCAATAACTTTACCGGCTCTCTTGATTCTCATTTGGTCTGAGTCCACAAGAACTGCCCACCAATCCCATGATCCTCCAGTTCGATGGACTATCGCATGGTCCGAGTTTGGCCAGACTATTTCCGATTTATCTGTAATAACGAAATAATATGGCTCCCTAAAATTGACCTATCTGGCGCATTTGCAACACATTACCCCCACCCCACATACACAAAACACACGTATGCACACAAGAGAAACCCTCGGTGTTGCAATGTGATAATGGTGTAATCACGACACGAACCTCAACGTGCCAATATTTACTTCCAACTTTTTGACTGTCGCTTATGTTGAGCCCTCAAGGCTCCATACTCGGCCCCATAATTTTTGTAATCTACGCTAACGATATGCCAAACGCGACAAGCATGAATATATTGTCTTACGCAGATGATACCACCTTAATGACTAGCGGGGATAACGGTACTCAAATTGAAAGCTATGTGAACAATGAACTACGTAATATATACACCTGGTGTTGCTGCAATAAGCTTTCTATAAACTCAGAAAAGAGCAATTATATGCTCATGCACCCGGAAAATAACGACACCAAATGGAGCACTATGAAAATTCTCTTAAATTCTCTTAAATTCTCACAGAATTGAAACGTATTGGAAATCGTGAGCACGAAACCTCGACGAAATTTTTAGGCATTCACATAGATGAAAATCTATCATTTAAGAAACACATATCATCTGTCTGCTCCAAATTAGCGCACGCCATATATCATATAAACAAAGTCAAAAACTTTTTCCCAGGCAGCGCCCATAAAACGTTATATTATGCCCTAATCCAAAGTCACTTGGTATATGGAATCCAGATATGGGGCCATGTTCCCGAGGTAAAACGAGTTTTTTTACTACAAAAAAGAGCAATACGAATTGTGTGTAATAAAAAATACAGGAGCCATACCGAACCTTTGTTTAAAAAAGAGAATATCTTGAAAGTATACGACCTCCACAAAGTCCATACTACCCTATTCATGCATGACTGGTATTACAACCGCCTGCCTGAATCCTTTTCCCAAATGTTCACTAAACGTATTGCCGGACCGGATACTAGACAACAGCGCCCATTATTTCTCAAAACACCGAGAACTTCCTTTTCTGAACAGCTACCATTTCATGCATTCCCAACCTCATGGAACAACTTAGATAACACTATGACTAAAAATCAAAGTAGGCACGTATTCAAAAAACACATCACAGAGAAAACAATAAGCGCATATTCTAACGATATCAAATGCAAGAATCGAGGATGTCCAGACTGCCCCAAGAACGTACCCCGTTAAGTATACATATAACACGTTCAACGTCAATCTATACGAATCAGTAGTCCCTGTAACCTCATCCGCCAAACATACTACCCATCATCTGAATTTGAACCATATACACTCCATGGTATTGAACATCCCTCGGGTAGTATCCATTTTCACACACTCTTAAACTAAGCCCTAAACTCATAAATTACATATACACAATATGTGCACGGCTCACCCAAGGCCATCTTATTATAAGTTATTACTTTCTATATTTACCATACTGGGGATGGCAGGAAGACAGTCTTGCCAGATTATGCCATCCCCCACAATATACGACAGAATTATCCATAATTGTTATCATTATTATGTAATATGTATGTGTATTGAAATAAAATATCCTATCCTATCCTATCCTATGAACCAATACATCTTGGGTGTAGTCAACTTAGCAAACACCGGAATGCATTTTATGTCAACACTATTTACTTCACTAACTAAGGTGGCCAATACACATTGTCCACCTAAAAGTGCTCTATATGCCATTGCGTTACTGTGCCTTGGTAAATGTACGGTGTTTTATAAAACTTCGATGAACGATGGTAGTTGACTATCTCGAAATCGCACGCGGTACTTACTGTGGCACACAGGAACACTTCCCGAGAGCGTTCCCGTTGACAAACACACTCTTTTGAGGTCCCCGGACGTTAGAACAAGACCATCAGGACATGCGTATTCGGCATATTCCCCGGTTGTTATCGTCGTTGTTATCGTCACCTTGTCTACATTTCCCGATGCTACGGTAATGTCGCATGCTGGAATAAGATTTAAAATCGCAACTGAGATTATGGACGGCAATATAATACACCAGTTTAGAATTATCTTTCGAAAGGCTTTTATACCGTACGACTTTCAACATATTTAAACGGACATGGCTCGTTCGATCTTCCAAATTTTGTCCACGTAACTTGGAAGGAGGTATAATATAGGTTGAGAATGTAAACAAAATATTGATATACCGGCCTCAAATGAAAAATACTTATCATGGTCACAGCCATTTTCCAGTTTTCAAACTTTACCAAAAAAGGAGGCTTTATGTCTTAGCTTCACAAAAATGTATACATGTGTTTACATATGACAAGATTTTCTCACTATAATTGCATCAAACTGACTAATCGAAAAATGGCAGCCATCTTGGACGCCATCTTGAATTACAAAAAATGCTCAAAGCGGATTTTTGATATGTTAACAGTAGAGAGGTTCCGCATGCATATTGTGGCATGTGGCTTGTAAGGTAAATGACACCATATCATATAGTACTAATGAATACGAGAGAATTCAAACACATACTTTAAATTAGGAAACATCTCGTTACTCCCGATTTAGACCAACACCTTGGCAGTTTAACCATTTCTATACTAAAGCAGCATTGATGAGTAGTTATAACATAGGACATGTTCAGATAATAAGTTAAACAAACGACCATTTATTTAACTTATTATCTAAACTCCCTCAATAAATAGGACTTCTTTTGTACTTTAGTTTTCTGTCGTCTGCTTATATTACCTACTAATCCCTGCAAAAATCTGATTTCGACCAACACTTCGGTAGTTTTATGAGTGTGGTTGCATAAGGGATACCTCCGTTGAAGTTGGAAGGTTATATAATCTGTGACAATAGGTTGAGTTATAACTGGTGATACATTCGAAGAGCCATGTTCGAGTCTATTATAACTAACTCTGACATATATCGTAACTAATAGCAATTTAATATCTACAAGCAACAATCCACACTCTACATGCGGAATATGTTTAGTTTTGTGACCACGTATGCAGCGAAGAGGAAAAATACATTCAAATAACAGAATGAGCGATCGGCGCTATATGCAGACAGTATCAATAATATGTTCGCTGAACGGATGTATCATATTTTGATTTAAGCCTATTAAGCGCATCGATGGTCGTAGCTTGTCCTCACCGCCAACTTTTATAGTTTAAAACGTGTTCATATCTATAAACGTGTCGATATCTATCATTGGCGCCGTAAAACCCACCAAGTTCATATCCATAGCCATATCATACCAGTAACACAGTCATGTTACAAATATATGTCGCTAAACACGGATATTGTTCTTTCGAATATCATGTTACTTGGCTCTTGTCCGTCACCGAATATAGAGCAGAAAGTCAATATAATTATAATATTTAGAAATTGGAAAGAATAAAACAGCTCGTTTCTTATGAAACAGTTTTTCTTCTTTTCTCTCTGTCGATTTATTGTTAAGTCGCGTATATCAATGACGCAATCAAAAACCATATATATGTAACAGAACGAGAGAGAGAGAAGTGCGGGAGTCGCACCGAAAGTTGGCAGCACCCGGGATCCCAAGCCCAAGCCGGTCACAAATCCAATCACCAACCGAGCTCGACGTTGCTCAACTTCGGTGATCAGACAGTGCGTCTAACGACTGTGACCAATAGATCTAGACCTCTCGAGCAGAGAAGTCACCAGCCTTCTGCATTTACAAACGCGACGCTGCATATCGCCATGGCGATTGTGTGCGTGACTTTCCAATAGATGTACGTATGCGTATGTACATACATTTGAAAGTCACACACACAGTCGTCTTGCAGTGATTAGTTCATATACAATGTACTTAAGTCAATATTATGTGATAAACTAATACAGTTAACAATTAGTACGACATATACATATGTTCATCGACAAAACTAAATCAAACTTTATGTATTTTACACATCATTACAATGTACATGAATCAAAAGCTAATGTTCCCATGTTATAATCAATCTATGGTCTTCGTCACCATTCATGTATAACCCCTCGTATTTCTCTCGTGAATTGGTCAGGTATAACTTGTTATTTTGCGAGAGTACTCACTCTGTGTTGTTCCACACACTCCACATGACTCCGGGCACACCGTACTGGCCCACGGCTGTGATATGGAGCATGCATCCGGAGTTCTGTTCATGATTGCATTACACCCAGTGATCTGGTCTGCGCAAACATCTCTTGCTAGAGTGAAAAAGAATACCGGTATGATCAAAATAAATAAACGCACTAAACGATTAATAAATGGAGATACCTATCATTCCATTCCCCTATTTTTGGGGATCTAATGCAAAAATATTTACAACAATATATTCAACACAAACTGCAGAATTTATAAACTTCTTATTTCTATATATATAATACGAGGGATAGGTACGATAGGTGGTTTTTTACCTGACTCAAAACATGGTGTTTTCTCGCTAATCGCTACCGGCACCTGAACTCATATATTCGATTCAATTGTGCAGTATTCGATTCGGTATTCAATTCGATCGTATTCCAATATTCGCAGGACCCTAATAGAGAGGTTAGGTTGTAAAACTTCAAACTTCAAACTTGGATTGCTATAACATTAAACCCCTATTATATCATTGAAAAGGCCATTACATATTTCCTTATATACCACTAGTGACGAATATGCGCGTGCTTCCCTTGATACTTGACATCGCGCCAACAAAATGACCGCAGGGATTAATATTTGTTCCAAAAGCCGCACATGACGCCAACACCAGACATTGCAAACTGATTGCTTTGTTCATTAAAGTTAAATTATTGTCCAAAATCGTTGCACTAAAGAAAACAAACATAAAAACAAAGAGGCAAATTGGTGGACTATATTTTTCGTCGCCAACCAGAGCGCGAAATGCTGTCGTGTACGGCTGTGGTGCGTCTCGGCCAACGCCGTAAATGTATGCATTTTTCAGCTTCTTTTAAGGATTTTGATTTGTTAAAAAGGCAAAAAGCTCTAGTATTTTCATGTGATATACAAGATCTTCAACTCGTTATGTCGGGATATAAGATATTATGAAACTCGTTTGATAAATTAGATTCACAACTAGGTTATTATCCTGATATATCATGTTATTATCCTGATATATCAGGTTACGTATTTCTGATATAGCAGGTTATTATCCTAATATATCAGGTTATGTATCTTGATATATCAGGTTATTATCCTGATATATAAGGTTATTAGCTGATATATCAGGTTACGAATCCTAATATATCAGGTTACGTATCCTGATATATCAGGTTACGTATCCTGATATATCAGGTTATTATCCTGATATACCAGGTTAATTATCCTGATATACCAGGTTACGTATCATGATATATCAGGTTATTATCCTGATATATCAGGTTACGTTACACTGCCTGTACACCATAACAGTCTATAGTATATCATAATAAATTAATGAATGGGATCCATATAATGTTGCATTCTACCTGTAAAACCTATCAGTCTACATCAAAATTATGGAATGGGAATCCATAAAATATTGAATTCACATATAATCGAATATTGTCTAATTATATATTCTAGTCATTAATTGGTTGTCGAATATTTGCAAACTATTCACTGTAACAGTATTATTTTGCATGTACACTTCATCCTTGTTAGTTATAACACATTGTTAGTCATGTAATCGTTGCAGTAACAAAACATTTCAAGCCTGTAATCCTTTACACTGCCTGTATATCATAACAGTCTATAGTATATTCATAATAAATGAATGAATGGGATCCATATAATGTTGGATTCTACGCCGTTAATTGTATTGATGACATACAAGAATCCGACCAACCACAAGCCTCCGCCAATGAGACGACACTTTGTGTTAGTCGAGACATAACCTGATATATCAGGATAATAACCTGATATATCAGGATACATAACCTGATATATCAGGATAATAACCTGATATATCAGGACACGTAAGCTGATATATCAGGATAATAACCTGATATATCAGGTTACGTAACCTGATATATCAGGATACTAACTGAATATGAGGTGGCGGTTCCAGACCGCCGTACGTCTACGACTCGTTGTGAGTCCAATTTGTCAAACTAGTTTCATCAAATATTATATCCCAGTATAACTCGTTGGCGATCCTCCATATACCCGAGCAAACGCTCGACGTACACCGATAAGTTGAACGACAGGGCTACTTCGTGGATATCAATGTGTGTCAATCACCATTTTGTATAGCTAACACGTGTTAACCCTTCATGGCGGGAACTGGCTGATGCAGCTTTAAAGATCATGCGCCATGCAGTGCATTATATATGCAAGTCTCCCATATGGAGAATATATACGAGAATGAATTGGCACAGGGTTTTCGCAACATTTGACGATGCTCCAGTAATGGAAGGGTTAAGATCACTGCACGTAGCAAAACGAGTTAAAGCTATGTTTATCTGCTTGCATGTTGGACTAGATACTGGCTCTATGGCGCTCCGACGCTCTGCTCTGTTCGCCGTCTCCACCAGAGAAATATAGCAATCAACTAATGGTGAAAATTCCAACCACATTGGCTCTACCATTTCAGAGAACACAGCGCTTGAACAACGCACAAATGCAAATATTTATCGAACCTGAATATATATTATTTCCATTGGCGCAGTGGACATACAAAATCATTTGCGCAATCGATTTCAGTGTAAACGAGGGAATGCACATACATGACAAGGGGACAGCTTGCGTCGGTTGCGCTTACGATGGCGTGCATAGTGTAACGACGTAGCCTCTTAGAGCCGGTGTCTAGTTTTCTTGCATGTGTGATTTTGGGTGGCCACATGTATCTCAGCCTCGGATGTCCTGTTAACGTACTATATAAGGCAACAGTATACTGACTATCTTGTATTGGGTTATCGCGCTTTTTTCAAGTTTGAAGTAGCCGTATGGACCCTGCACGATCTATAAACCAGTTTCCACAAAATGGAAATGCTTTGGTAGCATATCTTGAAGATTCAAAATTTTAAAATTAGTTAAAAAGTATCAAAAACGTCACAAAATTCAAAGAAAGCAACAAGCAATGTATCATATGTGGTTAATAACACTATACTGGTAGCAGATTAACAAACATATAGCACATACTTACCAACCACACTCTGACTTTGTGCGCACGTACAGACATAACAGACAGCTAATTTCCATAAAAGAAAGTACATCAGGATTCAGGAGAACTCCATAAGAAACGCTTTGTTGAGAAATCCACATTTTATAGTAACAAAACATATTTAATTAAAATTTTCCAAAGCCAGGGTATGTGTTGTGACTCAACCTCACCAGAAAGCAAACAGCTGGATTTGACTGTGACTGTAATTGTGCAAGGTCAGATTCTCTCAGCAAGCCAGCTTATATTTTAACATGGCCAGCCTGGTCCAAATCCCAATAAGGATTAATCAAGAGACTTCCCACCAGAAAGTTTAGAATGGTTACAGTCATTGCCAAATACTGATGTGTGATATCTGGTTGTATCATTTCAAAATTCAATCACTCACTTCAAAAACATGAGAATTAAATCATGTTTTGTGCTGTATTGTATGGATTTCCTAACAAAGCATACTTGACAGAGAACACCTGTTATAAGGTTTTGGATTTGTTGCCACCCTGTATGGTGCTTATATTTGGGACCGTGTGTTTATTTGTTTTAAATGGGATCTTTAGGCTGGCAAAACTGTAGGCATACCATGCAGAATTGCTTGACCCACCACCCAGTAGAGGCAATGGGAGTGCAAACATTGTTGCTGGAAATATGTTTGGTAACTCGTATAACAAAATAATATTTTCTGAATCTGATCCCAATGCTTTTTCTAGGTTTTCCTCCCCTTCTAATTCATAAAGCTTGACAGTGTTTTTTATACTCAGACAGTTTCAGAATTTTCAACAAGTATGGCCCGTGGATATTTCTTCAAGAGGTCACATCCACTTAATATTGGTGGATAATTAGCGTTGTAGAAATATATATGATCGATGGAACAGTGTGACAGACTGACATGTTTCCATGCTGGAAGTTGCATTCCTGTCCTGTTACTAGTCCAGTACTGTTTTTGAATTCAGCAGAATTGTCCGCTCTGTACTCATATTCCGTCCGTATACTTATTTGGACACCGGGAGTATATATATACTACACCACGTACTTGTTCTGGCATCCTTTTTGCAAGCGTATGCATATGAACTACTGCATTTGACATCATTCCACTTCTCATTCGTTTTTAGAGTGACACAGTCCTCTCCACTCCCGTAATCGTTAGGTTCACCACTTTCCCAGAAAGCCAAGTTCAGGAGCGTGCCATCTGTCCATTTCCAAGTGCCCTCGGTTTCTCTGTCTGAGAGTCCGAGAAAGAGATTCCCACTACCTGATCTGATAAAGGAAACAATCGATTAGTCACCACCAAGTCTGAGTTTAGCGTGCTTGTCATTTGCAGAATGAGGTCCCCAGATGGTGAATTTAGTGACGCTATCGCGCATAGCGGCGTAGCATCACTAAATTCACCCTATGGGGACCTCATTCTGCTTACGCCCAATCTGCTATGGGAGACATATTCGGATTGAATGTTCTAAATGGTGAATATTGTGATGTACACCCATTGGGAACCTCGATTATACAATGTGTCGTCTGCCAATTTGGGGATATAGAGAAACTAAACTAAAAAAAAAAGAAATAGAATCTATGTGAAGAAGTTTCTATAGAAATTTTATAATCAAGAAACTTTCCAGAGAAAATGATGTCTAAGCAGAATGAGGTCTCCAGTGGGTGCATTTGGTGATAGCGTAACTAAATTCACCCTCTGGGGACCTCATTCTGCAAACGTAGACACACTAAACTCAGGACTGGTCACCATTAGTAACTTTTCAGTGACCCGATGCCTTCCCAGTTGGTTGATGTATAAAAATTGTAATTCAATTGAGTATTTGTCACTAAAAACAAGCAATTCTGATTGGCTGAGAGCGGCTAACTTTAGTTTTCGATTCACCGACATCGGACGCTTCAGCGTGCATCAAATATGAATGTAGCACGGTAAAATTTCATAGGCGCAGAACGGAGTAGCGAAACGAGCACACTCGCGCGTTGTTGTCTATATATACCGTTGCCATCGGCTTCAGCGTGCATCAAATCTGAATGTAGCACGGTAAAATTGTTACGGAGCAGTGTTCCGAGTAACGCAATGAACAA
Source organism: Siphonodentalium dalli (assembly GCA_032622095.1). Classification (NCBI taxonomy): domain Eukaryota; kingdom Metazoa; phylum Mollusca; class Scaphopoda; order Gadilida; family Siphonodentaliidae; genus Siphonodentalium; species Siphonodentalium dalli. The sequence goes on from CP136062.1 coordinate 184,003,963, forward strand.
ACTCAACGATTTGTGCACGGTGACAACGGCAAAATGAAAAAGTCTCGATTCGTGTCATGAAAATGACTATAAATGATTACTTTTTATACAGGCAAGCCGGCTCGTTCACAAACTGTTTTCATGCTCGAATCCCAGAATGTACAACGAAATAGGGTACGTTTATCTCCTAAATGAACACTCGTGAAACAACTATATTCGGCAAATACATGCAACAATTATATCTTTATTATTATCTTGAATATAAATAATTCTCCGATAACGATTTCCAATTTTGAAACCATTGATTTGTTAACAATACTGTTACAGCAATAAACATCGCAGATCACGCATGTAATTCAAATATTTAAATATATATATGCTGTTCAGAATATATCGTTTAATGCTTTGAATTAACGTTTCCCATGATTACCTTAACGTTTTGATTTGACGTAATGTTTACATCACAATTTGAAAGAATTATTGATAATGACAAGAAGTACAAAGGTGATCTATTTTGACCTGTACTTTCTGATGATTGTTGTTTTACGGACCTTCACGACGGTTCGCATGTTCCCACTCGGAAGGAATTGTGTCACACACACACACACACACACTCACACACCCCCACACACCTCACTCACACACACACCAACACACCCTCCCTCACACACCCTCACACACCCCCTCACACACACACACATATATATATATATATATATATATATATATATAGCTATATATATATATATATATATATATATATATATATATATATATATATATATATATATATATATATATATATGTGTGTTTGTGTTTTTAATCACATGTTATCTATATATACCACTGTACGTTTGAACTTTCTACTATTTTTTAAAATTTATTTATCTATATTTATATGTATATCGGGGGTTATGACAATGACCCATGACTAGTTGGGAAAATTGTTTGAACCATTCGCGTTTTACATTAAAGTGGCTCAAACTGTCACATCGACAATAACTTAAAATACACTAAAACTACAATAATTTGTTATATCTATTCAGCTTGTCATGAGTTATTTATATAAGCGCAGCTTTCTGACACATTTTTGCAGTTTGGATAGTCCACTATGCTGCTTTGTAAGTTAGTTTAATACTTTATTTTATTATATTTCCAGTAACTTTTTCTGCCAAAATAATAATCGTATCCCCACTCCCGGAAGTGCCACGATGTTATCCTACTCTCAGAGGTTTATCCTACTCCCAGCGACGACGGACTATGTATCCCAACCTCGCACATTCCGAATTACGTAATTCGAAGTGCACGTTTTGGGTTACTCCCCTTACACCAAAATAATTGCAGGATCAACACCAACTGGGAAACATTTTTGGTTACGCTACACTTCGGAATCCAAAGATCGAAATCGTGATAAAAAAATTGTTCCCACAAGTGCATTCGCACCAAGAAAATGAAAACAGCGTTGAGATCCACTTCAGTATCTTCAAGCAGTTCCACTTCAAATTCCACTGACATTCGAGTGCATATTCCAAATGAAAGTGAGCAGTGATATCCCATAGAACTAGGAAGGCTTATCCACACAATGACATTCCAAACAGTTACTAATTTAATCAATAAAGTTTGTTATTTGTTTGAAAAATTCCTCGGAAAAATCCTCTTGAAGTTGGTGGCAATAGGAGAAATCAGTCAATGAAATGACGTCACGTTCCTTGTACGGGGTAAAATACTATGGCGCGCGCGGCTATAGTAAACAATTCATGAATGAGTGATGTAATCGATTTACCTTATTTGGGTTGTTATCTTATCATTGCGCGTAATTTAACGGAAACATTTAGGTCAATATTCAGAATCGGAACATCTTCTCAATGCATTTTATTAGAGTTGTGTCGTGACAAACTGTTGTGGAAAATATAATAAACACAATAGTTAACTGTCATCAGCGACGAACGAAGTTTCTCCTCTCGTGAGATGCGAGGATTATTTTTCACTCGGCTAACGCCTCGTGAAAAATAATTCTGCGCATCTCACTCGAGGAGAAACTTCGTTCGTCGCTGATGACAGTTAACTATTGTCTATATATTTTCAGTAACTTTTTCTGCCAAAATAATAATCGTATCCCCACTCCCGGAAGTGCCACGATGTTATCCTACTCCCAGAGGTTTATCCTACTCCCAGCGATGACGGACTATTTATCCCAACCTCGCACGTTCCGAATTACGTAATTCGAAGTGCATGTTTTGGGTTACTCCCCTTACACCAAAATAATTGTCTCATTTCCAGTCCAGTGCATAGTCAGATAACACAAAATACATCACCAAAAACACAGACCACCAATGTGTTACGACATCAAATTCCAGCTTAGTGAATTTGCAGGATCAACACCAACTGGGAAACATTTTTGGTTACGCTACACTTCGGAATTCAAAGATCGAAATCGTGATAAACAATTGTTCCCACAAGTGCATTCGCATCAAGAAAATGAAAACAGTGTTGAAATCCACTTCAGTATCTTCAAGCGGTCCACTTCAAATTCCACTGATATTCGAGTGCATATTCCAAATGAAAGTGAGCAGTGATATCTCATAGAAATCGGAAGGCTTATCCACACAATAACATTCCAAACAGTTACTAATTTAATCAATAAAGTTTGTTTGTTTGAAAAATTCCTCCGAAAAATCCCCTTTGAAGTTGGTGGCAATAGGAGAAATCAGTCAATGAAATGACGTCACGTTCCTTATACGGGGTAAAATACTATGGCGCGCGCGGCTATAGTAAAAAATTCATGAATGAGTGACGTAATCGATTTACCTTATTTGGGTTGTTATCTTATCATTACGCGTAATTTAACGGAAACATTTAGGTCAATATTCAGAATCGGAACATCTTCTCAATGCATTTTATTAGAGTTGTGTCGTGACAAACTGTTGTGGAAAATATAATAAACACAATAGTTAACTGTCATCAGCGACGAACGAAGTTTCTCCTCTCGTGAGATGCGAGGATTATTTTTCACTCGGCTAACGCCTCGTGAAAAATAATCCTGCGCATCTCACTCGACGAGAAACTTCGTTCGTCGCTGATGACAGTTAACTATTGTCTATGTACTCTTGATTCTTGAATAATCCATCAATTATCGAATATTCCAAGGCCGCGCACTTAGACATGAACGTTTATTGTATCTACCGATTTTAGTCATCTATAGAACCAGATGTGATGTCAATTTGTGTTATGGTGAATCTTGTTGGGATATAAAAGTTGCGAATCACCGAACAGGATTTAGCGTAACACACGGCCTTGTAAAGAGTACGTCGGCTGAGTGCTATATATACTCTTATATGTCACATTTTCTCTTTTTGTGGGAAATTGAGTTTGAAAATTTGACCACCCGGTTCACGCATACCAGTGCTTTAAGCCCCTGTCACACTCAGGCCGGCGATCTTATTGCGCTGCAAAAGTATCAAAGCGCCCAACTAAACGCACTACGGTCTCCAAGAACCGATTGGTGACGCAGTGGACACTGGCTACAACGGGCGAGGATCTCCATGGTCGCCCATAGGTGCCAGAGCGCCGCGCTTGTTTTATGCATGCACAAAACAGGCGCAGAGGCTCGGTGTTCTGACCAGGACGTAGTACTGTCGCCGTGACAGCGCAAAGCAAAGCGCCAAGCGAGCGACGTGAGCGTTATGTGGACGTAGCAAAAGCGCATATTACCTTCTCGTGGTCGCAGCAAGGAATTATTCTTGTCTTTTGCGACTACAGTAAGCTTAATCAAATTCTCACTACGTGCCTTTCCCGTCCTTAATACGCTCAATGAGGCTCTGTCCAAAACTTATTGCGCTCTTTCTGCGCTGTCATGGGGTGTTATGGACTGGTTCCCGCTCATAGAATGTCCACATTGTGCTGCCACTGCGACTCTGGCGCTCGCTTTACGCCCAAGCGTTATACATGGCGTTCTTCCGGCGTTTACAGCAGGTTTACAGTACGATCCCACTTCGAAATGCGGTCTGCTCACACCAACTGTTGTATTGCGTGTGTCTTTGGTAGGTATCTGTTATGTCTGAATTATATAGTTGTATTGTGTGTGTCTTTGGTAGGTATCTGTTATGTCTGAATTATATATTTGTATTGTGTGTGTCTTTGGTAGGTATCTGTTATGTCTGAATTATATAGTTGTATTGCGTGTGTCTTTGGTAGATATATGTTATGTCTGAATTATATAGTTGTATTGCGTGTATCTTTGCGATGAGGCTGGCGTTTGGTTTGAGTTGAAAAGTATCAAAATACGAGTAACGCACAGTGGAAGCGCGGAAAATTGTCAGCGACTTGAACGCACTAAGAGCGTGAGACTTGACAAAGTAGGAACGCAATAGGAGCATACTTTGTTTTAAAAGTTTGACAATTTTCGACAGTTTTCGGCGCTCCTCCTGCGTGTTACTCATATGCTGGTACTTTTGCAGCGCAGTGAGAGCGCCGGCCAGAGTGTGACAGGGGTTTTAGTTAGTTGTATGTTGGTTGGTGGTGTCGAAATAATACTTAAAATGAATATCTTGCAATAAATGCAATAATATGCTTGTATTTCGTTAAAACGTGTTTGGAGATAGAACAATAGGTTTTGGCCTTTTCCGCCAATGTTATAATGGTATTGGACATAGAACACTATAGCAGGAAACATGTTTCGCACTCTACGTGTTCTATGTAGCACAATTGCATTCATTCATCGGGTTTCTGTGCGATATAAATCATAACAGGATCTTTCAGCATCAGTTAAAAAATGTGCTAGACATCATCTTACAATCTATGCTACGATATCAAAGTTGATAATTAACATGAGACGGTTAGCAATCACACGGAACAAAACGAACGTCTAGTTTGTAAAATAACGAAGTTGATTCTTCGCGCGCCATTGGCTGAGAAATTTGTCACGTGATATTGTATTGCCCTGTTATTGGCCCAAGGAGATATGGCACTATAGCATTAACGAAAATCGCGATTTTTTGGAGATATGACAAAATGCCATAGCCTCTCGTTCAAATTTGGTATATGTGATGCAAGAAATCATGTACTATTTGGATAGACAATGCCGAGCCAAATCGAAGGAACCAATATATAATTTTTGCGCCAAAATGGACACAAAACCTTATAGCACTCAGCCGACGATAATTTATACAAATAAATTATGTTTCAAAATCAAATGTCAAATATGCGGAAAAATATAATATCTGCACCAGTTTACAAACAAGCCCTCACCTCAGTGAATCCAGGATAGCTATCTCTTCTTGATCTTTCGCTGTAGAGACAATCGCACCATAAGATGAGCATGTCTGGATGGCGCCGTCAAAGGTGGATGCCGAGCTGAAGTACTTATAACATTGTCCGTTCGTCAGTGTCCATTCTGGTGGGCATTCTATAGTGAGAAACATCGAGAGAAAGTTGTAGGATCATTATGATCAGCACCGCCGTTGCCAATGCACAGTATGACATTATATATGAGTAATCCTTCAAGTTAGTTAATTACATCATTTAAGAGAGTTAGTTTTACACTAGGGTTGTCATATGGTTTTACCCTATATATGGTGTTATGTACTTGTAGTTAACAGCAGATTATAACATGCTATGTTATTGAGTAAAGATGTATTCATGGTTATGTTCGCAAAGCCAGTTTCATTTATCAGTAACGAATTGTCGTTTGCATCGCGAATTCGTGATTCCTGTAAAGTAATTTTTGGGAAATCTGCCTTATACAGTGAATAATGTCAAGACTGTCTGACTTCGGTTACTATGTGAACCGGACAAGTTCTGAAAGTGCGAATACTTTTCGACTAAATTGTGGCAGCTGGGTTGTATTCGATGCGGCATATTCGCGCAGTCGGCTACGAGTGACTGATTCGACTCTTGTGTTGATATTGACATTGACAGTTTATCAAAACACAGATACACGTACTTACATAAGAGGATACACGCATACCACTAGTGACAATATAACCAACAACGTAGATATTAGAATGATGACAGTTGACCTGTTCAATCCTGCCGACAGTGTTCTGATTGTTTCATGGCACATACAATATCCGGTAAGACAGGAACTGTGTTTACAAGTAACTGGAAAATTTCACGCCTTACATATTACCAACAAAGAACGCAAGAGAACACAAAATCTTTCTTTATTCATTAAAAGGGTTATGCCATTCTTTAGGCTCTCCTGAGGCATACAATACCGCCCACGTTAGGACACCACCATGGGTTGTTGAATTAAATAACTGTTGAATTTCAATATATATTGTGTACAATCTTGCACATAATAATAACTCAGAACTCCTCATGCATCGCACACTATATAATATATGTATTGTTATATTGTAATTATGCACATACTCTGTGATATCTAACATGATGAAGAGTAATTAAATTGAATTGAATTGAATTGTTAAGATGTTTTACTTTTACGTTATGTGTACATATAAATTTTGAATTTCAACTGTGATATCTTTGTTTCTGTATGTCTTAAAGGATATGCCTGATTCATAAGGTTTAGAATGGTCGAAATTAGTATTACGCTTAACTGTAAAGCTCACCCAATTAGTTTGTTCATTATATGTTAATAAATAACATATAATAAAACAAAAATGGGTGAGCCTTTCAGTTACCGGTTTTTTTTTATTTACAGCCATTATTTATAGTCCATGAACGGTACGCCCATCACGCGTGCGCGGCCTTTAATCTATTGTCTATTTAAGCTATTGTCGAGCAAGGGCATTGCGTTTGCTGACTCTTTGGGGAGAGAGATTCTCCTATGCGAATCCAACTCCAGCTAGAGCTCCTTTTGTAATTGTATGCACCTGCTTATGGAGTGCTGTTGTGACAGTGCATGCATCCTAACGAATGTATGTACGGTTGTGTGTGTGTGTGTGTCTGCGTAATGTGTTAGATTGTATATGCGTACGGGTGTGGTCGAGAGGGTGTGTGTTGTCTGCTGATGTGATATGTAAGCTCGTGTTCATGTACATACAATTAGAATGCTATTCTTTTCCTCGGTAGTTTATTCTCTTGTCTGTCTTTTCATTACTTCTTGATTGCTAACTGTATTTATGTTACATTCATTTTTGTTCAATCTTCAATACTGGAGGCAATAAAGATATATATATAACAAGTGTGATCCTCTTCAAAGTTTCATAAGTATTTCCTTTTCACTTTATGCATTGATGATTTAAGTTTCATCAAAACATTGATCGTAATGTCTGTCGGGAAATCGTATTGTCACAACTGGAACGTGTCTAATTCCACGGTAAATTAGCACACGAAGAGCAAAATATTGGTATTGTCACGTTTCCCCGTGGATAAAAACACTATTGGTCTGACGGTTACTCGTTAGAGTCTGCCGGTTACTTTTAACTGTTTTGTACCGTGGGATATGCTACAGCCTGGTCGTATCTTTAACGGTCAAATTCAGTGATTTTGCGCGGCATATGACACCGTTAAACTGACGGGAATATTTCTAACAGTGTATACATTGTCGAAAATCATCAGCGACAAAATTAATGATGTCCGAATTATTTATAAACAGCGTTCTCACTGTAAAATGAGACGACTCAAAGTTGACAAGACCCCTTTATTAAACCACATGGCAGTTTGCGCTCCAAAATACACATAATATTATTCGCTTTTGAAATTTTCCCAGTATAGAAATAGGTCGAGAAATATGAGAACTACCTTTCTACGAGCATTACGTAACCCAAAAAAGACGCATTGAAGTAATGAAAAATATAACGGTGAATACGGTATTTGGGTCCCAAACACAAACAGCCATTACTTTGCGCGACATGGAACAGAAAAGAGCGTTCCGTGGTAGTCTATTCCTGATATAGTAGCAATAAAGAGCGTTTGTCTGACTTCTAGCGAAAAGTTGAAAACGGCTGAAAAAGGACTTTGGCAAGTGATTTTCATAGCATATGAAGCCGGTATATCAATAGTTTGTTTATTTATCGACTTATCGTATCCGCCGCTCCAAATTACGTAGAAAAAATTTTTGGAGGTTCGAATGATCCTTGTCCGTTCAACCACAACAATGTCTCACATAGTACACTAAAATTTCAATTGAAATGATTTACATCCGGTTTGGTAGTTACTTGAAGTGGGTCACCGTTTGCTCAAATAATTCCACTTTAACTTACCTACGCATGCGTATCCACCCACTGTCCACGTGCCATCAGTTGTGCACTCTGACGTCAATTTCATTGTATTATCGCCCGAGCACGTGAATGTAACGAGATCTCCGACCTTATATGGCACCTGTCCACTCGTCTGTGTGCTGTCAGATGGAATCGTCGGCACCGGACACGACAGTGTATCAACTGTTGAAAGAATGAATCATTTATGATCTTTCTTGTAACCACATGCATTAAATGACCGACGGGGAATGACTCAAATGTAGGCCTACAAACAAATCAATTGCTCCAATTAGCAATATAAATGTACGTGTACAGCATCAAATGGTGTACTCAGATCCACATGGTCCTATCGCGAACGGTATAGTCCACCAAAGCGCGATGTGTACTCGACGAATTGACCACCGAGAATAGACAAAGAACAGACCAGGAACTGTTGTAGGTTATGATTCTCACTCTTGGTTTTCGGTGAAAATACAAACCCGCGAACATGACACCACAGTGTATAGCTGTGTCAATGCTCGGTGTTCAAATCTTCAAAAAACTGTTCTCAGTGTTCGGTCTTGGTAAGCAACCTGTTCGCGATGTATGGACTTGGAAACCAACCTGTCCTCAGTGTTTGGTTTCGGTAACCGGCCGTTTAACCTAGAATTCAGATCCGTAGGTAATTATTGGTTAAAGATTCCTATTGTTATACTTTGCGATTCAGTTCTTGATCTTCTCACGAAAGCGTTGTATTGTGCATCAGAGCATGTAAATGCTTCGAAAATTTGGCTCAAACATATTATGTACATGATTTAAATGCACATATAGCTACACACATCTAAGATCACGGACTTTTTCGATGATAAATCACGTACTTTTTCGATGATAAATAGTTCAGCATTGATAATATAACACTTTGATTTCGTAGTTTATATCAAATAAATTGCTCTCGCGATCAAAGTCACATATCCACATTGGATCCGACGTTTATTTGTTGGATAACCCAAATGGAATACAAATTTGGCTAATTCATGAAATCTCACCTCGGATATCATTTGCTAACTGAATAGCACATCTGCCACATGTCTGGCGACAGAAACGTTTCCCATTGGTCGTCTGACAGTAATTCGAATCAGCAGTAATATCAGCGGCACACGTTTCGTCAAGATCGTAACAAACATCTGTTGGCGGAAAAATATGTTTCAATGTGAGAGAATATGGCAGCTGCGTGTAGTCATCAAGTCATCAATAGTTCAACTTGGCCTGCATGTGATGCAATAGTTCGTGCGTTTCCATGGGAACGCCAAGTCTAAGCAGGGCCTGCATGTCGTGAACAGAGGTAAACTTTTATGGTGGTAATTTATTTCCGAATAACGTAGCTGTGTCATACAACAAAGTGTTTGGGAAATTAAAAGTGTTCAGTCGAAAGAGCAAAACCATAATTTTGTAGCTCGAGTTTTTTATATTAAAACTAACAATATGTAGCGTTGAAAATAATCACCTTTGGCGCACACGTCACAATAATTCCTTTCACATGTGTCGGCAGCCACATAGCACCATGGTCTCATACCATGTCCAGGTCTCCTACAAGCATTTCCCTCAAGGCCATCGTACCAGTCTCTGTGAGATATGAATGCATCACATGAAATACAAATCCAATTTTCACTTCGTGCAATTAAGATTATTAGTTTTGGACGTTTCGCAGTATAGTACAAAACTTTTGTCTGAAGCGTAACGTATGACGTACAAATGAAACGTTGTTCATTGGCGATAACATGCTAAATTAGTGGTAATGTGCGTAAGCCGTGGTCAGGCTTAACGAGTGAGATAATGTTCTGAACTCAGTCACTTTAGCCGGTCTGATCTCGCAAGGTGCACCTATCAAATTTAAATTTAAATTAAAAGGAATATGTGGATATTTCAAATAAATGAACTCACGTATATGTCTTTGTACCACGGTCGAGTATACAAAGCCAGACGTTTCTGCCACGAGTAGGCATCATATATTATAAGCAACAGTCATAATATGTCCGTTCGATAAATGACCGAAGTTTATATGAGAGTATTTATATAACTGTCACGTTTTGTTTCATTGATTGAGCGCTTCGGGGCTCGTGGAATAAGGCGCTTTAAAAATGCTATTCATCATAATATTATATATTTTATTATGTGGAATAATATTATTTTGGAATTCAGTGATTTGCAGCAATCAAATACATGTACGAATTGAACTAATTGCGTTGGATGTATAGCGATCATGTTTATATATGCATATAATGTAAGTTTGATCAGTATTGTATATTTGATGTACTACATGTATGCAGGCACGACCATTCAATGTGTCAGAGTTGTTTTCTCCTCTCACTGGTTTTTTCTATGCTTTACTGTCCGAATACCTTCTTTAAACGGCTGTCAGTTCCATCACTATTTCTGAGCATATCGGAATTGAGAATATATGCACCAGGCAGTTTGAAGGTAATAGTAATGATATTGGCAAAAACCTGTAAATGATTCTGTCACAATGTTTATATTATGATATTTTTTCGTCGTGAATTTTCTTAGCCAAGTGCATAATAATGATAATAATAATAATTTATTTTATATAGCGTAAATACATTGACATGATCTAAAACGCTTACAATTATGATACAACATGAAGTATGGCAAAACAATAGGTATATACAAGCAGCATAAGCTAAATTTAAAAATTCCAATTAAAAAGAGTAAGATCGTGTGATAAAACATTACTGTCTGCATATTAACAACATATACAATAGGGTCTAAATTGGCAGCGATTAAAAAACTAACTAACGAAATAAAAATAATAATAAAAGAAAGAAAAAAAACAAAAATAATATTGCATACTGAAGATTAAAAGGAGTTTGAACGAATAACAATTGCGATAAAGGAGTAATCATTTCAGGTCTTTCTTTGCAATTTCTGCACCAAAATGTTCAATGAATAAATATGTGTGTCAGGCGTTGGTGGAATGCCTGTTTGCACCTTGTCGCCAATAAAGCCACCGGCTTCCTGCTACAAATATGTTGTGTTTGTACTTAGTCTAGAGCAGACGCCGGATTTCAGTTATGTTAGAATTTCAACACTCTATTGCACTGACATTTCATATATCTCTTCCTAACAAGTTGTGTATAGTTTCTACGGTATAACATAATGAAAATGAATCAAAGGCACCTGCCCGGAAACTGTTGTATATCAATTAATATTGATTTTCATTCGATTATTTTTTGAAACTTTATGGGCGTTCGGATCGCAGAAAGACGGATATTGATTGATTACGGTTTAACGTCTGGTCAATTGGACATGAACATGGCATGAACTATCAACCACAGCATGCGAACCTTGATAGTTTGAACATTGTGTCTGGTTTCGTACAATCCATATGATCATGACCAGAACACCGTGCACAATTTTACAATTTTCCTGGCCATGACCATACCCCTGCCGTTTAAAACATCGTATGGATTTGAAACATCTCTCTTCATATATCCCATCTTCATTGTCGATGGATGTTTGTACCGATTGAATGTCAAAGGGACCGTTTTGTGCATCAACTGTCTTAGAAAGACTACGGAACTCCAACTCAGCCAAAAGTTCCGATTCATACGAATCAGATATATCGTGGGTTCTCAACACAGCTCTGCTACTATTCAATTTATTGTGAGGAGTTACCAACACTGTTGTTTGTGCAATATATGTTAACAACTGAAGAGCGTCATTGAACATCCACTCAGGAGAGAGAAACTTATGTTGGAGGGGTCAGATTACTACGTTTTAAGATTTTTGCAGCTTTTGACCAGGAACCAGTCTATTCAACAAGACACGTTTAATGCGCGCAAATAAACAGACACGAGAGTCGCAAAACAATGACAAACGATATCTAGATAACAATGTTCTATCACCAAGCAGTTATATCAACTTTTCAGACGAAAATCATTAATTTAAATGATTTTACTTCCATGAACTAGAAATTTAGAGAGTTGATGATGAATTTCGAGCGATAGACTGATCCTTGTCTTTGTTCACCGAAAAGTTGAAATCATAGTAACCTGACACTTTCTGTGCAGATTATTTGACATATTTTAACTGTCCAACAATACTTTGTAGTGTTTTATCAATGACAGATACACAAGGTCTCTTGACAAACGGATCAAAGCCTAGAACCAAGTAATGGGGATATACATCAGCCTCAATGGAATTGAACGAATCACTCCTATATAAGTAATACGTTGTTTCTTTTGGTTTGATTTGCCATTAGCAAAGCAAATAATCGACTAGCCCAGCCGCCGCCTCGGACTACCATGCAAATTATGGTCGGAACAACGACCGGTACATAGCTGAGGCGGTGAGCTAAACCGTTTCCGCAGGTCGATGCGTCACGTGATACGACCGCACTAGTACCGCCAGGACTCCGACATCACACCTCACATTACGTACCAACCGCAAACAGGGTACCACATTAGGGATTCATACGCCTCGAAGTGGGGCGGTGGGCAAGAGGGCGAACAATATCTTCTTAGCACTCTCCATCAAGGAAAAATGCAATTTCGCTACATACAAATTGCTGGAATAAGCCACTTTATTATGCCTTCGTTGGAAAAAATAATATACAAATATTCAGTTATGTTTTGTTTTATCCGCTGAAAAGGTATTTGTAGTCTTGAATCGGGTTTTATAACCAGTATGTTGTTTTAATTGTGGTCCAGAACAGATAGTCCATCTTTAATCCAAACAACAAGGAACTCCTCAACATCCGACTGATAGTTTTGCTGTAATGCATGGAGCAATGTTTTTTTTTTTCGTTGAAAGTTTCACTATTGTTGCATATACATGTATTGAGTTTTAATGACTAATCGCTGATTGCTTACTCACCCACTCGCGAATGGATTATGTCTGCAGTTACGAGCCTCTGACCATGGAACACAAACTTCGTAGTCGACGGTGTAATCAACATCCCCGCGATATGTCTCCCCTTTGTCCGTGACATCATAACAGTAATCCTCCGCTACATCAATAAAGTCAAACGATTAATGTTAAAGTGACGTGGAAACAACGCAATTCTTATATATGAATTACAAATATGCACTATGTATGAATTATATATGAATTATATATCAATGTTTATCCTATATGTATTGATTTGTAGCTTAACGTCGTTTTAGCCGCTAATTCATATCACGACCAAGAACATAATCGGGTTGGCAAAAAAGAGCGTAGCTAAGCAACTGTGTAGATAGATCAGACAGTGGATTATATTAAACAATGGGCTATGTAGATAGTACAGCACCAAGAGAAAATCAATTGGTTGGACGAGAATGGAGCCAGAATATAAATTCAAGAACTGACTATGTGTAAGCATAATATAACGCCCATAACATTAGTACAACAATACATATCTGGAAATATGTAAAGTAGTTTCTGAATTTTGCATTGACAAGGTATTTATAATATTTTATGAATTGCGAATGAACCTTTATCAACATGTCAAGCTGACGGTCGGATGAGTGAGACAGAATGTCATCTTCCACCAACCGACAACTTTATTCCACAAATACTTTGTGACGCCTGATAACGCTAATCGTTTCTCATTAGGCATCTGGTCAAACTTTTAAAGTTCAAATATGAACCTCCTTTTCCGAGAGTCTAAACGTTGGAGCGACTTTGGCGATTTTTGTTTTAACCCTTTACCCAACAAACCGGCCAAAACCGGCCAAATAAAGCTTCAACAGCCTAAAATATCTTCGGTCTGTCTCAATAGAACCATACAAATATGGATATCATTGGAACCGGCTCCTTGACCACATTGTGATAGTTACAGTTATGCCCTGTGCCAATGCATTATATTATATATGCGAGTCGACCATAGGTCGCCTCGCATATATAAGAGAATGCATTGGCCTAAAAAAAAATCTTTTTTTAACACTTTTTACCATTTTTTCTTACATTCTTTAACAATTTTATAATTTTTAATGTGTTAAGCCAATGCGTTCTCTTATATATGCGAGGCGACCTATGGTCGACTCGCATATATAAGAGAATGCATTGGCACAGGGCCCTTCTGTTGGGTAAAGGGTTAAAGCAACAGGCGATTTTTGTTGTGGAGCAACAACATACACACGAATATAATGTGTTGTAGCACCTGGAATATAATGTGTTGTAGCACCTGGAATATAATGTGTTGTAGCACCTGGAATATAATGTGTTGTAGCACCTGGAATATAATGTGTTGTAGCACCTGGCTCAACTTGTGTGATTTGTTTGGGAGCAACATGTGCATTTTCAGTAGACGTTTCCATGGCCTGTGATACAGGTTTTGGAACAGTGTTGGTTAAGCCAAGTTGTGTTGCTTGTAATACACGGATGATGGTGGTCTGACTATTGTCTGTCTGATCGCTGGTATCAGCACATTCCTTTGTGGAAACGACAACAGAGTATGTGACTGGTTGACATGATGGTCGAGCACCATCTATTTTCTTTGTATTGAAATATTATAGATGTTTCTCAGCCTTACACATTTGAATTTTAAATTCATAGTCTCATGTGGGACATGAACAACTCAATGCAGCATGTGATCCTTGACAGTTTGAACATTGTTTTTGGTATTGTGTAATCCTTATGATCATGTCGAGAAACGGTACAACGTGTACATATGCTTTCTTCAATTTGACCATGTTCCTGGGCCATGACCTTATCCCTGACAGTTAAAACATCGTAATGAATTTGGAACATAGCTGCTTAAATCGACCGTCATGTACCCAAGCTTCAATGTCGGTGTATGTTCACACAGACCGAAGATTAGAAGATAGTTGTTCAAAGGAACTTTGTGTCCATCGACTTTGAAAACCTACTTAACTCCCTGCTGTGTCAACTCAACAAGTACCTCTAATTCAGAAGAATCAGCTAGATTGCGAGTTCTCAACACAGCTCCGCTACTGTTCAATATATTATGAGGAGTAATCGACACTAATGTTTGTGTAATATATGTTAATTGCAGAAGTGCGTCAGACTGAATTTTTCTTCAACATTTAATCAAAGGTCCTGAATGGTTTGACAGATTTCAATCGTGCAGCTATGCTTTGTATGGTTTTGTCAGTGCCAAATGCAGCATGTCTCTTGGCATTCGGATCAAAGCCAAAAACCAAGGATACACATGTACATCAACACCTGTGGAACATGGCGCTGCCTTTTATTCGAAAAACCCGCGCATTATCTGCTTAGAATTGAAATGATTTTAGGTTGATAGTCTGCTTTTCAATCGATAATGTGCTGAAAATAGTCACAGTATCGACTCATAATGAGCGATTATAAGCATATTATGTGCGGACAGTGACAAAAGTAAGCCAACTCACGACTTTTCGTATGTACGCTCTTTAACATGTGTCTTCACTGTGGCCCGTGCCATAAAACGAAATGACTGGTGTGAGTCGATTGCCTGCTTGTTTTAGAACCAAGTAATCACATTATGTTCATATAGGTCGATTATGTGCTTATTTGCACGAGAAATGTTGCATGACGAGTTATCATTCATACGATCACTACGTTTGTGTTTGGTTTGAGTCGCCATATGAAAACTAGCCCAGCAGCCGTCCCGGACTACCCTTCGGTCGGGCCAAAGACTGTTACATATATAGCTGAAGCGGTGACTCGTTTAGCCACTGCCTATAGCAGCATACAGGTACATGTACATCCCCCCGATGAGAAAGGCGTGCACGTTACAGTATTGAAACGTTTAACAATCATGAAAACGAAAAGCAAAGAGACATGCCTAGAAAGCAATATCATACCAGGAAACCAGAACACACAACTAGAGGACATCATGAACAATATATGATAGACATGTAATCTGAAAGATTGTGGAGAAGCGTGACTAGCCGATTGATTGAGACGGTCAACTCAATCATCCGCATTGAAGAGATGTTAGACCAAAGAGGACCACGAGCTAAGTCGCATCGGCATGTTATGCCTCACGTGATACGGCCGTCCTAGTACCTCCAGGACTACTCATGGGATGCACCCACGTTAAACGGGATGCCACATTAGGGGAATCTTATCCCTCGCAGTGGGGCGGTAGGCACAGTTTACCTCGCGCCCACACAGGAACTAAATGTTTATGGTTAGGATTTTCATAATTATTAGTTCACTATATGCTATCTACTTTCAGTGGGCAAAGTGCCCGAATACTAAACCTTTCAGTTTAGTTAACTGGAGTAAACGTACAGTATGTCTTTACATTACATACATACATGTAGAAAGGTTACCATGGATAGATGGTCGTGCTTTCCGCAATTTCCTCCACAGTTTTTATAAGTTTGTATGTTTCCGTCGATGTGGGTACCCGTGATATGAAAACCTTCAATTCATGGAGGTGTTGATAGTCAGACATAGTGTAGATATATGAAATTGCAAAAATATGTAAATCGAGCATCATGGAGAAGAACATGGGAATTTATATATAACTTGTTACCATATTGACTTAAATAAATTCGTATGCGGAAACATTTTTTCTTTGTAATCATTTCTGTTAAAGTTAAAATGAAGACAACGAATTCGGTATGTATGTGGTTTAAAGTTGCCAAACATGAATCCACATACAATATTATATAACTTACGGAGCATGATCTTGGCAGTGGCATTGAATCCTGTTAAGTGTCCATTGCTGTCAGTCCTCAGAGTAACCATCAGCGTCTCAAACTTCGTTATGATTGCATCCTTAAAGGAGTCGCCACAGAATCTGCAGATAATAGTAAATTGGTTTAGTTTTATTTATTGTGGTTTATTGTCGTTTCAGCCGCTATATCATATCGCAACATTGTAAGGTTATATAGGGAGTTAGATTTTGCCATTTTAAATAATAGAGATCACGTTTCTCGTGAAATGACAAACACGAAACGAAAGTAAATAGCCCCAGGAAATTTTGGAATAAAGGGGCCGTTCGACACATAAGCATCGATACTCGCGGGGAATATAGAGCTTAACAATATAACACACTCTCAGGAAATTGATACCCAATGCAATTGTCATGTATTGGATCACGATAGCATCGTAAGCAAGTCAATATATCGTTGGTTCGCTTCAAACAAGTCGTAGAAAAACTCGCGGGCTTTTTAGACATTTACAGGAGAGACAAAACACTGATTATATTTTGATATGTTATAGTGCGAAGTACAGCAGTGCAACCGAGCCATAGATGCCCATCCTGGGCATCACTTTATTATGAAACTGACGATTTTACACCAGTTTTTAAAGAGAAAAATGTGATATGAGTTTATACGACTTTTCAGAAATAATGTTTTTTTTTCGCGGCAAAATTTTACGAGTTTTTGAAATTTATACGACAAAATAGAATAAACGTTATGCCTCGACTTACATTTGTTACGACCTTTCTTCGGTCGAGAACACAGTTAGCTTGGTTCCATTCCATTATACTAAGTACATTTCCTTATATTAACATATGATCAAATTGGGCATTGTTGTATATAGTCAAGTATACTTTATTCACGGGGATCGCGGAACTCCCCCCAAAGGGTGGCTTTATACATCGTTTATGGAACAGGAACCGGACTATAGTTGCTGCAGGATACTTGCTGGTAATATATAACTAATATTTAGTTGGGCAACCGCGATACCACGCTATAAAACTGAGCACGTATACTCCTGATGTCGAGAGTATGAACTTTGTTCCGCAGGGGTGGGTCACTATATACACATAACATAATTATTCACGAAACGGAATCAGCCCGATGATGTACGCTTAAATGGGACCATTCAGTTAACCGCGGTTGGACAAAATGTCAATAAGTATGTCGGAATATGATAATTCAACTAGACAGCTGAAACGACACAATGACAACAACCCAAAGATAAGCCGAGTAACTTGTCAGACTTTCGAAACGGAAGTCGCTTGTCAATATCTCTATACCAAGTTACTTGCCAATATCATATCATTCTCTAATATCATGGTGTATATAGCATAACATGTGCTCACGCCGCATACTTGGGGTTCACACCTCATCTCACACTTTGGGTCGGTCGGAGTATGGACTCCATGCACTCGACATGCATGAGACCATGTCAATAGTGTAGTTATTGGTGGGAAACATCAGAACAAACGGACTTTTATTCCATGGCCAGGTAAGACCAAGAAGTGAGGTTCTGCATAGTCACGAGGAACCAAAAAAACGCAAGTATCTTTGTTGTATGTTCGATTTGTTTGGGATTACAAGGAACCACGTCGCTTGGTTCTTCGTGAGTGAGGAACCAGTCTTCACCTCTCGGGGACCTACTGTTTGAAAATATCCCATATTTGGAACCAAACATGCATCTTCGCTCATAATATTATAAAGTCATTATACGATGTTAAGTACAGTATGTGTTTTTTCGCACTAGTCCAGGTTGTGCTGAAAAGACTTTTCACCACAACCTGGATGAGTACAGGAAAACACATACTGTACCCAACATTGTATGACATTTTTATTATCCATATGTATGTATATCGAAATTCCACTGATTCATTTGCCAATGGAATTACTGCGCTTTGATTAGAAGAATTACTTCGTGACGTCACATTCTCAGTCCGATATGACTTTTGGGACTCCTGTGATGTCAAGTAGTATATTCTTAACACTTTCGGAGTCCAGTATGACTTTTCCCGGATTATCATGTGACGGATTTTGCCCAATCAGGAATAGTATTAGTAGAGGGATGGTTAATAATACTGTGTTTTGACCACAAACACGATAGTATGGACATTGTCATCACCCCTCATACTTGATCATCTAACAATGCTAATGTGTGGATGATATCGTCATGAACTTCCTCTGTCCAGCTGAAGAAGGCATGGTCTCGCATGCTTTTTTTGCTATCTGTATGATGCCATTGAATAATCATGACAGTTTTTATCGGATGTCGGCATATTTTCGTATACCGGCATAGGATGGGAAATATTTAATGGCATCAGTTAGAATTAGCCAACAAGTATAGGACATATGTAGCCACAATCAGCTGGAACATAAACGTCACCATGACGACGTTAACTGGGAATTGTCAATACCGGGTAATCAAGGGTGAACTAATTATTGAATAATATCGTGTGGGTTCAAATTATATAGTTCCACGATTTCAATATGTTTAATAAAACGCAATCAAGACATATGTGAAACAAACAATATAATGACAATATGTAACGATATGAAGCTTCTCTCCGTTTATATCAGAAACTTATAAAATTTGAAATCGTAAGTGCGTGCCAAGTCAACAACATGATGCGATATGAAGCTTATCGTCACCAAAATATAAGAAACTTAGGAAATAAACAAAAAGTCATAAATTTGTGCAAAGTTCACAAGTGATATGTGACGTTTCGCGTCGCTAATTATATCAGAATGTTAGGGAATCAACTCATAACTCATATCTTGTTTTCATCACCAATGTATCAGTGTGTGGTAAGTTATTATATAATGCATGGTAATCAGGCGATATGGCTGATTTTAAATCCTGCAAGACATTGTATTTGCTTAACTTCATTGGAATGCGAGTCTCGTGCAAGCAGCTTGGGCAGCTCGTTACCCACGGCCCAAGACAGACGCATTGGAGATCCTCTGGTCCGTTTCCTTGGGATATCCTTAAACTCGTCATTAACAAGTTTATATTGGATTGTTCCGCTGGGATTGTATTTCAGAGAGTGAACGTCCACGATACCGGGATCACCCGGCTTATACCCAGGGCGGATCGAATTATACTATTTCAATTCTCTGTAAGATTAAACAAAAATCGTGGGTAAGGTATTTCACTGTATATGGCTTCTTTTTGATTTTGCATGGGAAACACATAGTCATGTGGAATGTACATCGGTCTGTTTCTGATAGCAGATTCTAGCGTGGAATGAACGCTATCGCATAACATCTGCGTGTGCCTGCCCACGCTCTAATACCTTTTGAAAAATAATCATATTCCGTTCAGTTCCTGAGGCTGTCTTCAACAGTCCATTATATAACAACAATCCTGTTTTGATTGGTGCACCCGTCGCCATATATGACGATTTCAGACCCGGTGTTGGGTAGTTGGTCTATGTAGTCGGACAAACAAGATGCATTAGTGTTCGTATTAAGGTCTCCCTCGCATTCATTCCAAAATTATATGAATGCTTGGTTCGTCGCCATGTTATAGACGGTATAGATGTGGCCATTTAATTGTGTTTACAGTACATAGTACCCGCCATTAATAAAGGGACAACTAACACTGATTGTTTGTCAACTGATCGCACACGAACGTTGCTGTCATCGATTGCTCTCGTTTTACCAAGGTCCTTCTCTTGGTGAGCCCTCCTTTTCCGGCTTTATACTTACATAAGACTGTTCATCCAAGTTGCCCGCCTTATATGGACAACATTGATATCCCTGCTCTTCTTTCTGCAATTTCGCATTTATCAGTCTGTTTACCCATTTTATTACGGGCAAACCATCATCGGATTTGCTGAGCCATGTGTATATAGTGTTCCCTCGCCAATTCCTAACGTTGTTAAAACCATGGTCTTGCAAACATCATTTCCCCTCATACTATACAAATAAGAGAACTTCTTCTTGGTCCCAGTTCTCCCCTGTTCATCTTTATTGAGCTGTCTTTTGACAAGAGAATATACGTATGTGCGTTTTTCAGACCAAGTTATATTTGAAAACTATTCTGTCCTGTTGTAAATCATTAGACCTGCGGTGGTGTTCTTTTTACAGAGTGGAACGCATTTTGTCACCATGAGTGCGCGCAGATTTAGGTTTTACATACGTCTGTTTTTCACCGGGGTTCATATACATAATGCCATATATGCCTCTCCTAGCATGCGCTTTTCGTGATTGATGTTTCTCTCACACGAAGACGTAATAGGCCGTTTGCTTCTCCGTTTAGCTGTCAGTGCATCAGTCAAGATATGGTTAAGGCTATCAAACATTTACGTGAATCACATATACTCGCGTACAAAATATGGATGTCTTCTAGCGATTCACGTTGGAGCATTATGTGCCATGCACATTACTGACTGATGCCTCAAATAATCGGTAGTCTGGAACGAAGGTTTCCTAGTCCCCAGTTAATTGGCAATCGGGATTCCTACGCCGAAGTTAACGAATAGTCGCTGGAAAAACACCTATACTGGCTCGTAGCTTTTTCAACAATGTATTTATAATTGTTTCACCCCATTTTGTTTGTCAAATTCTAACGAACAAGTACAGGAAAGAATAGACATTCTTATTTTCGTTATTAATAACTCTCCACTACTGAGATTTCGCATTGTTATGTAAACAGTGGAATTACGGAAACAAGTCCAATTATTGCAATAAGATACCAACCTTTAATCAAAACTTGACTGTAAACATTAGAAACTATTCTGAAATTCATATTCAGACTAAAATAGTTGAACTTACTACACAATTAGTGATATTTGTTGACAAATCACTGTAGCAGCTTTGTTTACTACGAATGGTTGTAACATGCGAAGTGTTGTTTTTTTGGAGAACTATATCAATAACGAGTGTAAGAACAAAGTTGATTTATTTCACCTTGTTCTTCTTAATGGCGATGTTTTGACAGATATTTTTTTTTATATATTTTGCACATTTACCGTCTGCAAGAGCCTTGGTCCATTTAACGAAAGAATCGGAGTAGTAATACATTAAGTGTGGACATAGGTCATACATACTTGCGGCCGCCTTGTCCAATATACGTGTCCCTTACTTCCACGGTGTCATAACAACCAGAGCTACTGGATTCCAAGTTGAAATCCTCAAACACCAATCTGATGGTTGAGCCAGCTGGAGCCTGGAACAGAGCAACGAAACACCATCATATGGCGATTGCAATTGTATTCTGTTGGTTCTATACCGAGGCATCTGCACATATTCCTAATCGTTATTCACATTCGTAGTTTCAATACCGAGCATATACTCTCCAGTCCTCTCAGAAAAAATGCGCCTTTGAAATGAGATAATCGAATCATATTTTAACATGCCCATAGGATTTCATGTGACGGAGGTTTAACGTGTAAGTTTTATATATCTATTTTTATTTATATAAATACTGTTACATGTAAGTTAGTTTGTCAGTTAGTGTTGTTGGGCATGACATTCTTTCTTGTTTGTCATAAATATCTGATGAATTTACCTTAATAAGTCGGTTCGAAATTATTGGGGAGTATTGCCAAATTACCGTACGACATTCAATTATCGTTGGCTAACTAATCATGTGTCAAGTTTGCGTCTCTTCATGTACGTATTCGACACACAGAAAATTACGTTAGAAGATCCACGCTGTTTCAGTATTTTAAAAAATAATTTTTAATATTAGTATTATTATTTTTTATATTATGCAGCTTCAGTCGAGAATCTGTTTTTTATACTGACTGTCACCAAATAGATGAACATCTTTCATTCAGTTGGAATATCGGTTTTGTGCAATATATATGTTACAGTAATTAACATGTTACACTATAGTGCTAACGAATTTGTTTAAATCTTTCCACATAGTTTAAGCTATAACGCGTCACAAAGTTCGCCACACAGATAATTACGCTATATAGAAAATCCACGTTGTTTCAGTATTCAAAAACAGTTTCTTATATTATGCAGCTACAGTCGAGAACCCGATGTATGTTTTATTATAGATTCAGTCAATTCTATAAGGTCTATATTCGAGAAGCTGGATATACATTGTAAATGTTCCAGAATTTAGACGTTGGAACTGTTTTTATACATGTACTGGCCATGTCACCGAATTAATGTACATCTCTCATCCAGCTGGATTGTTTGTTTTTTTTTAAATGAATTAATTTTTAATTTCCCGACTAATAAACGAATACACGAGTTGTATTGTGACTAATTAAAGCTAACCACCAAGAACCCGTAACATGTCGTTAATCTGTTGTGTTGTATGGCGTGATGTATTGTGACTAATTAAAGCTAGCACTGACGAACCAATAACATGTCTCTAACCCGTTTTTTTGTACGGCGTGCTGCATTGTGACTAACTAAAACTAACATTGACAAATACGTAACATGTTTCTAACCCGTTGTGTTGTATGGCGAGTTGTATTGTGACTAATTAAAGGTAGCTTTGATAAACCCGTAACATGTCTATAACCAGTTTGTTATATGGCGTGCTGTATGTGACTAATTAATCCGAACCTTGATGCATCAGCAGCATGTATGTAGACCGTTGTGTTGTGTGGCGAGTTGTGTGTGTAAATAATTACAGCTAACCGCGATGAATCAGTGACAAATATGTAACCCCCTTTGTCGTATAGCGAGTTGTATGTTGACTAAATTAATCCGAACCCTGATTCGCCAGTAGCTTGTATGTAACCCACTGTATTGTATCGCGAGTTGAATGGTGAAAAATAACTACTAACCTTTATGAACCAGTGATAAATATGTAACCCAATGTATTGTACGGCGCGCTGTATCATGACTAACTAATTCGAACCTTGATACATCAGTAGCATGTATGTAACCCATTGTGTTGTACGGCGAGTTGTATGGTGACTAATTAAAGCTAACCTTGATGAACCAATGACATGTCTGTAACTCGTTGTAGTTAGATGGATAGTTGGGAGAGCTGAAGGTCAATATTCTGTTTGCTTCACTTAGCTCGAACGCCCCACCACAGTCTATGGAAGAAACCATTATTTATGGTGTAAAAATAGGCTCTGGTAATCGATATAAAGTCCGCTCTGGTTTTGACTCTAATATAATGCTACATTTCGATGGACCAACTGATGTTGTCATGTATTGGCAGGAAAAAAAATTATGTTTTCGGAATTGTAATTCTTGTTCCCTGGTAGTAGAAGCCCCTGTTGACTAATCTCCCGGCCACAATATTATTAGTGTATACATCTGAACAAATACAGACAGTTCATGAAATATATATAGCATTGTTAAAGCCACTCTATCTCGTCCCGACAACATTTCCAACAACAATAACATCTCTATGAAACTTGAAGTCGTTTGCATCAGTATATAACACAAGGGAAACATGTACATCTAATGTTATACATATCTCACTTTAATGCGTTTTAAAATATTTATATCGCGAAACTAATAGATGCATAACATTTACACGGGTCGGATTAATCTTGATATTACCTTACCGTATGTGATAGGTTCATAAAAGCAGTAGTTTATCGTGACAGTTGATCCAGATATCGACGTCTGTGGAGCCACACCGGTCCTGTTAGAAGAGTCCACAGCCACGTTATTGAATTTATAATACTCCTTCGTCACGTGCATATCTGGAAAAAGTCGGTCTACAATGTCTCACTTTAATCCAAAATGCGTTAACTGAAACAAGCGATTAAATATTACCCAGGTGCAGCCACACTATACATTTTAACATATTTTGCAACTGTTCTGCTTTTGCCACCGTTAAATACGCGTAAATGGTAACGTGTGTTCCCGTTACCAATGGAATTCAACTGACTCGCGTGACCATTTCGCCTATACGCACAATAAACAGGGCGAAGGGTTCGTATCCATCGTGTAGCATACGAAACTTCTAGCAAAAATGAATAACACAATCTTCTGATAACCGGCATTGAGCGACCAACGCTGTGCGGACGGCGATGGAATAGGATTTACCTATAGGCGGTAAGATTTTATTTCTATTGAAGCAAATTAAATAATATCGGTGGTCGCATTGTGCCAGCTTGTCCTCATCACACGAATATTATTTACTCGTTTCGCTAAACATTGGCCGATATCTATAAACGTGTAGGATGGATAAATATGTAAATTCATGTATGTATTTTCTTATGTGTATATATGCATGTATGTATTTGTTCTCTTCGATATTCTCTTCTATGTGTTGTTGAGTGTCTATATTCAGTGAAAATATTAACTACTAGCAGGGTTACCCGGCGTTGCCCAGGTGAATGCGATG
This sequence comes from Siphonodentalium dalli, assembly GCA_032622095.1. Lineage (NCBI taxonomy): Eukaryota > Metazoa > Mollusca > Scaphopoda > Gadilida > Siphonodentaliidae > Siphonodentalium > Siphonodentalium dalli. Next base: position 184,029,024 of record CP136062.1, read on the forward strand.
AGAAACCCTTCTGTATGCTGTGGATATTTGTTGGGGAATGAGAATGCTCTTGATTAAAAGTGTTATACGTTTTCTCAAAAATTGTATATTCAAATAGCATCATAAAACATGATTATTACAGTCATGGGATATAAGTAATGGCTCATTCTGTGTGTCGCGATTAATCTGTTCCAACAATAATGAATTATGTATTTATTTACAACTGCGTATACATTAGACGTTACAATATGATACATGAACATCACAAACACATTAGTTCGATAAAAGATGATATTTGGGTTTTCAATATTGAAATGTATCAATCAATTTAGTGGGTTGGACTAAGTTCTGGAGGACACCTGGCTAACTCCATGAAGATACATATGTTTCAATGAAATTTCCAGGTGCTCCTCTGTTCATGGTGCTATATATTGGCTAAATATTCTCTGTTTAAACGAATGTTGATGCGCATAAATATTAGCTACATGTGCCAGACACAGAGCGAGATTTTGAGTTGTTTATGTCAGTCGAGGAGTCTGTTATAAAACCCTTGTCAGGTGCATGTGGAGTATTGGGAGGATCCTGAAAAAGTCTTATGCTACTAACTGCAGTTTCTTGTATATCAGAAGAAACTATATTTGACTGCACACTGTGGCCACTAATTTTGAACAGGCCTTCCATATCTCTTGACAAATTGTAACTTTTTTTGTGGAAACTGTATTGAATGGAACGGACTCAATTTTGTTATAATATATATGCAATCCTCTGTTGGTTCGGGGTATCTCAGTTTGCACGAATATATGTATCTCTTCAATAGAATGATAAATATACGTTTAATGCTTCTTCTATGTATCTCTTTTTGCTAGCTCATATTGTGAATGCCCTGATTGCTATTCCCATATAAATATGACAGTTAAGAAGATATAATTGTTCAAGTGACTTAAGTGGGTCACCATATGTCGGGATTGTGAAATGTGAACGTCCAAAACTACTTAAAATGATATGGAGATGGCCTGGGTGACTGTATATAAAGGCGAATAGCAATCTTATCAATGGAAGTGCATATCCGCTCGCCATCCGCGACGCAAACGACACCAAATGTGATTTAATTCATGGTATATCAAATAAATGTTTACCAGCGTTTGTCTCTTTTGACATATTTAAACCACTCCCATTAGACTCATGAATGCATGGTATACTGGCGATGATTATACATATGTTTGGTGGTAATCAGCAACTAAACAAATTCTGAGAATAGTTATGACCCATATCTCTCACACAACCGACAGCAATTTGACGTCTTTAAATCACCCGATGATATTCCTCTTATCATAGAGAAGAATAATATATCAATTTTGTGGAAATTTGGGCTAAAAATAGTTTATTAAATCAATTGTTGATGCAACGCTGACTCGAACAACGCCATATTGCGAAGGTGATTATGTATTCGTTTGGTGGAAATCGGCGACAAAACTGTTTCACGATATATTTTTAATTTTGCCGACCTCCCCCTTTTCTTCGCCTGACACAAACAGCGTCCATCAATTTTTTTTTTACCCACACCGTTATCTTCCTTGTAAACAGTTACCCCTCTTAGAACGCCTTGGTGCCATCTCGATTGTTGTACCGCGTGAAGTTATATATAGAACGCACACAGACAGACAGAAAGACAGACAGACCGCACGATTTGATTTCTTGTATAATTTGAGAAGAACGTGTCTGAATTTGATGGTAATTAGTACTAAAAATATTTTGTATCAGTCTTGGTGACCCTCCTGTCCCTATATTTCAGTCTCAAGCTGCACACACTAAGACTCATTAGAGATTAGAGATGCATGTATATGAAACTGATGAAAATTGGCGAGAATACAAATTTAAGGTCCCCATATCTCTCACCCGTAGGTCACAAATTTGGTGTATCACAGAGAAGAATATGTATCAATCTGGTGGAAATCGGCACTAAACATATAGCTATAATTTGTTGTGTCCCTCTCATCTCTATACACCACTGACTTGAATGGCCCAACTTGTGTCATCCTTAAACCACACGATTATACTCCTGATATCATGGAGATGATTGCCTATAAGTTTGGTGATAATCGGCGACTAAACAATTTGTTTTATCAAATTTGGTACCAATCCACATCCACCATCTCTCAAATAAACAGCACCACTATGGCGTCTTTAAATCACACGATTAGATTCCTCATATCTTGGATAAGAACGTGCATCAATTTGGTGGAAATTGGCGCAAAACAAATGTGCATCAATTTTGGTGCCCCTGTCCCTGACTCGAATGAGGCCACATTTGACAGAGTTAAGCAACACCATTAGACTCCTCATATCATGGGGGTTATTTTGTATAAGTGTGGTGGCAGTCAGCGACTAAACTAATTATTATCAAATTAAGTGCCCACCCCTCCCAATCTCTCAAGCAAAAGACATCAATTTGGCGTTGTTAAAGCGCACAATTTGATTCCTTGTATAATGAAGAAGAATATATATCAATTTGGTGGAGATCGGCGCTAAAATTAGTTTTTCAATTTTGGTGCCCCTCTCCCCTTCCGCGCATCCCTGACTCGAACGACGCCACTTTTAAACCACACCGTTGGTTTTTTTCATATCATGGGTTTGGCGTTGTTAAATCGCACAATTAGATTCCTTATATCATGAAGAAGAATATATATCAATTTGGTAGAGATCGGCGCTAAAATTAGTTTTTCAATTATGGTGCCCCTCTCCCCTTCCTTGCACCCCTGACTCGAACGACGCCACTTTTAAACCGCACCGTTGGTTTTTACATATCATGGGGATGAATATATATAAGTTTGGTGGAAATCGGCGACAGAAACAAAATCTGCCCCTCCCCCTTCCGGGCACCCCTGACGCGAACGGCGCGACTTTTGCCATATTTAAACCACACCATTAGATTCCTCATATGATGGGGATTATTACATATAAGTTTGGTGGCTATCGGCGACAATTTTATTTTCTGCCCCTCCCCCTTTTCTGCCCCTGACAACAACGGCGTCACTTTAGAAAATTCTAACCCCGACCATTATCTTTCTCGTAAAAAGCTACTCCTAGTAGACTCATTTGGCATCATCTAGATGGTACCCTGTGAATTTCTATAGAACACAGACAGACAGACAGACAGACAGACAGACAGACAGATATTCGCAAATATAGATATAGATACGGTGCAAACTGATTTAGAATATTGTCTAGTATAAACACTTCTAGTCAAAACACTTTTATCTCTGAGCCTAACCTCTATAGCTAAAGATCATAATTTCTTAATCTAATTGTAAACAACGTAGAAACACACAAAGCCTCATGTCATATATTATATCATTTTATCACATAATTTGGCCATAAAAGCAGTTTCATAATTATCGGTAATAGACACGTTTAATATCAGCGCGTGCGATGACGTCACGGCGTTCTTCAAATAACTTGCGATCGCTGTAGTTTATGATTGTTGTTTTCGATGAATATTTCGCGTTGCTTCGGGTTTATTTGATCATGTGATAAATGGTATCTCACATTCGTCCTATTGTATACGTAATTTATCAACCTCGTCCTCTAAATTCTATTTGAGCCTCGGTAAACCTCGGCTCAAATCGAATTTAGTGAACTTGGTTGATAAATTCCGTATAAAATAGAAACTCATATGAGATCCTCTATATATTATATGGTTTAAACCCCACCCAGTATGTCAATTTTGTGTAAATTTGTATGTTCTTCATAGTTTTTCCATATTTTCCGTTCCAAATGGTGGTGGCAGGAAGACGACCATATGGTCATGCCACCAAAATATAACATAGTTTTGTTTATTACTTAATTTGATATGTGTTAACATAACATGTATCATATAGTTATTGCTTTGAATAGAAAGTTAAATATTATTACATAACAGTCACATTTAAATTTCAATATTTCCTCCGTAGCACGGAGCGAAAAGTGATACTGGTTGGTGATACGTGTTGCTAACCTTTCGCGCTTTGACACTTTGAGCTCCAAACCTGATACAACATGAATGGCGATGACGTCGGAAAGGACAACGGGTCTTCGTTGCCTCCATCTTTTCGACAGCAATACTCCAGGACAGTTGTATTGGTGTCAATCGCGGCGTCCGGAGATGATCCAGTCGTGGTCGCACCATACTTGTCACTGAATTCAAGGCTGCCCTCATCAAAACCTAATAAAAAGTTACAAAACAAATTTGGGTGAGAGGCGACACCATTTAGAGATGCCCGGTCCGGCTTGACACAAACTATGTAAGAACTTTCTAAACAATGTTTGCACTTACAGGTAAAATCAAATGAACAATGTGCAATCACATTCATTCGTTTATACACTGAAGTATGCCGATAATCCACAACAACTACCCATATATGTAATACATCGAAAACGACCATATAAACTCATAATTGATAACGCTATTTTGGGCGACGAAAGCACGGACGCTCAAGAGACCACCATTTGAATGTTTGTAGCTTGACAACAAACAAAATCAAAACGTCATATAACTTCATCTTATGAAAGACACTACCTGGACAAACGACCTCATATTAACGATTTGTGGTTTGGTCTAATTATTTTCTTATATAGAGAACGTTCAAATTGTGGTTTTATGGCAGGGTTGGTGCTGGACGAAAATTTTCTCTTGCCAAAAGTTTTGCCAAATGAATTAGTTTTGCCCAAATTAAATCAAATATTTGCCAAATTTAATTGCACGTATAATTGGGGAAATTATCTTGTTTTTATCTTTGTTAAGAACTAACCATATACACAGGTAAAATAAGCTACAAGAAAAGCAAGTCAATATTATTAATAAATATCAAAGTAGCAATAAATATCTAAGCAATACCTGCCTGGAAACATTTAATGTTGCTACACAGTTGTCATCAAGCATACATATTATTTCGCCTTGTATTACTACTGAAATCAGTGAGCCATAAATTAATCCGTCGTCATTCAAAATCGGCTGATTAACCTATTGTCTTATACTCGCTGTAAATATAGGGCTAACATCATAACTATGTGCTATATAATGTTGCCATTAATGTGCATTGTTACAATGACTACATGCGTCCATAATCCAAAGGGGGGATTAACTGTCAAAACAAATTAATAATTACCTTTTGCGGTACGGTATCTACATTGAGATCATATTACGAAGTACTTACAACAGCCTCAATGAAAAAATACAGAACATCGCTTTTTACGACTCATTTTAACCACGGTCGATTAGCTGTTCGACGAAAGTTTGATTATGAGAGAAAGATGGGATTACTAAAGAAAACTAAAGAGGATTACATATAACTCTCGACATTACACTACTGACTGCGCTACATGTAAATTGATATATTTTTTGTTTTGGTTTCCCATTGTCTGTAATTCGGCACACATAATGAATAACCCACTTTCGAGGACGTTTTATGACTAGATAGTTCACATCCCATAATTAAAAACTCACTTGCCAAAATGTTTGCCAAATGATATTTTTTGATAAATGAAAATATATTTGGCCATTGGCAAATTTGGCAAGCGGCAGCGCGAACCCTGTTTTATGGTGTTACACCGGACAGGGCATATTTAAGTGGCAAAAGTGATTAGGTATCAAATTAGAACCAGCTAGGTAATTAATCGCTTCTGTTACGTTCCGGAAAAGAGGTCAACGCATACATGGAATATCTATATCGAGACTTTATATGTCTCGGAAAGACTATGTGAATTGGAATAAATTGTCGCATAATAAGTTCAGCATCGTTTGTTGAATCTATTATCTGAACGTTTCCAATGGGATAATTACTCGTCAATGAGGCTTTATTATAGAAAGGGTCAAACATGCAGCGAGCAAGTGTTTTCTTGGTAAGGTAAACTAAAGAGCATCTATTGGTCATTTAAAACATCTAAACATTTTGTTTGTCATTTTACCTCCGATTTAAATATAGTGTTGATCTAAATGTATTGCGATAGTGTAGTATCGTGCTAAATTTAGCACAACACTCTGCCAAATTAGTGCATACGTCTCGACCAATCAGACGTTGGATATATTGAATGAGATAAATTGAACGGTAAACATACCTTCAGGGCATGCTCCCCCCATTCTGTGTATGCAGTATACACCACGTGGCCATATTACCCCGGTGTCTGCAGCTCCACTCTGTGTACAGAACTCCACAGTAATGTTCTCTCCACTTTTACTTCCTGCGACGTTGAAACGAGAACTCGTTTGGATTGTTGCTTCTGCTCCCTGTGTTATAGAGCCACTCTGCATCCCGGATGGACACGATGACCCCGCCTTAAGCAGCGCGAAGCTACCTCCCGGCCACGCTAGCTGTTTCAGGCTACCATCTACAACAATGAAACACTTATATATAATATTCTACACTAAAGCCGATGCTAATTAGGTCATGGTTCCCTACTCTTGGCATTGTTTGTATCATTTAAAATATTAGCATACAGAACGACTAAGATAATTATAAGAAACTTAGTGGAATTTATTAGGTAAAAAATGTGTACCAATAACTAGATGAATATTTATTTATTATCCATATATTAGGTATATATTTATATAATATTCACACACTCATTATATAATAATTTTATGCCTATATGTATAACTAGATATATTTGAAAATAGCTCGTAGTACCTTCAGTGTCATCTTGACTGATGGCTATGTGTATACATGTTACTGTTTGCTTCTACTGTGCTGTGACACCAACTATTGGTGTATATACAGTACTAAACTATCTATTTCTAGTTGTGTGAACACATGCATACATGTTACATAGCTTTTAAAGTTGTCCCATCCGATTTGCCACCAAATTGGCAAGAAGTTTTAAACCAATTTTCGTTTTCCAGTCAGATGAAACTTATAAATTAATTGTAATCGCCGTCATTCGTATCATAATACATATAATAATGACCAGTTTTATATAGCGATTAACCAATTACTTGCTCTAACACGCTTGATACAATATTACCCCAGTCATTTGTACAAGCCAACCAATGAACCGACTGCAGCCATTGCAGGCGCTACTCTAGGTTGATCAGAACATGCTATGATACTCAGTATGACAAGCTGACTGGTACTCTTTTAACACATGAGTGATGCGAAGCCGATACAGTACGAGCGACCTTGCTCAAGGGTCACAACTTAGCGCGGGTTTTGAAACAGCGAGCCAAGCCACTGCTATGTGGAGACTCAATGACTTGAGTATTTCCGCATCGATTACATTAGGTCATCAGCTCTAATGCTATATGGAAGCCATTGTCAGACATGGTAGCAAATGGATTGTGAAATATAATGTCCCATGATTGGACGTCGTCTTTGATTTCCGAAATGTTCGATGAAAGAGTTGACTGCCTTTGTGATCCCTTAATAACGGGCTCAATTTGTTTGGTAAGAACGGAGAGGGTACTCGTAGAAGGGGCTGATTTCGAGTTTCAAAGGCTATATATTTGGCGCTTTAGGCTAGCTATAGTATTGACACTAGTAGGAATATTGAATGTAGCCTTAATTGAGTCAGGGTTGTGAAATTCCCCCATTAGTTTGGAAATGATCGTTTATAAACCGTCTGTCTGCATGTCTCCACGAATTGAAGTTAATTGGGCTTCCTTCCATTCTGATGTTAGAATTATTCCATATGGTCGTTGACATGATATTACCATTTTTGTCATCTATGCTTATCATCTATTTACACCAAGAGCTGAGATCATCCCTCCAAAATGGGTTAGGAATTTTTTAAGTTTGTGTTGTCGGGAACTTAGCCTCATGTGTTAGGCACATGCTTTCTGTATACCAATATCATTTTTACAAAGAATTCTGAATCTAGTCCGTTGTCACGGATCTGTACATATTTTACCTCCTTGATAAACATCCACACAGTTACTCGCATGGTCCAGTCCCGTGGGACATATGCACTGACAGACGCCGTCATATGGAGATATATAGCCATGGTTCTCACACGTGACATTCGCCATGTCAGGACAGGCCAGCGCTACAGAAGAGGAAACGATAGTTCAAACGACAGACGAGTTTATATGGGGAAATTGCATGTATTTCGCAAATGGTGTTGCAGGAGTGTTTGGATTGTTGGTGTGAAATAGCATCATGAACCTCCACCAGGAAAAGAATAGGTCCATTCACTCATTCAGCTATAATTGTTCAGTTAGTTAATTATGTATATATCAAATTAAATATCGACGGACGAATACGTCAATTCATCGAGATTACTTGCACCCCTGGTTAAGTTATACTCTTAATTTGCTATAATATTGGTAGGTCCTGCTGAAATGATATGTTGCTGGTCAGAAAAGTGACGCTGTCAAGAAAAAGTACCACTATTTTTCAAAAGTTGACGGAGTACCGGTGTTTGGCTACTCCGAACGATTTGAGAAAAAGGCAGTCTCTATATGAAACATTCAAGTACATATATCTTTTAACAAATTTTAGAAATGGCAAAAGGAATATCCATATCAGTTATGATCGGTTTGCAAAAACCAGAACAGCCATTATTAAAATGATTCATAAGATACATGTTTTTAACGTTTTATACACATAATGATAATGGTTTCTCCCCGATTCGATTATCGAACCACCGCGACAATGACAACTTTAGAACTGTACTTTTTCTTAACAGCACCAATTTTCACTACCAGTATCATAGCATTTCAGGCTCAAAACCAATAATGTTTTATTGTGGTAGGTTTTGATCAGAATCACAATTGATTACATATATATTACAAGGTTTAAACCCCATTTTGGTTTCGTGTGAAACCAAAATTGCTAAGAGTGTAGTTCATTATATAAGAGTGCTAGTAATCAGAAAATGCAACAGAATCCTCTAAGATAAAGAGAAAGTTTACTTTAATTGAATGAGCATGAAAATATTCGTGGAGACAAAGAAATAGCATACATTGACAGCTGTGTTCGTTCGATACAATTTTCCACATGTAGAAGAACTCGTCCGCTGCATGCATTAGGTAGCTCATGTGGGGGTCCAGTGGCTTGATGTTGCTCTGTTAAATGAGAAAACTAAAGTGATATACGTGGAACACTCGGCTGGGAGGATCAGCTGGGGTCCCCTATTTATTTCCGAAACAATTTCAAAAGACCATATGAAGTTGAGACAAAAGTATCACTTGGGTAGTTTTACGATTTGGTGTTTTTAATACAGTTTCTTAATAAAACTAGTTTAATCTCCAACTATTATATGCGGACTGTCGTAATTATAAGCACCCAATGTCGTTTTCGATGCATCTGTCGGCGTATATATAAGTGCCTGATGCCGAACTACAAACTTATTATTCGCGAAATTATATGTAGTTAGTTTAAATAGTATTTATTCCATGTTATATTCATTATATATACAGTTATAAATATAAGATGAAGAACGAATTCATGGATCGGATCCGACAGCGAGCGTATGTGTGCTTTTATGAGTCGCTTCAGTACATGTATTTGAAAGCGCGAGGGAGAAATAACGATGACTCACCGACCACCCATAATGCATCTCGCTGGCCATGTCATAGCGCTCACCCCAGTAACCACCGGTGCCTACTTTCGACTCTCCTGAAAACGAAAATAAGATTTGTTGGAAATTCTGCTTATATATTTAAATATCTGATATGCGTGAGAAGTACTCGACGAAGTTCGCAACATTGATCGATATGTTACTCAGGAGAAACATGCATTTCTGTGTATTACCAGAGTATGTTATGCAAGATATACAGAGGCGGTAACCTATGTCCTAGTTTGAAAATGGCGGCGAGATCACAATGACAATTGTGCAACATTCGTTGTTTTATATGTTCCAAAATATATCAGCATGCTATTAGACTAATGAGTTATCACAACGACTCCTGTCGGATAATTCAAAAGCAGGATATATCCAACCGATTTATTTATTATCAAATTTCACAAGCTCAAAAAATGGTGAGCCAAATCACGTGATTACTTATAATTTCCTAACGTTCATATTTATATGGGAATGGGATTCATAGTGAGCTAGCAAACATTTTATACATAGATCATTTTACTAGCCTTTTTGGTTGAGTTATTTATGAAGGTGAAGAAAGCGATGAATACTCACTTCGATTTGAGATATCTGGCCGCCATTTTTGAGTAAATTATGATGTATAAACATATTTATATATGTTCACGGCAATGATATATATTGATGTGAAAGCAGGCGTAATCTGTTATCGCCACATAACAGCTAATAACGAATTCGACAGTAGGCAGTTCAAACATTTGGTCAAGTGGGCATTTAAAATGAATCGTCCTGATGTTCGACACATTATATTGCTACACAGTACATTAAATACCAACAATATCGACAAAATCGGTTGAAAAACTGCATCGTGTGTATTTTCCCATCTTCAGATGCGCGCATTAGAATTAGCCGGCCATATTAAATGAAACAATAGTTGATGTTTATTATATAAAAGGGGAGTGCCCGTCACAATTGTTCATAAAATTATTGGAAAATTAATTGTTTGTATTTATTCCTAATTTTGTCCATCACCTAATCAAGAATGGGTGAACGAAAACATTGAACCGGTGAAACACTCGACCCATTTGTTTAGGATTGTGGTTCCATAAAATACGTTGCACTGTTGGCGAAATTGAAAACAAATTTTAAAATATAATTGCAGGATCTTCTCTATCTCGCCCTTGCAATTCATTGGATGTTATTACCTATTTGTGACTCTAATGTTCTCAGAGGCGCCCGTGCTTAGCACTCAATCAATCAATTTATTATACTTTTAAACCAAATATGGTCAAGTGTATACATACATAATATAGAAACATAATTTATAACAATGTAGTGAACGGACATGTATTCATAGGTTCAATTGTGGTCATGACACAATATGTCGCACATAATATTGTAGCGATATATAGTTGTATGTAGTTTGGTTTTATTCGTCTTATTGGGGATTTGCATTCGTCTGGTTGTGTATTCTGTCTAGCAGTTGGTCACTAGGTTGCCATTTTCCCTTTTTGGAAAGTCCGTTGTAGACAAAATGGGCAATTGCTTTTAGTACATTACATTCGGTTGAGAGCATTATTTGTTTGAATTGGGCTATTCTATCTAACTCTTGGATGTCTTTCGGTAGTTGTTTAAAGAATTAATAACGTTAATAGCGCCCGTGAGGGGAAACACGTTTAAAACATTTGGGAAACAAGTTCGATCTCTGGTTTGCTTTGACAAATATGAGTGAATTTTAGTATATCGTCTAAGATATACACCACGGTGTATATATACACACCACATGACGTTATCGAAATTGGGGCAAAATCGGACTTATTAAGTGTATTAAAGTGCGAACGTCTTTTAATTTTTGGGTGCCAGACCAAACTTCAATACACTAAAAAACTGCCCCTTGGAAAAGTCGATATGTAATCACAAAAAACATATGGTCGATCTCATTGGTTAATGACGCATCCATATATTTGTTGTATGGCGTGAAAGCAATGTTTCATCTTTACTAGTGACATTTTAAAGCGTCTCACCAGTCCATATCCAGTCATCCCGCAGGTAACTCTTCTGTTCGTGAGCCAAACCCAATGTATGTCCAAGCTCGTGGACACATGCCCACTGTAAGTAGATGTGTAATACATATTAATGAGTGCCTGGAATATGTAAAGTTTGAACGAATAAATGGTTGAATTCAGATAAATGAAAAGAAATAAATAGTGAATTAATGAATGTATAGATGAACGGGTGGTACTCAAATGAGCGGCGAAACAGCTGTGCTTGAATAAAAAACTGAACATGAAGCTCGGTTCGATCAACAAACAATGGGACAACGAATACTTGCATCATGTAATCATTTGAATGCGGTCCACATTGTAACGTTTTAATATGCTTTGTATCCATAGAGCATGTGTGGATGTTGAGAAGAGAGATTATATACAATATATGGTACAAGGAGAAGACAAACAAACACACACACACACACACACATATATATATATAATATAATACATGCCATATAACTATCTATCCAAGTCCCGATCAACATGGCGTATGGTATGTCACCACCACCACCACCGTCATCATTAGCATCGTCATCTCCATGAGCATCATCATTGCCTCCATCGTCACCATTGTCATCGCCATAGCCATAGCCAGCATCGTTATCGTCATCGTCATCGTCACCACCATCGTCATAATCATCCACATTATAACCGCCTTCATCATCAACATCGCATTCAATTGTGATAGTTATCTTTATCGTCGTCATAATCTGAATCATCATCATCGCCGTCGTCACCATTATTAACATAATCCCATCACCGACATCATCGTCATCACCATTACCATCGTCCTCATCATGATACATAATATTATACATCATTATCATCATCCTCCTCGTCGTCGTCGTCGTCGTCCTTGTCGTCATCAATATCGATCACCGCCATGTGATGATCAACAACAACAGCAGCAGCAGAAGCAACAACACTACCCTATTCTTAGTAGTTACATGTCCGTTCTCGGATTGCATTTCTTTACGCTGAATGGATTTTATTTCAAAGTAACTATATTATTTATTTATTCCATCAAGTAGATCAAAGTTGGCTGAAGATATTAGCAGTACTTTTCCTATAATATCAACGCTTTTACCTATACCTGGCTACCAACACCGAAACTTACTCAGCATATCCAACAACCATATCATTATCAGTTGAACAGGCTTATTTATATATATATGACGGGACATTACTATGTTACCAATAATACATACACACACATATACATACATACATACATATATAGCTATATATATATATATATATATATATAAAAATATATATATATATATGTGAGTGTGTGTGTGTTACCAATTACAGGGATCTTACCTTTCCACAACAAGATATGGACTGTCCATTCCAAGTCCGCAAGTTACCGACGTAAGACCAACACCTACAACATTGAGAACGAGAATATACAGCCAGCCACGAATAATAAAACGTTTGAAACAAGTGCTACTCAGGTGAAAAAAACGTTTCAGATTTTTCGAATTCTTGCTATTGATACGAATCTGTAAAATGCTTATAATTTGTCGCGCTACATTACCCGAAAACGCGCGGATGACTGGCTCCAAGTGTCCCTTTGTTGAAATTTTTATCTGAAAATTCAGAACAAAACTGTATCATTCTGCACTTGTGTTATCTAATCTGACTGTCGTCTTCTTATATGTTCTAATCATTCGTCCAGTTGAACTTACCCACTGGCATTGTGAAGAAAGTTAACGAAATTGTTATGGGGAAGTCCTAAATCTGCCTGTGTTGTGTTGGTATGAAGAGAAAATCTGATGCAGGTATGAAACTCAACTCGCGCCATCGACATTTCATATTCAGCTATCTGATTTTCACCTGAAAATACAACGAAATGTCAACGACACTGAAGATCAACTTGGACAGTCGTTAATGCTATGGATTCAAAAGTTTTAGTGAAGGGATTGCATTGTGTGGATGAAACACATGTTCTAAGATTTCTCCAATAAACGTGTACTGCAGGGTGTGTCGTTGGATTCAAATATGAAATTCAAGATGGCTGCTGTCGGCAATGTTTCCAACAAATTTGGATAGCAACCAACAGCTCCAATATATACATGTAGACGTCACCCGACGATCCGTATGCAATTTGGTGATGGTCGGATGCGGATGTGGCATATACGACGTACCGGTGGATTTGGTCATGCACAGAGACAATGCAAAATGGCTGCTCGCCGCCATGTATTTCTTTATCGAAAATCGTTCAAAGTCCCCCCAATTAAGAGATGATCCTTACCATGCCTTTAAAATTTAAAAAACATTTCTCCAATAAATGTGACCTGCCCGATGTGACGATGAATACAAATGTAAAATAAAAAATGGCTGCTTTCGGCCATGTTTTTCAACGAAACTCGGAAAACATTTAGCCTCCATCTATAGATACAGTTGAAGCTTGGGCTCACTTCGTATGAGAAATGTTGGCTGTATAGTATGTGCCGAACCAATTAATTATGCAAGGAGCGAAATCCACGATGGCTGCCGGATGCCATGATTTTGTATGAATATTGTTCAAATCCGATAATACTCATCTAAATGTTATCCCGAACGTGCATGTAAATTAAAAAAAAAATGTTTTGCAGTATATGTACGCACCGAGGGATCAGATATGAAATCCTAGATGGCAACTTGGGACCATTGTGTTTAACGAAATTCGGAGAAATTTCATAGCTCTCATTCAGTGGTCACCCCAAAGATATTAGATTTCCAACATCTTAGGGGAGTACGCACACTCTTTATCTTATAAGATAATTTTGGGCGTCCAGCCAAATTAAGACCCTGATAAAATGCCTGTATTGAATGTCAATATCTGAGCAAATACCCACAAGAGCTCATAAGTTCGATGTCATTATTTCCGGTACATGTATGAAAAACTTTCACCTAATTCTATAATAGAGAAGTTTCACAGTTAACAGTAACAAACATGTTCTCGTACTATTCAAAACACATCAAAATCATTCTCAATGATGCGGAAGTTAGGCCGCTATATAGACACCATCTGAAAGTAATGAATGTTGCATCTTAACTTCTCACCAGCATTCCGTTTTCCTATATCTATAATTTTGAAAAAACAGTTACCAAAAATAAGAGAGACATACTTCAATTTAAGATTTTATGGAAGAAGTATCATGACTTTCTCGTGATTGAACAAGTGTGTAATGTCTGGAGAATGGTATGGCCCACACACTCACATAGAAGCATGCTTTTCTCGTGATTGTATACTATTTTAATGAATAACAGTCAAAAGAATGCCAGTTCCGTAGAAGAGATGTTTTTAATGTTTGGTGAATGGTATATTCCGTAGTAGAGATGTGTTTAATGTCTGGTGAATGGCAGGGCCCATATAATGCACTATAATTGTAACTGTCAACTGCTAACTGTGAGTTTGCGAAACTTTTCCCGTGTCAAATCGGATGGATATTGTTGGCGAGTATACTTACTGTTCTCGACAACGAATCTATAAGGCACTATGCCCTTGTCCCAGCGATATTTAGTTTCTTTTAATATTGTTCGTTTGGTTCTCCTTCCTTTTCCCTTTCCTTTTCCAGTTTCCTCCTTTCCTGTTCCCTTTCCTTTTCCTTTCGCCTTTCGTGGGGTATCTTTCCGACGGCCCTTCCAGTGAGCGTTTTTGAACTTCTTAGTCTTGGAGTATCCTCCCTTCGACAATTCCTCTCCTGCTTGCTCGACAATACCCTATCGAACAAGCATAAATGTCAACATTCTCAAGAGTTGGAAATTTTAGTTCAAATATTTGCACTTTATATTTTCTGATAGTTTGATTTTATATATATTATAACAAATATTAGGCGTGCAATTTATGGTTTAAAACAAGTTGAACATTGTCCCATTTTCGGGCAAATTGTTGGACTAAAATGAATATAAGTTGGATATTTTGTAACCATGCATGTAGGTGGTATGAGTTCGAATTTTGAAATCTCAAAAGCGGGGGATTTGGTTGCTGCCCAAAAGACGACCAAGTCACTGGGTTCCACAATTGTATAGTTGTATAGGCACGATAAAGTGCATTGCAGCGACCGAAGAAGGATTTTAGTCAGCCATCGGGGTTATCAATTGTTCATTAACCTCTAGTAAGAACATAAAAAGCTTATAATTATTGTGGTACATGCAATATGCCGTCTGCAAACACAGACTAGGCAGATATATATCTATACAAAAGATATGCACATGCATGTTACTGTGCAACGGAGATCTAAAATGAGAAGCAGAAAGAAAAAGAGAATGGGAGAGGCATACACGAAATGGATGCATAACACAAAGAGTTTCTGTCAACTGTTAGAATATCTTCAAAAGTCATCATTATCCAGACTATTTGTTTGGATTACCATAAGTCACACGCATATGGTCAACTGGTTGTTTGCTATTTTGTAACTGTGCATATTGTCTCGTGCGTGTTGGTTACAACGTTATGAATCATTGCTGGTCCTAACTAGAAGATTTCCCTTATGCATGAATGTGGCTACAAATATTATAATGTCGGGCCGGGAATCCAGGTACATGGGGACGAAATTAATTCCCCCTAGCAGGAATTTGACGTGAGAACAAATTTGTGAAATTTGTATATATGTATATAATTTATATTTTCTACATCAATTTTCCAGGCAATATCCACTTTGCAGATGTCCTATTGTTTAGCATTTTTTCACAATTTATGTTTATTAGTATATTCACAAACCTCGCCCACATTATACCTACTCGGCTCCACTCACACATGTATATTCAGCATTGTATCCATTCATTACATCGACCCAGTATGCGCCTACATATATGAATCACAATTCGTACCATCGTTCTAACATTACCTCTTAAATAATCCAGTCCGCAAACGATGATCATAACCCACGAAACAATCCAATTAGTTTAACCGTCTACATCTTATAATCCGTCGCCACATTCATGGGTGACAGAATAAGTCAGTTATGACTATATCACCCCTAACAATATACATGCATATTGATCTATTTATTTGTAATTTTCATGTGTATATTATGAATAAAATTATATCATCCTGCCCCATCTTAAAACTCAGACAGGGGCTCACCACAAACGCATTTACACAATAATTCACCAACTGAGCCATATCAATAACCAGACAGGTACACTCGATACTCTTCGAACCGGACTTGCTTTTACTTCAGGTTAATTTTATTTAATTTGACCACCGACAGCTGATGTATACTGGGAATCACAGAGTGGAATGCCAGAGGCAGGTGGACAAACTGACGTGTCTCCACAGAAAGTGATAGATGTGCATATATCCACAAATAAGTCCCTTAATGAAATAGCACCATTAAATAACTGTATGTTCCAGTCTTCAATTGGGGCCACCCGCTTGTTGGCTGCATAATCTGTACACACCATTAGTTACTGCCATGCCAAATAACGTGTGCTGCTTCGTGTATAAAATATATGACCACAGGGACAGAAAATTGTAGGGCTGGGCCAATACAAGGCCACACCATTATATGTTAACACTGCTATACATGTATGAGGGGTGTATGGAGTGACATCTGATTTGTCGCGGAGCAGGGTATAAACTAACAGTGAAGTACCTGTATGTATATGGTAAATGACAGTTGTATCAACTAACCTCAGGTATATTGATAACCTCCAATTCGGCTTGTATCGGTGGTAAACTCGGATCATTTTTTCGTTCCTCTTGCAGATCCCACAACGCCATAAGTTTGTCTTGGACCTCCTGAATAAGGATTTCGTTGTCTGAATGGGTTCGTGTTTTCCCTTTTTCCTGAAATGGCCAGATTTTATCAAGTAAGGTATTTCATTTTTTAATTGTTTATGTGTATAACAGACAGTTTAAAAAATCCTTTGCTTATTGTTGCTGTTTGATGGATATATAGACATAACGCATGTCATACACCAGCCTGTTCTCTCGAAAACCCGTACATTTTCTGCTTATAATATAACTTATAAGATAATGTGATTAGAGTCGCCGCATTTTGAGTCGATAATTTGCATCCATTATCTGCTTATTTCAGAATCAAATAATCACATTATATACCTATCTCACATTATAGGTCGATTACGTGCGTATTTGCGCGAGGATATGTTGCATGTGTACACGTGTACTTGGTTTGGTGATTTCCATGACATGACGTTGATTCCCGACGTGTTTAATAGTTCTCTGATCAAGTGCACTGTTGTGACCCACAACGTAGATAAATACGTGTTTTCTACTCGTTTGGTCGACGTAGAACATTATTCAGCTGTCGCCATTACGTTCGTGATAAATGGAGAATTAGGGCCGATGGTGTAATTCGAGAGCGGGTGACAAATCTGCGTGTCTCACAAAGCAAGGGTGACAACTGTTATCGATATACGATCACTAAATACGCAGTAATTACCACATTCACATCGACGTTACACCGAGTCATCGCATCTCTAATTTCAGTAACTTTGCATCATCCTAGGATTTTTGTTCCGGATATGTTAGACTTTAGGACTTCGCTAATCCAAGTGATTTGAACTAATACGAAACAAAAGTATCCTATTCTGAAATTTGGCATATTCATGGACAGCATGTCTTGTGCGCACAATTTACATGCGATGTTAAATTCAGTAAGCTTGTGAGAAGCTGTCGAGTTAATAAAGAATAAAGAATACTCCCACTTCGACATGGAATATACACATGTGTTGCAATAATACCAATTTCGATGAAGTCTGATATTATTGTAAAGCATGTGAATACATGACACAAAATGTGTTCTGAAAATGGAGATCAGAAGAAAACAAATCATGATTTTTTTTCTGAAAACCTATTGTATAAACATTCTGGCGAAAATTAACACAATTTCACTTAGGTGACGTTTACACATAGCCGGTGAAGCCGTTACCCGGCGAACCCGTTAGCCGACGAAGGTTGGGCAGATTGTTTACACATCGCCGGCGAAGATACGCGTATATTCATGTGTCTCCTTTACTTGTTAATAGTTTTCGTTTTAGTTCTCACTGAACTGCAATATGATATTGCTGTACACCTGTAAATATCTAGCCGCTTCCTGTTAGAGATATGGTTGGGCAGTATAGTGAAATGAAACTTTTTAGAAATGGAAATGCTGAAATTATTAACTCAAACTCAAACTTTCAGGTATTGCTATTGGTAATTTTATAGATATTTAAAAAACATTGTTAATGGTTTGTTTGGATTCATATACAGCCTGTGAAGTGAGTGTCGCACCAAAAGCATGGCCATTGTCAGTTTTGAGATCTTTTCGTCGCATACATCTACAAAGTGGTGTCTAATCATTCGGATTGGATTATATATTATATATATAAGTTTTAACATCGCGAATCAAATGTGACACATTATCCGTTTGCACATTATACAATAAAATATGCTTTTCATTTTACTCGGGCGTTCACCATGTCCATGTATATAGGGCCGTGGCGATGGGGTGTCTCATCCCAACTTTAATCAAAATATTCAAAAGCTGGAAATTTCATACCTGACACGGCAATAGATGGACATTTGACACCAGCAATATGTTGAAATTGTTCTCGTAGTTTTATTTTCAACAATTTGTTATTGGTGATTCCTTTAGGCAACATTTGCTTATTTTTTTACCAAATTGTTGGACTGAAATGACCATCAGTTGGAAATGATCCAACCTTATTAGAGGTGCGTCAAGTTTGGAAAATGTCCAACAATTGGAAATTTAAGGCTGAATGCTAGGGTTTTGCAATTTTCAGGGTTCAGATTAAAAAAAATTCTCACACCTGCCATAACCACGGTCGGTCGATAAATTCCAAAGATGAACAGTCCCACACTCAGATTTAGATTATTGAACTAATTGTCCATTAAGTTTGAATCCATAGAAACGTGCCATCCCATTTCCTCCATATATATATATGGACATACATGTACATGAATTAATTCCCTTGAATGCGCAACAAATGTACCATGCACATGCAGAGTACGTGTACCATCATCGGTTAGTATTTATAATAATAGCTTATAACCAAGGTGCGTGACCACCGACCTGACAGCTGATTAGAGACAATCAAACTGGCACACTGACCAATGTATACACAGGTGAAAAGCGGGCTGGTCTATCAGCGATTACACAATAATATTGTTCGAGTTAATTGTTGAAAGGAAATCACCCATGACGGCATGACCCCAGATAAACATCTAACTTAACCGCAGAGCGAATTAGAATCCATACGACAATCAGGTGCTTGTACTAAATCATTTTATCCAAAAGTTGAAAACCGTATAGCTGAGTATCCGGATAGCCGTAATTCTTATCCGGCGGAGTATAAACACTCTATTGTTATCGCTGCCGGCTAAAGCGAATGCGATCTTCGCCGGGTAATGTATAAACACCCCCTTAGACTACACTGTTAAAACTATCCGTAATTTAACGTCACAATGTGATAGTACTTTTATTTGCCATCACATTTGCTATAAAAATACGGAGTACCTGTCGAAAATGTAAATGGCATTTTAAGTAAAATAAAATTATATTGATCTGTATTAACTTCCGCTTAAATTGAAATGACACAATGACATATTGGATGGTTTCTATCCAAGTGTATCGTATATAATGTATTATAGTTACATATTGAGCTAAAGCGTGCTGCAATGTATAGGCCGTTGATTTAACGGTAATATATCGATAACAGAGTTCCAGTGATATACCTTGAAACAAACAGTACACCGTGTTGTTCTTATACCGTATACAGTTATATTGATTTTACAGTTTATACCACAACATTTACAACTCACTGTATTTCACTATACCATAGATTTAACAGTTATATTGCAAAGTTATGTTCGTCTACATAGAATGGCGCAAACACAGAGCATTTGAAAAACATTTCCATAAATAACGTGATGGATGTATGTCACGTGGTTCGGTGTAGTATGATTCGGATTCATAATTTTACGAACGTAGGTTCCATTATTTTCGGAAACACACAAGGCTTGGTAGAATTCCCAATTGACGGACAATCAAAGTAGTGAAATTACACATGCAATTGTACACACAATTAAAAAAACCTCACTAAACTATAACAGGTATTCAGGTTGATAATTTTAGGTATTTGATCTTTGTTTAATACTGCTTGATTCATTCAATCCTTCAAATATGCTATTCCATATGAAGCAAGTGAGTGTATATCTTTAAGAAGGTAAAGGAATACAAAGATGTAATTTTGATGCACGTTTGAATGATCAATTGACAACATAATTACTAACTACATCTATATTCTTGAAAAATTATATATATCAAGTGAGCTTTTCAATCACGAGTAATACTAATTTCGACCAATCTAAAACATATGAATCGGGTCTCCCATTTTAAGACAAACAGGAACAAAGCAATAGAGCTGTAACTCAAATTTATATAGAAGTAAACCATTTGAATGGGCATACTAGTGGGTGCATATATGCATGCGTATATCACGGCACGTGGTATCAGTAACAGTCACAAATATAGTTGGATTGAAATATTCAAGACACAATCAGATTCCGTAATACTGTGCGATGACTTGGCGACAAGGTTCTCACAGGCACACACATTTCGATGAAAATTGATAAGATGGTGCATCGGTCCGTGTTATACAAGTAGTATTGAGCCATATCTTCTCAACACGAAATCATTGGAAGACAGAATAGCTTTCACCAGATTGATTCAGAATCAGTAACCATGCACTTGCTACAGAGAAAGGGCGTCATTTACAGCCCACAGGAACATTAGAAGATACAAAGTGTGTGCTTGGTGTGATGATGTCGTAGAAGATGAAGCACACTTCCTTGTGGAATGCACTGCATATTCAAAACTACGATGCGAACTTTTCGAATCAATGATTAACTATAATCCGAATTTTCGACGTATTAACGACAACGATCAATTTATTACCATATTGACAAATGATAGTCCGACTCTCAGCCGTTTCTTCGATTCTTCACTGCCCGTGCTGAGCAAACAACAATAACCATTAATATGAACCATGATCCCGAGCCTCATTGTGCATCTCAGCATATTACGTAATTTTTTGTTCTTGTATATTTTATTAGCACAAGTTTAAAATAAACTGCTATCCATTGTATTAGCAAATTGTCCTCGTGTGGATGTTTTTGCCAACAAATTAGTATCATCATTATCATAGATACAGGAACGCTCGCTGCTTGGTTGCATTTGGTCAATGTGTCCGAAAAGCGAGAATCTCCAGCAGATTTGACTACCACTTGATGTAAATTAAAACAATTTTATGTATTGAGATATTACGTACCGTCCTTCAAAAAATTGATGGCCCAATGTGATGTAGGAATATAAAAAAATTCACCGTGTAACGTGGGGATTTCACGAATATCTATATTTCCTTTATATTAGGTTTCTTTTTTTATTTCTCTCACAAGAAAACCATTTAAACAAAAACTGTAAGATAGTGCAAATTCTCAAGTGATTAAAGTCCGAAGCGCGTGTAAGCTATTGATATATTTGAACTTACCTCGGAAGAGAAATGATGACGACCATTCCTCATACGGGCTCCGTTGGTACTTTCTCCTCGTGAATCGGGTGTCGTACCCTCCAGTCCTTGTGCCCATTTTGGTAGCGGTGGCGGGCCGGGAAACTCAGCATTATTCGATGTTATCGATGTGGCCAATATACCCAAGATCACAATCAAGATGGACATCGTGAACACCTAAAGCAACAATAGATCATTGTGTGCATGTATTTTAAAACGATGCAAAATCTTCAATCTTAAAATATTATTGATGTAGACTGTAAATATACCTGCCCCAGAAAACAGGGACACAAGTTCCAATAATTGGAAATTTCATGCCTGACGTTGGAAGTTGGTATTATTCTGGTAGTTTGATATTATATTTCCCCACTTGCGACCAAATGTTTTGACTGAAATGGTGATCAGTTGTTAGTGTTCCAAACTTTGGAGGTCTCAGCTTGTAACTTTACAACGGTTGGAACCTTTGTGGTACCTGTTGGGAAATTGGGATATAACGATATCATGAGGTGGGTCATGCTTCTGATGGGAAAGTTGTGTGAATCTTGTTTCTTTACCTTCTTCCATTTATTTAGATGGTATGAAGGTATAATGCTGCATACAGCAGGAAAGTTATATAATTAAAACAGCGATTGGCCGACCATTTGGTCGGGACTAATTAAAGATTGCCCTGCTGTGCACATCATTAATTGGCGAGTATTGAGTGATTTTCTTATATTTCTGGTGCATTTCATTAAGTTTGCATGATTGGCATTTCAACTGCATGATTATTTAACACATTTAATACCGTTTGTCTACCTTATCCTTTGTATTTCATCAAACTTTGTGGGTGGATCTCTATTTGACTTTCGAAAATATAACTTGCGTTAGAGGGGTGCATGGCTGTCCGATATCGGACATAAACAACTTCTGTTGCCGGTGGGGTGGTTCTCAAAATTAAAGAGATACCAACTTCAACCTTGTATTAGGATACAAGGTTGAAATTTGTAATGTTGTAAAAGTGAAGTTGATTTGTTGCCTTATTCAGAGTTTGAGAAGCTATTTAGTAATAACTCATCAGTTCAATGTCCACTGTGCTTAGTATGAATTAAAACCCCCCATAACATGTATGGCCAGTTTGGACACACGTTTCCCCACCCCTTCGATGACCGATAGGCGTGTGGTAACTATAGATGTAATGATATACAACGATACACGATATGATCAGCCCTGTTTAATATATGCCGTAACATTGTTACTCATGCAGGTTAATAAAATCAACAATATATATGGACGCGATTAAAAAGTGACTTTAGAAAATATACTGTTCAGTTCTGCAAAGTGGTTGAACTCATTAGCCGTATAAATGTTAGTACATGTACTGGAGTACTGAATTTGATAGACAAGTAAATAAATGCACGGTTGTTATACATTAAAGTTGATTAACTTTGGTAATTTTATCACATTATCCCCAACCTGAGTAAATTTTATCAAAACAGAAAACAAATCCACCATAACTGATCGATAGGAATCGACACTTTGGTCTACAAAATGGGAAGCAGTAACTCTTGTGCGGAAGCTAGCATGGGAAATGTTGTCAAAAATATAGTAAGATGTTGCATTTCACCTGGTAAATATGACGGGTGTGCTGCCGTGTGCTTTACGTGTGCTTTTTGTGCTGCAGTGCGGTTTACATGTGCTCTTTCTAAGCCCGCAGTGTGGTTTACTTATCGAATCACCGTGTTGTTCGCGCGATTTAATTGAGTACATTGGGGTGTCACATGAAATGTTAATGTAACCCAGATTAATACAATTTTATGTATGACAATATTTTCCAATTTAAATGCAACAAATTTAATTCATCACCACGCTCTCAACTTTGATAAGACAAATTGAAATATTGCACCTTGTTCTAATAATTCATCGAGCATTTCGTCACATTTTGCAGCCTTTTCCGTCAACATTATGATATTTGGTTGATGCTGAGCTTATAATGCACCTTGTCGATTCGTAACTATGACGAAGAAAAACAACTAAAATTCACAAAACAAACTCACCTGTAGTTACCATCCGTATACTGAAAACGTGCCCGCGTGGCGGATTATATTATGACAATGATGCGTGGTCACATGACTGCTCATTGTTTAGTAATCACATATGTTGTAGGTAATTATCTATTCAGTTTATTCTGATCGTCAAGATTGGACGTTCCCAATATATATGTTGTAGATATACACCATATGTCAATACATATTCCATATGGGGCCACGGTGGCTCAGTCGGTTAGGGTACAACTCCAAACCGTCTCGCCCTCCAGTGCTGGCAATGAGGGTTCACATCCAGATATTTCCATCACGGACTTTGCAACTTGAAATCGTTATATGGTGGAGTTGCCAGTTACTCTAACCTTTTTGACATCATATTCCCCAGTGCGTTGTGCCACATGGGCTCATTCCTGTACCAACACTCACCACTATCAATGAAGGAATCCTTTGGTTTTTGGAATTGCGCACTACGTTGACTGTTCTGCTTACTCGAATATCTTTCAAATGATTCAATGGGATATGTTGGATTGTCAGTGTGGTCGTAGCAAACTATAAAAACACACCACAATTCAATCAACTTATTAGATAGTATACACTATACCACAACAAGTGTCACTACAAGAATATATATGTATGCATCCCTATAGTACGGTGTCATATGAAGGTCGAATCCAGCCAGGCGAATTATCATATTTATGGCCGATGTGAGTAGGAATGTATGAAAGTTGTGTTCGAATTAAGTGGACGACAGTGAAGGCGCGACGAGATGAGCGTATATAGGTCAGTTAGAATGTGGTCTCCACAAACGGTATCCACAACAACGCCAGCGATTTCAACGTAGTGACATGACATTCATTGAGCGTTAATCAGACCCAGGTCGGCTACATTTGCATGAATCCACAAAGAATTACAATGTTGATCCACAGTCGGAATCGTTACGACTCCCATCACTCTCACAGCTATATACATATAGATTGAATCTGCACAATATTTGAATAATTCAAGATCAGGAATAAACTATTCGATTTCCGAGTGACAATATCGCACAGAAAATTCGATCACAGTTGAATCACACCGAATATCCTCAATCACCGCGTGATACATTAACCAGTCTTTGGCCCGACCAAAATTCGAAGGACAGTCCGAGGTGACTGCTGGGCGATTGTAGATTATTTGCTTTTCATATGGCAACTCATAACAAAAAAAACGTATGAATGACCACCTGTCAAGTTCCGCTGATGCTGAGGTCTATCCTCAGTACTTGGTACTTTGTTTTGTTCCACATTTCAAGGATGATTGATTGATTTGGGGTTTAACGTCCGTTTAGCAACAAAGTCATATCAAGACGAGAAGAAACAGATTATAAAAATCGAGTGAAGCCACTGTGATTACACATATAGAACAGAATATCAAAACAGATGGCAATACTTCTTTGAAAACAGCAAACATAAAACCTACATGAAATGTTTTCATCGAATAAATAATTGATTAAGACATCCACATATCGAAATAGTTGTAATAGTTGACAACGTCGCCTTCTGTGTGATTGATAAGATATTTATAATATCTAATGAATCTGCCGTGGGTCTTAATCAATTCATCACGTTTCATCGGGTTGTTGACTCAGTAGCTGATCCCTCACCCAAAAGCCAGCATCCCTCCACACAATTGCATGGAAGTCTCCGCTCCATTTATAGAAAGTTTGCCATTGCATCGAACTTTGAAAATTCAATGCTCAACATTTGCTTCTGAGAGTAAAAAGACTTGACAGACCTTGAATATTTTTGTTTTGGAACAACTCGATCAACTTGCATACTATGTTTAGGAGGAAATGTCTCAATGGCAGAAGCTGTATCCATTACCTGCGCTACAGGTTCTGGAACAGGAATACTATCAGTCTTCTGTTGCTATATGTAGTGATATATTGACGAGTTTGGTTTGACTCTGTGTCTGACTGCTGGCATCAACACATTTTGCTAGACACGATTGCTGAGTGTGTGACATGTGGAGTGGATGGTCGAGGACCAACTATTTTCTTAGCATATATATATATATAACAGATGCTTCTCAGCTTTCATCGTTAAATCTCGAATTCGTAATCCCAAATGGGACATGCACGATCCTATGCTGTGTCGAATTCTGGTCGGGTCGAAGACTGGTACATAGGTGAAGTGTTGACCCGTTAGCTACTGCATATAGCAGCTTATCGTAACCTCCACAATGAGACAGACGTGAACAATACAGGATTCGACACTCAACACTCATCAGGACGAACACGAGACAGGAGAGAACACAAACATCAAGCGTGGAAAAACAGAAAACAATACTTCAAACATCAGACGAGCACTGTGGCTATGCGTGACTAGCCGAGTGAATGAGCCGGGTCAACTCAACCACCCGTCTCGAGATGTAGGACCAAAGAGGACCACGGGCTAAGACGCCACCATGACTTCTCCACAACACCTCACCTCATGAACCCAACGGCAAACAGGACGCCACATTAGGGGATTTTTACCCCTCGCTGTGGGGAGGTAGGCCTATTCTATCCCCGGTGTCAAGAGACCTTCTGTATTTGTGATTTAGTGGAGTCGCTTATGTCTGATTTTTAGCTCCCGTGGGAAAATCAGGAACAAAATAATAGACCATGTTCATGACCCAGTATATGGTCTCTACTTCAGAAATAAATTTGTTGGACACCCTGGGGTCGCGACTGGGTGGTATTTGAACTCACAAAGATGGCCTCCATGCTCATCTTAAGTTCGCTATTTTTGGATTTCATGATAAAAATATATGAGATATAAAATTTATGACAATCCTATTGTACAGTGTATGGTGTGACGCCATGTTATATTTTTGTATAAAAATTTGTCCTCTCGATCAAAGATGGCCGCCAAAATGGCGACCGGAAGGGGGGAAATTGATGATTTTCCATACATCTCGCCTACATAATTTCCGATTGTATCAAACTGGTGACGATTAGGGAGTATACTTCTCTTCAATCTTGATAACAACTCACTTAGGCATCACATTAGTTGATATTTTGGATAAAAACTTGATTTTCTTCCCCAAATATTTTGGATCATAACCTTGATTTTCTTCCCCAAATGCGATGTTTACGGGAAGTGGTATGAATTTTCGCCAAAATTGACTTTTTAATTTTCTAACAATTCCTTAAAGAAAATTAGAATTAATCGGCGATGTAAATAATTAGGATCATTACATAAGGTATTTACATCCAACTGGATCAAGAAACTGTCAACTTAAAGGCACGTGAGGCCTTAGTTGTCGAAATATTCATATTTGTTCCAATCACCGTAAACAGAAAAAATTAAAAACGCATACAGTTTCGTTCATATATACCATGACCATCGCGTAAACAGCATGTTATCATAAAGATTTACTATATTTTACCTAAGCAAGAGCCTGATTGTGTTACAGAAGACAACACAATGCTGCTGGCTAATCACACACAAATGGCATAAACGCTCTTTATTCGTTCCATATCAGGAATTCACCCACAAAGAACGCTCTTTATGTTTACCATCATAATATAAACAAACACCAGAAAAGTTACTTTTTATGCTTTTGTTTACATAACAATGGTAAAATATATGACAATAACATACTGTTTATGCGATATTTCTTATTTGTATACGGATAAAGTCTGTCTACATTTTGTTGTTCTTTCTGTTTGTGGCGGTTTTTGACGGGTGGAAATATTTTTACAGGATACCCACCGCCAAGGCCAACCGTACCTTTAATCCAAGATGGCTTCCAAGATGGCGACCAAAATATGATAATACGCAAATTGTCCCCTCTTTCACCAATTACGTTTATGTCACGTAGAAGGTAAATGTAGTAGACTAATTTGCTTCTTCCAAATAAATAACCGCCATGTTATGACACATTCCTATTCGTTGTCTTACTGCAATGACTCAAAACGCGAGTTCATATGACAATTATTTTCCAAATGAAAATTCGCCAAATATTAGATTTGTTTATTACGTCAAATAACATATCCAACACAGAAGAAAGATCTCAGTTTTAGATGCTATGAATGAATGTACACCGATTTAGATAATCCGAAGTTATTAATATCATTGTAATCGAGATGACCGCCAATGTGGTGGAAATGTCGAAATTTGACATTAAAATACATATATTTTCGCACTTTATCCCAGCGTGTAAGAATGATACATACACATAAGGCAACGAGTTTGATGCGGCGATCTGACATCGTCAACGAGACGTGATGCTGCAGCCCGTGTCACTTCACTGTACCGATAAAGCGTTTATTATATGTCACATTTTTGTTTGGTTCATCCCATGTCACAAAGGGCAAAACTACTTCGTTACACCATCCCATTTCCGTTTACGCTTCAAGCGAACAGACCTGATAAATAGTTCCCAACTTCCTGTGACCTAATTTCACGGGATACTGATACGGAATTCAAAGGATACTAATACGGAATTCATAGAACACCGATACGGCTCACGACCAGACAAGCGTTTTCCGACTGCTCGGAATTTATAGTCAAACAATAGTGGTACATGTATTTGTAAGGGATTAGTGGTAGTCATATAATAAATATGCATATCATTATCATACATGGGCTTTCGGTGAGAACAAACCATTCACTATATAAAACCGAAATATATTTTCAAGCACGTTGTGCCAAACTAGATTCTGAATTCCTGATACCAACATGGTAGAGACCAAAATGGTATGTGTAGAGAATAGCGAAGTTGACGACTTCCGGCGCTGTCAGCTACCAGCGCTCAAATGATGCATATGATCGCCATACGTTCTTGAATATGGAATGAGTATATCTACTCGTATAATAAAAGGTCTTTCGACGCTCTCAAAAGATTACTGTATAAAGCTAACAGTGACTGGCTTTTGAAGCCTGAAATTGAAAATATAAACCAGGAGATCGCCGCCCGGGGCCTTGTTCAGAAATTTATAGCTATACTTGATTCGTGTCCATTTCACCATGATACATGTATACTGCCGGTATAAGCTTGGTTGATGAACGAGGTTGGATAGTCTGTCGAAGTTACACGGAAGTTTTCTGACATAATATCCATAAAAGTCTTCTTAAAATGAATCCTTGTATGGGTACTCTTGGTGATTGGAATGACAAATCGACAACAAATTATCAGACACCCGCTTCTACCATTCTGGCAAACATAGATGTGTAGTAATAAATGTTGATGATTTCCCCAGGCTTAAACTGCTTGTTGTCACCAGTTCATACTAAGTACCGGTACATTTTCATGTGTGCATGAATATGCAACCAAGATATGATGACAAATTTTAACTAGAACTCAAGCAATACATTGACTTGTATTACAGCGATATTAGCATAGTTTTGTATTACTACAGGCATGTAGATAATTAGTTTGTCTCATATACAAGTAGCGCTAATTTGTATCTGGATCATCACCCTCTCGTTAGGTGGGGTGAATATAACATGATTCCCGGAAATGACTCACATAAGCCTGCACATGCACGATGAAACCTATACTTATCTTTGCTTATTCGTGGAATTAATACTGTTTAAACTAAGGTCTATTTGATAAAACTGGATTGCTTATCAACTGGACATGCATATGGAGCTCTTCGTACAATAAACTCCCCATGACCGTTTAAAATTCTGCTGAAGCTGATCTATATGTCACTTGTTTCGGGTAGATTATCATGATGCATGCATAACGCATGACATATAGAATGTATGGGATATAGCCAGACTGATCTGATAACTCATAGTCGAAAAGAATTAGAACAGTTTGCAGCATTAGGACATAGATGGGTCGGCCTATATAATATGATGGGAAAGATGCCTTTATTATTGTAGTGAACCATGTCCACCTCCAGAGTTACGCGTGCTAATTCAACTTCCTACATTTCCGCATTTCCTTTGGTTCATGATAACGTTCTTACCAGAATCAACATGGCACGTCACGAGCTGTTATTGAATCCAACTGTTACTTGTGCTGTAAGAAGTTAGTGGACTACGTTGCCCCATTATTTCATTCAGTATTCAGAACATGGATTCAAGAGTATATTGGACATAATAAGTCAAACTGACGACATGACACTAGAAGACCCATCACTACCAATGGATTCTTTACCCGTTTCCCACCGTGCGGCCGTACAGTTCGCCAAAAAACGCTGGAATTAGTAATGTAATAAGAATCGCCTGTCTATTTATGGCCCGTATCTGTTGCGTTTACCATTCACATTCTTTCGTCATGTAAACTGCATGGTTAGATATACAGAGCAGTTGCGCAGTCCCTGTTGATTTCGAAACTTCAAAATAATCATTAATCAAGTGGGACCTATTTCCTGTTGAACTGGTGTTCAAACGCAATGCATTGTCCCACTAAACTCTTCATATGCCTAGATCATATAAATTAATACGGTATATTGCTGTATACTATCAATGGTCCATACCAGCCTACCGTGTTCATGCAAAGACACCTTTCGTATGCTGGGCGAATCACTTTGTGGCTACTACCAATTAACACGAACATGAGGAAAGCCAAGAACCAGACACACCACTTCGTCTGGAGTCGGGGATCTAGCCTGGTGTATGATAATGTTCATTTCCACTGAATAAGGTCCACTGGGTGGTCAGTAACTTGTATTAACTTAACAAAAGGACTCCATATATACAAGTCACAAAAGGACTCCATATATACAAGTGGTTGGACTACATTGTTGAATAGCATCATCCAGATTTCAGTACCTGGTAGTCACAATATATCACTTTAATCTTGATACGGGACGCTACCCTGTTATCCACCTATGTTGGTCTATTCTATTTTGATCTGCCGTGGTTATCAATAAAATTGAAACCTGATATGATCAACTAAACGAGGTTCAAATGGTGTTACCATGCAAATATAATTCAAGGTTACAGCGCAACTAACGGTGAGACATGCAGGCCAAATGACAGCAAATAATTAATTCTACTATTGTTTGTGTTTTAAAAACAAGGATATATCGTTTCTTGCTTGCCATGAATCATGGTATAGCTATCGCAATAAAAGGTTGTGTATTGCTACCTTATATGATACAGTATATGACTTTTCTACAGAGGAGATGCCATGAAAAGAACTCGCACCAACGGTTATCTGCATCATCAATTGCCATTTGATATGGTAATTTAACCACCAATATTTCTCAATTAGTAACCCGGCATAGACTTGGAGATGATAACATTTGTCCCTCAGGCTAAGATGGGGGTCTACACATACTTTCTAATTGCACATAGAGAGTAGGATTTTCGCTTCAACTCCCTCCTCACTTAATATAAGGAAATTTGAAGACATGACACGTATGCAGTATAGGACTTCCGTTAATTTGTATAATAAATTAAAGCTCTGCGCATTTACTTAAAGGAATACGGTCCTGAAAAAACAATATTATTTTCTTTCAATATACCGATAATATATATATAAAATGTCCATTGGGCGCATATAATCTAATATTCGGCGCCAATCGTTATTTTTATAACGATTAAAACAAATTCCGAAGTTAGCCGAAGATTTTGTTGTAGACGAAGTCACGTGATCGTCAGCCCGATCACGTGATTGTCACATGTAAACAGAAGCATAGCACGTGATCGATCACGTGGTAACTCATTGACAACGCATAGATACGCGACGGCGGTATTTTAAGTTTGCATGTATAGTCGACCGCGGCCTTTGAGGATTGTCGCGTTATCACACTGCGAATGCAAAACTTCGCCGAAAACATCGCCTTTCTCGTAATTAAATGTCTTTATCGTGTTATTATTACTATTATTATATGTATTATATATTATATGTGTTGTTACTATAAAGCCATGCCCGTATATTATTCAGTTTTGCGCGCATTTATCTATATAAACGCGTGCTCGTGTTTATATATATTTTTTCGTTACCGGAATAGTCCAAGTTATATTATATATGCATATCAAGATTGCATATATACGCGAAGACTTGCACAGTTATTAGGCAATTATCATCTCGTAAACATTCCAATTTCCAGATGCCATTAGTCGTGTGTCAATAAAGAGCGTTTCGTTTTAATTTATCGTAACGCGGTAAAACAACACAAAATTTGTTTATTGCTGTCGGATTTAATCAATTATAATCAAGTAATTCATTACCAATATGATATGATAAGTTCATTTTTCCTTGGTTATGAATCATGTATATATTTGGGCAATATGGTGTTTATATATATTTCGGAATATTGCTTCCCCCACCCCATAACAATCTAGCCGACTGTCACTGATGGAAATTCACTGCATCTATGCATGGTTATTGGCCTATAAAATTAGCGCTCTAGCGACGCGGTTTATTGAATATCCAGGTCATAAATCGACCTCTATGTGTCAATTACGCATAACAATAGGGTTATAAAATATATAAATGTTCGCCGTGGTTCGTTTAAACATCCAATCATATATAACACCTTTTTAAGGAGGGATAATAATCCGGTTTAATATGGAATCACATATTCAAGTGCTCTTTATTCGCAATATATCGTAATAGTGAACGCTCTTTATTGCGTCAAGGTAAAGGGACTCGACTTAGAACAGTTGTTCTAGTGATTGTTTACTGATTACAACAATACAGGTCAATACATGTACATGAACTTCCGATATGCATGCTTTATATATCCTTCCATCATTGTCATAGCAATTTCCGCTTTATTAAACTCTTTTTATTCGTACCATATTAGGAAAACTCTTAACGTGGAACGCTCTTTATTGAGCCAGGGTGAAGGAAATGGGGACTCGACTTAGAATAGTTGTCATCGTGAATTATTCATCAACATACTCCCCACTTTAACTGCAATTGTATGTATTCGTAACCATGACTGACTCGTCAAATTAAACGCTCTTTATTTGGTATATGTAATCGGTTTCTGATTTTGCGCAACGGATTTCCCACAGAAATCCCGCCAAATATCACTTCGGAATTATAGTATGACAATGATGCGTGGTAACATGACTGCTCATTGTTTAGTAATCACATATGTTGTGGGTAATTATCTATTCAGTTTATTCTGATCGTCAAGATTGGACGTTCCCAATATATATGTTGTAGATATACACCATATGTCAATACATATTCCATATGGGGCCACGGTGGCTCAGTCGGTTAGGGTACAACTCCAAACCGTCTCACCCTGCAGTGCTGGCAATGAGGGTTCACATCCAGATATTTCCATCACGGACTTTGCAACTTGAAATCGTTATATGGTGGAGTTGCCAGTTACTCTAACCTTTTTGACATCATATTCCCCAGTGCGTTGTGCCACATGGGCTCATTCATGTACCAACACTCACCACTATCAATGAAGGAATCCTTTGGTTTTTGGAATTGCGCACTACGTTGACTGTTCTGCTTACTCGAATATCTTTCAGATGATTCAATGGGATATGTTGGATTGTCAGTGTGGTCGTAGCAAACTATAAAAACACACCACAATTCAATCAACTTATTAGATAATATACAATATACCACAACAAGTGTCACTACAAGAATATATATGTATGCACCCCTATAGTACGGTGTCATATGAAGGTCGAATCCAGCCAGGCTAATTATCATATTTATGGCCGATGTGAGTTGGAATGTATGAAAGTTGTGTTCGAATTAAGTGGACGACAGTGAAGGCGCGACGAGATGCGCGTATATAGGTCAGTTAGAATGTGGTCTTCACAAATGGTATCCACAACAACGCCAGCGATTTCAACGTAGAGACATGACAATCATTGAGCGTTAATCAGACCCAGGTCGGCTACATTTGCATGAATCCACAAAGAATTACAATGTTGATCCACAGTCGGAATCGTTACGGCTCCCATCACTCTGACAGCTATATACATATAGATTATATCTGCACAATATTGGAATAATTCAAGATCAGGAATAAACTATTCGATTTCCGAGTGACAATATCGCACAGAAAATTCGATCACAGTTGAATCACACCGAATATCCTCAATCACCGCGTGATACATGAACCAGTCTTTGGCCCGACCAAAATTCGAAGGACAGTCCGAGGTGACTGCTGGGCGATTGTAGATTATTTGCTTTTCATATGGCAACTCATAACAAACAAAACGTATGAATGACCACCTGTCAAGTTCCGCTGATGCTGAGGTCTATCCTCAGTACTTGGTACTTTGTTTTGTTCCACATTTCAAGGATGATTGATTGATTTGGGGTTTAACGTCCGTTTAGCAACAAAGTCATATCAAGACGAGAAGAAACAGATTATAAAAATCGAGTGAAGCCACTGTGATTACACATATATAACAGAATATCAAAACAGATGGCAATACTTCTTTGAAAACAGCAAACATAAAACCTACATGAAATGTTTTCATCGAATAAATAATTTATTAAGACATCCACATAACGAAATAGTTGTAATAGTTGACAACGTCGCCTTCTGTGTGATTGATAAGATATTTATAATATCTAATGAATCTGCCGTGGGTCTTAATCAATTCATCACGTTTCATCGGGTTGTTGACTCAGTAGCTGATCCCTCACCCAAAAGCCAGCACCCCTCCACACAATTGCATGGAAGTCTCCGCTCCATTTATAGAAAGTTTGCCGTTGTATCGAACTTTGAAAATTCAATGCTCAACATTTGCTTCTGAGAGTAAAAAGACTTGACAGACCTTGAAGATTTTTGTTTTGGAACAACTCGATCAACTTGCATACTATGTTTAGGAGGAAATGTCTCAATGGCAGAAGCTGTATCCATTACCTGCGCTACAGGTTCTGGAACAGGAATACTATCAGTCTTCTGTTGCTATATGTAGTGATATATTGACGAGTTTGGTTTGACTCTGTGTCTGAGTGCTGGCATCAACACATTTTGCTAGACACGATTGCTGAGTGTGTGACATGTGGAGTGGATGGTCGAGGACCAACTATTTTCTTAGCATATATATATATATATATATATATATATATATAACAGATGCTTCGTTACATCGTTAAATCTCGAATTCGTAATCCCAAATGGGACATGCACGATCCTATGCTGTGTCGAATTCTGGTCGGGTCGAAGACTGGTACATAGGTGAAGTGGTGACCCGTTAGCTACTGCATATAGCAGCTTATCGTAACCTCCACAATGAGACAGACGTGAACAATACAGGATTCGACACTCAACACTCATCAGGACGAACACGAGACAGGAGAGAACACAAACATCAAGCGTGGAAAAACAGAAAACAATACTTCAAACATCAGACGAGCAATACAAAATATAACACCGTGGCTATGCGTGACTAGCCGAGTGAATGAGCCGGGTCAACTCAACCACCCGTCTTGAGATGTAGGACCAAAGAGGACCACTGGCTAAGACGCCACCAGGACTTCTCCACAACACATCACCTCATGAACCCAACGGCAAACAGGACGCCACATTAGGGGATTTTTACCCCTCGCTGTGGGGCGGTAGGCCTATTCTATCCCTGGTGTCAAGAGTCGCTTATGTCTTATTTTAGCTCCCGTGGGAAAATCAGGAACAAAATAATAGACCATGTTCATGACCCAGTATATGGTCTCTACTTCAGAAATAAATTTGTTAGACACCCTGGGGTCGCGACTGGGTGGTATTTGAACTCACAAAGATGGCCTCCATGCTCATCTTAAGTTCGCTATTTTTGGATTTCATGATAAAAATATATGAGATATAAAATATATGACAATCCTATTGTACAATGTATGGCGTGACGCCATGTTATATTTTTGTATAAAAATTTGTCCTCTCGATCAAAGATGGCCGCCAAAATGGCGACCGGAAGGGGGGAAATTGATGATTTTCCATACATCTCGCCTACATAATTTCCGATTGTATCAAACTGGTGACGATTAGGGAGTATACTTCTTTTCAATCTTGATAACAACTCACTTAGGCATCACATTAGTTGATATTTTGGATAAAAACTTGATTTTCTTCCCCAAATATTTTGGATCATAACCTTGATTTTCTTCCCCAAATGCGATGTTTACGGGAAGTGGTATGAATTTTCGCCAAAATTGACTTTTTAATTTTCTAACAATTCCTTAAAGAAAATTAGAATTAATCGGCGATGGAAATAATTAGGATTATTACATAAGGTATTTACATCCAACTGGATCAAGAAACTGTCAACTGAATCCAAGATGTCTTCCAAGATGGCGAGCAAAATATGATAATACGCAAATTGTCCCCTCTTTCACCAATTACGTTTATGTCACGTAGAAGGTAAATGTAGTAGACTAATTTGCTTCTTCTAAATAAATAACCGCCATGTTATGACACATTCCTATTAGTTGTCTTACTGCAATGACTCAAAACGCGAGTTCATATGACAATTATTTTCCAAATAAGCATCATGAAAATTCGCCAAATATTAGATTTGTTTATTACGTCAAATAACATTTTAGATGTTATGAATGAATGTACACCGATTTAGATCATCCGAAGTTATTAATATCATTGTAATCGAGATGGCCGCCAATGTGGTGGAAATGTCGAAATTTGACATTAAAATACATATATTTTCGCACTTTATCCCAGCGTGTAAGAATGATACATACACATAAGGCAACGAGTTCGATGCGGCGATCTGACATCGTCAACGAGACGTGATACTGCAGCCCGTGTCACTTCACTGTACCGATAAAGCGTTTATTATATGTCACATTTTTGTTTGGTGCATCCCATGTCACAAAGGGCAAAACTACTTCGTTACACCATCCCATTTCCGTTTACGCTTCAAGCGAACAGACCTGATAAATAGTTCCCAACTTCCGGTGACCTAATTTCACGGGATACTGATACGGAATTCAAAGGATACTAATACGGAATTCATAGAACACCGATACGGCTCACGACCAGACAAGCGTTTTCCGACTGCTCGGAATTTATAGTCAAACAATGTATTTGTACGGGATTAGTGGTAGTCATATAATAAATATGCATATCATTATCATACATGGGCTTTCGGTGAGAACAAACCATTCACTATATAAAACCGAAATATATTTTCAAGCACGTTGTGCCAAACTAGATTCTGAATTCCTGATACCAACATGGTAGAGACCAAAATGGTATGTGTAGAGCATAGCGAAGTTGACGACTTCCGACGCTGTCAGCTACCAGCGCTCAAATGATGCATATGATCGCCATACGTTCTTGAATATGGAATGAGTATATCTACTCGTATAATAAAAGGTCTTTCGACGCTCTCAAAAGATTACTGTATAAAGCTAACAGTGACTGGCTTTTGAAGCCTGAAATTGAAAATATAAACCAGGAGATCGCCGCCCGGTGCCTTGTTCAGATATTATAGCTATACTTGAATCGTGTGCATGAATATGCAACCAAGATATGATGACAAATTTGAACTAGAACTCAAGCAATATATTGACTTGTATTACAGCGATATTAGCATAGTTTTGTATTACTACAGGCATGTAGATAATTAGTTTGTCTCATATACAAGTAGCGCTAATTTGTATCTGGATCATCACCCTCTCGTTAGGTGGGGTGAATATAAAATGATTCCCGGAAATGACTCACATAAGCCTGCACATGCACGATGAAACCTATACTTATCTTTGCTTATTCATGGAATTAATACTGTTTAAACTAAGGTCTATTTGATCAAACTGGATTGCTTATCAATTGGACATGTACCATGACCGTTTAAAATTCTGCTGAAGCTGATCTATATGTCACTTGTTTCGGGTAGATTATCATGATGCATGCATAAAGCATGACATATAGAATGTATGGGATATAGCCAGACTGATCTGATAACTCACAGTCGAACAGAATTAGAACAGTTTGCAGCATTAAGACATAGATGGGTCGGCCTATATAATATGATGGGAAAGATGCCTTTATTATTGTAGTGAACCATGTCCACCTCCAGAGTTACGCGTGCTAATTCAACTTCCTATATTTCCGCATTTCCTTTGGTTCATGATAACGTTCTTACCAGAATCAACACGGCACGTCACGAGCTGTTATTGAATCCAACTGTTACTTGTGCTGTAAGAAGTTAGTGGACTACGTTGCCCCATTATTTCATTCAGTATTCAGAACATGGATTCAAGAGTATATTGGACATAATAAGTCAAACTGACGACATGACACTAGAAGACCCATCACTGCCAATGGATTCTTTACCCGTTTCCCACCGTGCGGCCGTACAGTTCGCCAAATACGCTGGAATTAGTAATGTAATAAGAATCGCCTGTCTATTTATGGCTCGTATCTGTTGCGTTTACCATTCACATTATTTCGTCGTGTAAACCGCAGGGTTAGATATACAGAGCAGTTGCGCAGTCCCTGTTGATTTCGAAACTTCAAAATAATCATTAATCAAGTAGGACCTATTTACTGTTGAACTGGTGTTCAAACGCAATGCATTGTCCCACTAAACTCTTCATATGCCTAGATCATATAAATTAATACGTTATATTGCTGTACACTATCAATGGTCCATACCAGCCTACCGTGTTCATGCAAAGACACCTGTCGTATGCTGGGCGAATCACTTTGTGGCTACTACCAATTAACACGAACAGGAGGAAAGCCAAGAACAAGACACACCACTTCGTCTGGAGTCGGGGATCTAGCCTGGTGTATGATAATGTTCATTTCCACTGAATAAGGTCCACTGGGTGGTCAGTAACTTGTATTAACTTAACAAAAGGACTCCATATATACAAGTCACAAAAGGACTCTATATATACAAGTGGTTGGACTACTTTGTTGAATAGCATCATCCAGATTTCAGTACCTGGTAGTCACAATATATCACTTTAATCTTGATACGGGACGCTACCCTGTTATCCACCTATGTTGGTCTATTCTATTTTGATCTGCCGTGGTTATCAATAAAATTGAAACCTGATATGATCAACTAAACGAGGTTCAAATGGTGTTACCATGCAAATATAATTCAATGTTACAGCGCAACTAACGGTGAGACATGCAGGCCAAATGACAGCATATAATTAATTCTACTATTGTTTGTGTTTTAAAAACAAGGATATATCGTTTCTTGCTTGCCATGAATCATGGTATAGCTATCGCAATAAAAGGTTGTGTATTGCTACCTTATATGATACAGTATATGCCTTTTCTACAGAGGAGATGCCATGAAAAGAACTAGCACCAACGGTTATCTTCATCATCAATTGCCATTTGATATGGTAATTTAACCACCAATATTTCTCAATTAGTAATCCGGCATAGACTTGGAGATGATAACATTTGTCCCTCAGGCTAAGATGGGGGTCTACACATACTTTCTAATTGCACATAGAGAGTAGGATTTTCGCTTCAACTCCCTCCTCACTTAATATAAGGAAATTTTAAGACATGACACGTATGCAGTATAGGATATCCGTTAATTTTTATAAGAAATTAAAGCTCTGCGCATTTACTTAAAAGTAGCCGATTAACCTAATTCCCCGTGATGGAATGCCAGGGCGACATTTGATTGAACAGTTCTATTGAAGTGTGATAATAATTCCGTATGTGGCACGAATATTGCTTTCCCCTCACTGAATTCCGCTCCTTTATGTTGCTAGAATATCGGAATTGATTTTTGACAAAATGCTATAATTCGGTTGTCTAAAGTGGATTTTTGACAGCTGGAACACGTTTTGTACAATACAATTGGTGCACTTAATCGCTGAAGCAATAATTAAACGCTGAATTGTCACAATTCGCAGTCGCTACCAAACGGAAGGTCATTTGCATGAGATTCTTGAAAGTCGCAAAATTGTTGATTTTCAGGTGCCATTTTGGCAGCCATCTTTGACTGGAATAACATTTTCCCGTGTATCTGGGTACTGTACTTTGAGAACTGCTATTGATGAAGCGCCCTTACTGAAAAAATGTACAAAAATTAAGAAATATGCGCAGAATTCGTCAGTTCTTAGGACAACCCTACATCTGAACTGAACTGACAATGACGTCATTTTTATGACGTCATAATTCCCTCCAGTCACGGACCCTTGAAGTCTAAGAAACTTTTTCGGACAAAGTAAGTGATACCCTATCATAATATCATATGCTCTACATTTGTTCAAAAAATTCCCAAGGAAGTACATACGCGACTCTACGAATTGATAAAACGCTACAAACCATAGCCGGACAATTATAATCTGTCAAACTGATCAACACTGGCCAATCGATGGCTCTCTTCTGATTGAATGTTCATGAGAAATTCAAGCTGACGCTCTTGAGCCAGTAACATCTATTGCACAAATACCAATGTTGCTTACTCACCACAAGACATTGAACAGTAGCAGATCTGTGTTGAGACCTCGTGATATAGCTGATTCTTCTGACTTTGAAATATTGCCTGAGTTAGCACCACAGGGAGTTACAGAAGATCTTCAATCCATGGACTTTGACGGTTGGGTATATGAAGATTGAGTTAATTACGTATGTTCCAAACCCATTGCGATGTTTGAAATGTCAGGGGTATGGCCGGGCAGGAACATTGTAAAATATAGAAACCATATGTACCCGATGTTCTATTTCCGGTCATGATGATAAGGATTGTACGAATCTTAAGAGATGTTCAAACTGTCAAGTTACACATGCTACAATGGATCGTTTGTAGTTTTTGTTGCATATTGGAAACCATCATTACTAGCGTCAGTGTTCGCCTTTGATGCTCTACACGATTTTCTGCACTTTTCTTATTATTTTCTTTGCAAAAGCAATCGAAGATTCGAATTGTGCACTTCGGATACATTGTCTCTCAACGGCTTATCACTTACGGGCTGAATTCTTTTGTAAACTCGGCTTTCTGTTATTGCGTCGATGCCCCGTGATAAAGATCCCTCTGAGATTAACGCCCTGATACATTAATGAGTGGATGTGTGAACTATGAAGCTCTACCAAAATGAGACCAGTATCAAGTTTTTTTCCCAAA
This sequence comes from Siphonodentalium dalli, assembly GCA_032622095.1. Taxonomy (NCBI): domain Eukaryota; kingdom Metazoa; phylum Mollusca; class Scaphopoda; order Gadilida; family Siphonodentaliidae; genus Siphonodentalium; species Siphonodentalium dalli. Next base: position 184,070,088 of record CP136062.1, read on the forward strand.
ATATTTCATATAAGATATCAAATAAACTTTGAATTTGCTCAAACTCAATAGGCAAACAATGAAAACTGTCGTCGCTGATATGTTTAGTTGCCTTTTTCGTAATAATCAAGATAGCTTTCTCGTCATTTTAGAATTTCTCCTTAGCTATGGAGGGTTGCAAGTACTTGCAACAATGGTGTTGCTCTTTCGTAATGAAGGACGGGTTAGCAAGAACATACCCCAAAATATGTACTTCAAGTGTGAAGATCTTCTATTTAAGATACATGCTTCAGAAATGTTTTTGGGAGGTAAATATCTGAGCAGCGACGCTTTATATGTGCGGTTCGCAGACACAACGTACATGTTCGTATCAAAACCTTATATTTTGCCAGTTATTTCATAGCCTTGATCGCTGAGAATATCTTGTGTTGTTACATTTCAACTTGGTAGAGGTTTAATAAGTTAATCAGAATTGGCAGCATACAGTTCATTTAAATTATCTTCATGTTAACCAGATCGAGATATTAAATTATCCCCAACAAAATATATATAAAAATAAATCAGATTTCAGGGTGTTGAAAGATTTTGGGGGCTGAATGAAACACACGTTCTGAAATTCTGCCTTAATTGTCTTCACACTCATAGATATCGAGAGATCTGGCTAAAATGTCTTCATCGTGCTGTTTATATTTTATATTTTATCTCCGTGGAGAGGCCGAGCGAGATTGCATTAACCCTTTACCCAACAAACCGGCCAAATAAAGCTTCAACAGCCTAAAATATCTTCGGTCTGTCTCAATAGGTCGCCTCGCATATATAAGAGAATGCATTGGCCTACCATTTTTTCTTACATTCTTTAACAATTTTATAATGTTTAATGTGTTAAGCCAATGCATTCTCTTATATATGCGAGGCGACCTATGGTCGACTCGCATATATAAGAGAATGCAGTGGCACAGGGCCGTTCTGTTGGGTAAAGGGTTAATGTAGATGTAGAACTATCCATGTATTCATGTAGACAGTCAATAATTGAAATGTCTGAGCAATATCCCCGAATTTCAGTTCTGTGATATTGTTGGTCTAAATAAGGGTGTGTGTTATTTCTATGTGGAGTAGTGGTACTTTATATAATATATCTGTGGTAAAACAATTAGCCCACTCACACCTATAACCAGAATGTTTCAAGATACTCTATGGCGGACGTGTTACAGCTTTCTGGCGTGTTATATCTATGAAATATTAAAGGCACGGGCGGCATTCGTTGTAGAAATATTCAAATTTGTTCAAATCGCTATCAACATAAGGAATATTAAAATTTATATAGTTTTGTTCATATGCCAAATATAATCAGCGCGTAAATAGTATATTGCCGCAAAGGCGTACGATTGTGTACACAAACAAGAGCCTGCTCGTGTTACAGAAGTTTTGCTTCTGTTTACATAACACAGCTCAATGCTATTGGTTAATCACACAAAATGATATAAACGCTCTTTATTATTTCCATATCGGGAAAACAGTAACAAATAAAGCTCTTTATGTTTACCATATCCGGATCTAAACAAAAGCCAGGTTCTGTAACGTTTTTTTGCTTTTGTTTACATGACAAAGGAAAAACATTTGTCAATAACAAACTGTTTATGTCATATTTCTGATTGGTATAAGAACAAGGTATGTTTATATTTTACTATTCTTTCTGTTTATGGCGGTTTTTGACGGAGGTGAATATTTTAACAGCATACCCACCGCCAACACCGCCCGTATCTTTAAGTCCATGAAGTCTCGACATGTTCAATTCCAGCTTCTTATGAGACATTCGAAGACAATTTTCAGTGGGTTTAAATATGCCATATACGATTAGATACCGGGCTTATTTGGTTCTGAACAAGTGTTCGCAATAACTGTTAAGCAATCACATATGTCATAATGGCTTGCAAAGTCAACACAATAATGGCTACTGCTCGTCGGTAGTTTGTGTTATTTGAAAAGTTCAAAAGTTGTGTTGCAAACTTGCCAGATGCAAATAGTGTATACTATTTTGCTGAATCTTGATCTTATGCATTTTATTCTCAGCAAAATAGCCTATTGAAAACACGTGGACTGTAATGTTTCTGTCAACACATCGGCGATAATTAAACGTACATGTAGTTGTGGTAATCTATAATATACGTTTTGAGTGCCATATGCTGCGTCGTGCAAGTTTCCCAAAATTGTTAAATTTCAGTAAATTTAGAACACATCCGACAGGATATATAATACACGAATAAAATAGTTATGTCATACAGCAGCATAAACATTTGATGGAACTTCTGGGTATTCGACCGATTTTGCCCACTACCAGAGCCACAAAAGAACAACAACCTGCATGAACAGATTGAGAGACGGTGCCGTAAACATTTAACCGCCCGCGATCACCCGGGACACAACGAAACGATCTCACCAAAATCCTTCCTGCAGCACCATCGATTTGTTCTCACCAGCAGCTGAATGCCAAGGGAGAGGAGCCTCACTAAGTTTGGTAACTTGTGCTCCGATCGCCTGTACACCTACACCATTGTGTATTACTTATATGTGTTATATGCCATATATGCGTGGGTCACAATAAATATGTTCAAACAACAACGATTTTTCGCATGCATAGCCAACTATTTGAACAAATTATTAGTTTCACGATTCTATTTCATACCATTTATCGTTATTGTTATATTTTATGTCACTGTCATTTGTTGGAATTATAGAAAATCGCCGAATTATAAATAAATTATATCCTAAAACGAATGCCGCCCATCTCTTTAAAGAGATTGCAGTGAATATCAGAGACTATATTTATGAGGATAGGGTTAAATTACACTATTCAAAGAATAACTGGTTTATTGTGAACGTCCACTACATCAACAAGCGTGGCAACAGTACCATTATTTGTGTTACCTTATGTCATCACTATTTATCAATCGATATATTGGTTATTGTTGTTATTGTCGTGTCAACCGGGAAGAGAACAAAATACATATAGGAAAACAATTTGCACGTTTGAAAAATAACCGTAACCGTCGGAGCATTCAACCGAGACAATCGGTATTCTCATAAGTAATTACACCGATCTGTTGCTATTCACAAAATTACCGACAATTTTTCTATGATTCCAACAAACGACAATGACTTTGTCCTGCCAGAGTAATGCACATGTACATCTTTCACCGACTTTACGATACGTGGGTGACCGATGTGCTTATGGTACTAGTCACAGACTTTACAATACGCGGGTGACCGAGGTGCTTATGGTACTAGTCACAGACTTTACAATACGTGGGTGACCGATGTGCTTATGGTACTAGTCACAGACTTTACAATACGTGGGTGACCGATGTGCTTATGGTACTAGTCACAGACTTTACAATACGCGGGTGACCGATGTGCTTATGGTACTATAGTCACCGACTTTACAATACGCGGCTGATCGAGGTGCTCATGGTACTAGTCACTGACTTCACAATACGCAGGTGACCGATGAGTTTGTGGTACTAAGGCCTGCTAAGGCACCGACTTTACAATACGCGGGTTGCTGATGTGTTTGTGGTACTAAGGCCTGCTAAGGCACCGACTTTACAATACGCGGGTTGCTGATGTGCTTGGTACTAGTCACCGACTTAACAATACGCGGGTGGTCGATGTGTTTGTGGTACTAAGGCACCGACTTTACAATACGCGGGTTGCTGATGTGCTTGGTACTAGTCACCGACTTCACAATACGCGGGTGGTCGATGTGTTTGTGGTACTAGTCACCGACTTTACAATACGCGGCTGATCGAGGTGCTCATGGTACTAGTCACTGACTTCACAATACGCGGGTGGTCGATGTGTTTGTGGTACTAAGGCACCGACTTTACAATACGCGGGTGGCTGATGTGCTTGGTACTAGTGACCGACTTCACAATACGCGAATCGTCGATGTGTTTGTGGTACTAAGGCACCGACTTTGCAATACGCGAATCGTCGATGTGTTTGTGGTACTAGTCATCGACTTTACAATACGCGGCTGATCGAGGTGCTCATGGTACTAGTCACTGACTTCACAATACGCGGGTGGTCGATGTGTTTGTGGTACTAAGGCCTGCTAAGGCACCGACTTTACAATACGCGGGTGGCTGATGTGCTTGGTACTAGTGACCGACTTCACAATACGCGGGTGACCGATGTGTTTGTGGTACTAAGGCACCGACTTTACAATACGCGGCTGGCTGATGTGCTTGGTGCTAGTCACCGACTTCACAATACGCGGGTGACCGATGTGTTTGTGGTACTATAGTCACCGACTTTACAATACGCGGGTGACCGATGTGCTTGGTACTAGTCACCGACCTCACAATACGCGGGTGGTCGAGGTGTTTGTGGTACTAATCATCGACCTCACAATATGCATGTGACCGAGGTGTTTATGGTACTAGTACTTGCTATGATGACATAATGTAACACAAATAATGGTACTGTTGCCACGCTTGTAGTTGTAGTGGACGTTCACAATAAACCAGTTATTCTTTGAATAGTGTAATTTAACCCTATCCGCATAAATATAGTCTCTGATTTCACTGCAATCTATTTAAAGAGACGGGCGGCATTCGTTTTAGGATATAATTTAGAAATAACATTTATCAAATTATGATGATATTCTCAAGAATATGTTAATAGTATAGCATGATGATATGAATGCGATATTATTCACAAAACGCGCTTTGTGTCAGAGAAATATAAATCGGTTGTAGACCCCCTAATTTGGTGCGTCTATAACTTACAACTCACAATACTATCATAGTAAATTCCTTATTTGGTGTGTGACGTAATTACCATAGGTTAGGGGAAAATACCAACTGGATTGAAAAATATTCGTCTCTTTGCAGGGACACTTATATTGTATACTACACGTGTTCTGTCTGATCATTTCCCAATCATGAAGTAACGTGGATTAGCTGGATTATGAACTGACAGTGGGTGGTATGGGTCGATTAAAATAAAATTTGGTGTTATATGAATTCGATTGTCGATGGCGCCAATAACTTGATATTCGCCTCCCACAGCGCAACGGAACATTTCCATTGGACGATCCGATCCGGTAATTCCGAGTATTTGTCTATAAACAAATGGTTCTATAACGTTTTTGATGTTTGTTTACATACCAAAGGGTACAAACTTGACAATAACGTGCAATGTACGCGATATTTATGATTGGTATAAGAACAAATTATGTAAATTATATATTCTTTCTGTTTATGGCGAGTTTAACAGCAGTGCTCACCGCGTATCTTTAATTGATGGCTAAATGGTATATATTATGTCGAGTTTATCTGCACTTTTTAGGGGATTGACCTCATTAATAAATCTATATAATATGCAGTTATGTATTTTATATTACTGTATTATATATAACACATGAAATATTCACGATTAAGCACTGTTTAAATCTAATTTCTTTAACTGTTATTGCAGATTTATGTTAACTGTTATTATATAGTATATTGGTTATTAATTGATATTCCATCTTCATATTTAAGAGGTATGTCGTATATGGCTGCAGTCACAATGAAGTGGTGATAATATAAGTCAATGTGTGTCCAGATAGCTTGTATAGTGTGGTGCAAGGCGAGGTGAGGCCAATACCACCCGGTGTGAAGCGGAGGGTTACATTGATCCCGCCAAGCCTTTTACCACCCTATACTAGACAATTGGGCACACGGTAACGTATTTACAATGTCGTCAAATTTAACCGCGTAACAAAAATTAATAAGAAAACAATAGTCAGAAATGGTAATGCCCTCAAAGTCATATTATTAGGCATATATAAAACATATTGCAGTTTTAATGTAGTGATTGCGAAAAATATGTATATAGGTAACGGCTGTGTAGTTGTTTATATGTTATATGTTTGTATGTGTGTATACTGTGCACATGTTGCGAAAGAATGTGAAAACATTTTAAAAATCGGACATGCCAAACTAAAGTTTAATTTGAAATATTTACACATACGTCACGTATATGTGTGCATTGCCAAACATGCAACGGCCAGTGCATTGATACACCAATAACCACACACCCGTTGCCAAAAAAGTGACGAACTCCTTGACAGCTGACACGTTATTATGTTGACGCGCTGCAAGCTCGCGGCAAATACACTAAACTGTTGGTTTCTCGGTTCTCTTATAATCCATTTGAATGGTTTTCGACTGGCATGTATCTTTTTGTTATTTGTTCAAATTTCTGTTGAAATAGAGGTATGAATAGTGCATGGAATAACATGCATAATAATTATCAGGCGGCATATTCAGGTCACAAGCTCTCGATCTTCGTAACAATGTTCAAGTACGCAGATACCGAGTACGTTTCTAATCACATTCAAGTACGTAAATACTTGTTCTAATTTCTATTGAAATAGAGGTCTGAATAGTGCATGAAATTGGATGCAGAATAATAATCAGGCCAAAATAGTCGATCTTCATTACATGGTTCAACTACGCAAATTCCGAGTACGATTCTAATCACATTTAGTCCATCCAAGTACGCAAATACCAAGTACGTTTTAGTCACACGTAGTCCGTCACCTCCTACGACAGGGTCAGGTATACTGGCCAATATACACAATAAGAGGGCGTAATGATGATATAAGAATGGCCTCAGGTAATGCACTCCTGATATCAACTTTGAATATATAGTCTCCCAAGAGGGTTAATTAAAAAACATGTATGGTCACATGAGGGTTAATTAAAATATTGTCTAATCCAGAGAGGGTTAATTAAAATATGGTCCGGTGAGGGTAAATTAAAATATGGTCACATGAGGGTTAAATAAAATATGGTCCCATGAAGATTAATTAAAATATGGTCCCATTACTGATCAGGGTTAATTAGAATATGGTCTCATGAGGTTTAATAAAAAATATGGACCCATGGGGTTAATTGAAATATGGTTCCATGAAGGTCAATTAAAATATAGTAAAATGAGGGTTAATTCAAGTTTAAAATGGTCCCATTACGAGGGTTAATTAAAGTTAAAATATGGTGTCATCAGTGTTGATTAAACTACAGTCACATGGGAGTTAAATAAAATATAGTCCCATGAGGGTCAATCACTGAGGACTAATTAAAATATCCCACCCATGAGGATCAATTAAAACATAGTCACAGGAGGGTTAATTTCTGAACATTGTTCAATTCATATAGCATGCTGATATATGCAGCGTACACAGAAATACAAATAATGTAGAATAAGGCCGCATTGTATGTTAAACAACCAATGTGAAGAGTCAGTGATGGAACTGTTTTTAATAACATCTCTTTACATAGCTCAGATATATACCCACTAGAAACACATCACCCCTACCCCCGGGGGTACCACCCGAGGGAGTGAAAATCGGGTTTGGGCCATTTTATTCCTGATTCCGTATTCGCAATTGTCTCTTTCGACCCGCCCCAAATACCCCATAGAACGACCCCACCCATAGAAACACCCCTACCCTCACCCACCGGGGGGTAAGAAGCATGTATTCTGCATGATGCAGCCCATATAAAGTTCTGATCAAAGGGCGACCGGTGTCCTTTGATGTAACAAAAATAGATTGCGTATTTGACGTCATTGCAACACACGAACTAGAATGCACTCGGAGAGATGCCAACGTGCGCAAAAATGTAATAAACAATAATTTAAAAAATAATTTCACTGTATTTTACTTAATTTATTTAATTTAATTTAATGTTAGAAAAATTACTATTTCTCATTTCATCACAGATAAAAGGCAAATTACTATATTAATCATTTAAGTAATTAAAACCAATTCCATGTTGCCGAAAGGATGAGACTTTAATATCGATTACATTTTTTTCAGCGGCATATTTTGATTTTCATTTTCCGATAGTCAAAGTTGACCAAAGGAGCAATTATAAGAAATAATTAATACTATTTGTGTAAATATTGATAGCAGCCAATATGCAACAATAAATATCAATAATTAATCAATAACGATCATTTTATGTAATAATAAACTCTTCAAACGGTGTTTGTGTTAACAAATGCGTTTTGTTTTGTGTTACGTCATTCGTCGTATTTGACCCGGAACTCGGCTGAAGGTTAGGCTATTCAGCCTATTGCGTCGAATTACGAAATCGCGTTTTGAATGTCTCTCTTTCCCCGCACGATAAAAAGAGGTCTTCGCACGAACCAAAAATGATAAGACTTCCCAATTATAAGTAAAAATACCCAAATGAAGGAGTCTATGTAGGTCCCGAAGGAGTCTATAGACTCTTTGATGTAGAGTTCTGATGGAGAAAATGTAGGTCGATCTAATTTTGTCATAACTCTGACGTATTTTGACCTGGGAGAAAAAATCGAAATCGAGGCTCACTACGAGCATTCCAGTTTTAAATATAGAAACAGGGAATCCCGACAAATGGCGATATCGGCGACAAACAAATAATCGAAAACAACACATAAAATAAACAAAGCAAAAACGCGGCACAGTAAAAATGTCAGAACGCCACGAGGTTTTACGTCGTTTTTGGTGACGTCATGGAGTGAAACGGAGTAGGGTGACACCAACCTACGAATCTGTCTGATCGCCATACTGATGCGCGAGCGAACGTAATAACAATGCCAATCTCTACCAGAGCGCACCATTCATACTTCCTTTCTGACTCTGTCGCCGACTGGGTACTTGTCTGTGTTTCTATATTTAGTATGGGATTGCTCCAAGATCAAATTTTCTATGTGATTTGAGAACAATTCCCGCACTAAAACATAATGACAGAATGGAAAATCAGAGCGGTAGATTTGATGACGATTTTCGCAAGCTACTCGTAAAATTGCAACAAATTAGAACTCTTGTATTTGACTTGCCGTGCGAGTTGTGACAATGTCGTACACGTGCGTTTAGACTTCTGTATTAATAAAATGATTGGAGAACCGAATCCGTTTCGAAATATAGTTTTTCGGTTTTAGTGGGACTTTTCAAACTTAAGGTTCAAAATTTACACAATTTTTTTCTCGATATTTTCTGTGCTTAACAAGGGCAGCATATTGCTCTGTTCGCTTGGTATATATCTTAATATCGCGGAAGTCCACCAAATGTGGGTAAAATGTCGCCGGTAACAGCGGTCTTACCGAGTCATCAATGGAGGTAAACCCTGCATGGAGTTTGTAACATTGACTGGCATATCAGACAACGTTCACAGAAAATGTAGCAATTTCGACGACCGACGTTATATCTGATGTATGGAAATGTACTTGATGACTCCGCGCCTGACTGATTGGGGCATATTTTTGTCGTGACCACGGACGTGGCTTGAGGGTCTCGTTTGTGGGGGTCCATGGATTCAGTTCCTTGCTCCATGTTCCTAATTCAGCCTCCGATTCAAATCTTTTCGTTCCCTGTTTCCTGTTCCCTGTTTCTTATTCTCCGATTCAATTCTTTTTGGTAGTTAGTATTTCTTCAGCCACCGATTCGAAATATTTGCCGGATTGGCCAGGATTGGCAGCAAGTAGCCCATTATCCCTCGAGGTGCTACCCACCGGGGTTGATGGGTTGGGGGGGGGGGGTCGGGGTGCTTCTAGTTGGTATTTGGGGCGGGCCACCTACACATGTCGTCAAATAGGCCGAGAGAGACATTTTTGAGAATAAGGAATTGGGAATAAGTTCCCAATGTAATGTTCGTTGTTCCGACGGACACGCGAAATTTTTTATACAATTTCCACTGGTGTCGTAACCTGCGAATTACTTGGCCATAGTTTCATATTGTTAGTATTCACGTTTGCAGACGATGAATGATTGCGTCAGATATAGACAAACTTAGGACATTAACCATTTGCAAACCGAAGGACTGGTTGTATATAATTATAACAAGATATCTTGATTTCATCGGGGGGGGGGGGGGGGGCTATGCAAATACGACATGTATGTGTGTATTTAAAAGCATATTCGGCTTCTTCTCTTCATTAAACTTCCTTATTTCATAAGTTTTGACTGCTGCAATTGGAATATTCTAAGGAATTATTCCCGTAATACCACATTCAAGTTGAGACTCGAAGCGGAGGGAAACGGCGTGGATTTAAATGGTGGTTACTTGCATGTTATGAGAAAGGACTTAAGGTTTAATGACATGATATAGTGTCATACCAGGTCAGTAGTTCTGACCACTGATTGGTATATTTGAATTGGAGACACGGTAATATCTTATACAGATTGCTCTGGTATGTCTACATAATCACTAGGGCAGGCGCATAATGCAAGACGTTCTTTTTTTTAATATTTTAATTCTCGATTATAAGCCGACAAACCTAAATGTTGATGACATAAACTTCTAAAAACTTCTTTCTTGGCTGACATTTTCTTAGCGCTGAAATGTAAACAGATTTGGGTCTTTAGGTTCACGAACTATACATGCTCAATATTTCGGTCATAACGTCCAAATATATGTTTATATTTGCGAATCTCTGTCTGCCCGCTATATATATTAACAGGGTACCATCTAGCGGTCTCCAAACTTTCAAACCGATGTATTTTGTGAAGCCCATATGGCTATAAAAGTTATGAGAATGACCACTTTGTGCAAGAGCATTCTCTATTCTAATAAGAGTTCCACAGCGGAGGGTTCCACGTCACTTTAATCTGAGCAACGCCAGTTCGCCATGTCAGTATAATATATAGTAACACAGATACAATACACATGCCAAACCGCTGTATAGCGTCTAGATGTGACCACATCGCACCGTTGACTTCAGGCAATGAAATAATAGATGAGTGGTACGAAAATCAGTTACTGGTAGCTTTGAACGCTGGTTTTTAATAGGACAGAGCAGAGAACGTTTTTAAATTAGATTTGTTATGTTCTTTCTTTATGTTGTTGTAACTGGAAAGTTTGAATATGTTTTAAGTTAAATATCATAACAGCCCAGTATGACTGAAGAACATACCAATATCTCAAAATAATCGACTGGGTCTGGGGACACTGGTACTTCATTAGTCTCAATATTTTAGATAGTGTCAGACGTTAGCGGTGTACGTCACCTCCGTAGCACTGATAAGAGCTTCGACGTGGGCGTCATCACACGAAGGGTGGAGCGGGATGAGAGAGACAATATCATTTCCATATATGACCACATCGGTTTCAAGCAACGAGAAATACTCGCTATCATATGCAACATTGTTTCAGTATCATGATTCGGGATTAAATAAAGTTTATGTTCAGTTCAGTAGGGGAGATGGGGAGAACTGGATTAGGGTGAAATGAGACCGTGGGCGTGGCTGGAAATTGAAGTGGCCATTCGAGCTGATGTTTCATGCACCATGATGAATGTTAAATATGCAAACAAGGTTTTATTTGAAGCAATATTAAGTGTCTGCGAAATATGATGCAACATATTTTTAGATAGACTCTTTGAGTTTACATTTGCTGGCATTCATGCTGAAAGATTACACATAACTTCAACATATCAGTTAAGCGAGAAAACTATATTAGTTAATGACAAAATAATGACATTTATTTCAATCGCAGCTGTTTATTCTTGAAATTAAGATTTATATAGATTTGAGGTTGTGGAAGAACTGGGACATTGTCAGTTTGTCAACATGCGGACAGGGTGTGTCAACTTTGGCCAAAGTGAGATATCATTACTGACCCACCATCAGCTGGAGATTTCAGACCAAAGATAAGTTTAATTATTCTGGTATTTTGATTTTCAAACCAGTAGTTCGTGTGAAATTTGTTGTTTTAGACCAAAATTCGAATACTGAATTCCTACTTGCGGCCAATATTTTTGACCGAAATGGTCATTGGTGGAAATCTGCCAACCTGAGGGGTGGATTCCGGTTGAACATTTGCAACAGTTGAGGTACCATGCAGTGTGAACATTTTAACACAGGATGGATGCAGATAAAATATCTTGAACTTGGGAATTTGGTGGTCTGTGGTGTGCAGTTGGATATGATACCCGACCTATGGATACCCTCTAGCCACATCCATTTCAACATTCGTAGTCGGCAGTTATAACAGTGTAATTTTGACGATGTGAGAAGAATAGGCGTCTCGTTGGATTCACATCTAAAAATAGAATATTTGGGGTCTAAAATTGGTTGTACTAAAATATTCCCAAAATAATAAAATATCAAAACCCAAAAAAATTTCAAAACTTCCAAAAATTATTTTTTCCAAAAAATTTAAAAATTTCCAAACTTCCAAATTATCAAAACCCCAAAATTTCCAAACTTCCAAATTATCAAAACCCTCAAAATTATTTCTCTAAAAAAAGTTTAAATAAAAAATTTATAACGAGTTTTCGGTTTCTGATAATCTCTATATTAAAAAATGTCGAATGTTAAATTATTTGCGCGTAATATCTTTCGTAATATTTTTTGTTCAAATATTTTTCATGAATTTATTAATCGATGTTTAGAAAATAGCTTTATTGGACATTGTGACCATCGATATGAATGCATACATTCCAGTGTTTTATCGGACGCAGTTCATATAATTGTCATACCTGAAAATAGACACCATTACTTTTACATAAATAATAAACAGCGTTTATTCTTTACACTCTCTCTATCCCATATGACAGGTGTGTATTATCGTGAATTATTGGAAGTTTTGAGATGTACTATGTTCAATCCCTAACGGTCGAAAATTGTAATGTGAAATTAGAACCCTCCAGAATGAATTGTTCGCTGTACACGCAATCACACGCGACATTGATGGTAACAATGTCGTGTGTCACACCTTTGCTTTACCAAATGAATTATATTATTTCCCCGGTCACAGTTATATGGTATTCAGAAAACATATCGATTTAATGTCTGAACAAAACGAGTTAGTATCAATTAAGGTTGATAAACTGTGTCATTCACACGATAATTAGTTATCCAAAAAACATGCATACATATTAAGTCAGGTCGTGAGACACTCAATTATAGAAATTGCTTTGATCACATTGTTATAACAACATTACGTAATAACCCCTTATCACTCCAGTCACACTTACGATCATATACCCCCACATTCATACTTACGCTTTGGACATTTTATCAGTTTATCGCGTGATCACTAAATGTGGCAATCGGGTATCCTCCGATGCCTGCAATATATTATTTATAATAATTGGACTCATTGATCTCACGTGAATAATACTCTTAGTTGTTCCAATAAAATAGTTATCAAATTCGATCACCAATAGATTTGACTGTGGAATGTAATGACCTTTAACTTATTTATCGATCTAAAGGGACACTCATTATGAATGAATGTTAACAATACAAGCGCACGAATGAAGAGCGTTGAACATATACGAAATTACTACACGAATGAATTGAACCTTGAAATTTATATTTCACATCTTACCAACAACAGATACAGACATAGTCATAGTGTTATACTATCTTACATGTACCCATGCTATGACATCATTCGAATGGGCAATACACTCAAGGAGTTAAAGTGACACGAAACAAGGGACGTGATGTAATATTGGTGTATGAATCTTAAAGGAACACAAGACACTCTAAAGGGACACTCATTATGAAGGAATGTTAACAATACAAGCGCACGAATGAAGAGCGTTGAACATATACGAAATTACTACACGAATGAATTGAACCTTGAAATTTATATTTCACATCTTACCAACAACAGCTACAGACATAATCATAGTATTATACTGTCTTGCATGTACACACGCTATGACATCATTAAAGGCGGACAATCCACTCACGGTGTGACAACAGATACGGACATAGGCATAGTGTTATACAGTCTTCTATGTACCCACGCTATGACATACTTAAAGGGGGATAATGCACGCACGGTGTGGAATGTTAAAGTGACACGAAACAAGGGACGTGATGCAATATTGGTGTTTGAATATTAAAAGGAACACAAGACACTCTAAAGGGACACTCATTATGAATGAATGTTAACAATACAAGCGCAGTGGTTGAAAGTTAAAATGACAGATCAATATTTAAGGGTCAAATTTTCGGGCACTTAATGCACCTTTTATCATTACGTATCGTTTCTCACTCTACAATTCCCAATAATCCACACACTCTCTCCCCCCTCCAGCTTATAGATATATAACGAAAACGAGAATATCATGTTGATGAAGTTTATTGAAATTTAATCGTCCGAATTGTCATCACTTTCGCCAGAAGTGTCATATGTTACGTCCATGAATTTTTCTAGCATCGGTTTGTACTTTAATATTGACATTTTCACTGCATCACGTTCTCCATAACCATTATTCAAATATTTGTCGACTTTATCCATGACTCTGTTGTGCAGAGTCCCATTGCGCAGCTGCAGATACGATACTATTGTCCAAGCATAATCAGTCATAAAGTGTATCATATCTTTACTTTTAAGGTCCTTGTCAGCTTGTTCTTTTGCTTCTGCGTCTTTCGAGCCATTTTCCTTATACGTGTCCACTTTATCACTCCATTCCTCACGTGTTTTATCTCTACTTTCATCACGCAAACTTTTGAAGTATTCATCTTCATTCAATTTAATTTCCTTATTCTGACTATCATCCGGGTCCTCAGTTAATTTTCGTTTTAACTTATTTTCTTGACACCAGTTTTTTACGTGTCTCTGAACATCATAATGATCTGCGAACAAAAGCCCGCATTCATTACAAGGGTACGACATGTCTTCTTGAATGTCTCTGTTTTGATGGTTCTTCTTATTGATTTCATCGAGCTCACCAGGTGGCCGTATGTCGTTAGTATAGTCATTATGTTGACCCTGGGGCACAATATAATTATATGTTATGCCCTTCTGTTGACGGGGGAGTTCTCTGTCATCGTATTTCATCGCATTCTGTTGACCCTGGGTCTCAGTGTCTTTTGTATGTTTTTTCATCCCATTCTGTTCATCTGGGTGTTCTCTGTCTTTTTGGAGATTATATTTCATGCCATTCCATTCACCCCTATGTTGGTTCATGTCCTCTTTTAGTACATTCTGTCGCAGACGTAATGTGTCCGGTGTTGCGGCTTTTAAATCCACCAGTAGGTAACCGTACGGTTCACTCGTCGCTTCCGAAAACTCTCGAACCATACGCTGAGGACATTCAGGATACATCTGTCTTGATAATGTTGAAATTAATCCCTTGTCGATTGGGTTATTGAACAATACCAAATATTGACAATTTCGTCGTTGCGTTGGATCTTTGTTGTAGTAGAAATTCTGGTTCAAACTTATCAAAGATAAGTTCAAATGGTGACTTCCTTCGGAATGCAAATCATTAACTCTCTGGTCTTTTGATGAAGTTTGCATCAAGTCATCGAGTATAACTAGATTTTTATACCATGGGTTGATAAGAGAATCCAAGTTTGCTGGTATTCCTCGTATAAAGTTGACCTGAGGGGTGACGGTATACTTTAATTCGTCATATAGGGGCTGCCAATATTTATAAAACCATATTATTCTGTCAGGTGCGGGTGATATTTTTGAGGCAGACTTTTGTAGCAAGGTTTTCACGAAGTATGTCTTACCACAAGATGTAGGTCCACTTACACATGCCGTGAATGGATGCTTGAAAATAAAATCTTCATGGACATTGGCCATTGGATCATCAAAGCAGGATGTTATGTCGCTTTGTTGCTGTGTCCCCTGCTGGTGTTGTAGTATCTGGTGTTGCTGTAATGGCTGTTGTTGTGGCTGATGATACTGCTGCCTGTTGCTGCTACGGTCTGTTGCTGTTGCTTGGTGCTGCTGCTGTGGGTGTCGGTTAACAAACTCAGTGTGCTTAGATTGTACATGTCTTATCAAATCATGTTGGTGCTGCTGCTGTGGTTGTCGGTTAACAAACTCAGTGTGCTTAGATTGTACATGTCTTATCAAATCATGGTTCCGCACATACCCCCTAGAGCAAATTGAACACTGGTGCTTCATTTATACTTGACTAAAATGTCTCGGTATTTCAAAATGTACAAGTCACTCTTTTTTCTGCATTTTATTTTATAAAGTTTATCGACTCTTATAAAAATCGATTATTGCATCTAAAAATAGAATCTTTGGGTCTAAAATTGGTTGTACTAAAATATTCCCAAAAAACCCAAAACTTCAAAAATTTCAAAAAAACTTCAAAAAACTTCAAAAATTTCAAAAACTTCAAAAATTTCAAAAATTTCAAAAACTTCAAAAAACTTCAAAAATTTCAAAAACTTCAAAAATAAGACCCCGGCGGCGGCGGCGGCGGCGGCATTGCGGTATTTTACTGCGGCGGCGGTGCCGCCGCCGCCGCCGGGGTCCGCCGCCGACGGACCCCCGCAGTTTTTGAAATTTTTGAAATTTTTGAAGTTTTTGAAATTTTTGAAGTTTTTTGAAGTTTTTTTGAAATTTTTGAAGTTTTGGGTTTTTTGGGAATATTTTAGTACAACCAATTTTAGACCCAAAGATTCTATTTTTAGATGCAATAATCGATTTTTATAAGAGTCGATAAACTTTATAAAATAAAATGCAGAAAAAAGAGTGACTTGTACATTTTGAAATACCGAGACATTTTAGTCAAGTATAAATGAAGCACCAGTGTTCAATTTGCTCTAGGGGGTATGTGCGGAACCATGATTTGATAAGACATGTACAATCTAAGCACACTGAGTTTGTTAACCGACAACCACAGCAGCAGCACCAACATGATTTGATAAGACATGTACAATCTAAGCACACTGAGTTTGTTAACCGACACCCACAGCAGCAGCACCAAGCAACATCAACAGACCGTAGCAGCAACAGGCAGCAGTATCATCAGCCACAACAACAGCCATTACAGCAACACCAGATACTACAACACCAGCAGGGGACACAGCAACAAAGCGACATAACATCCTGCTTTGATGATCCAATGGCCAATGTCCATGAAGATTTTATTTTCAAGCATCCATTCACGGCATGTGTAAGTGGACCTACATCTTGTGGTAAGACATACTTCGTGAAAACCTTGCTACAAAAGTCTGCCTCAAAAATATCACCCGCACCTGACAGAATAATATGGTTTTATAAATATTGGCAGCCCCTATATGACGAATTAAAGTATACCGTCACCCCTCAGGTCAACTTTATACGAGGAATACCAGCAAACTTGGATTCTCTTATCAACCCCCGGTATAAAAATCTAGTTATACTCGATGACTTGATGCAAACTTCATCAAAAGACCAGAGAGTTAATGATTTGCATTCCGAAGGAAGTCACCATTTGAACTTATCTTTGATAAGTTTGAACCAGAATTTCTACTACAACAAAGATCCAACGCAACGACGAAATTGTCAATATTTGGTATTGTTCAATAACCCAATCGACAAGGGATTAATTTCAACATTATCAAGACAGATGTATCCTGAATGTCCTCAGCGTATGGTTCGAGAGTTTTCGGAAGCGACGAGTGAACCGTACGGTTACCTACTGGTGGATTTAAAAGCCGCAACACCGGACACATTACGTCTGCGACAGAATGTACTAAAAGAGGACATGAACCAACATAGGGGTGAATGGAATGGCATGAAATATAATCTCCAAAAAGACAGAGAACACCCAGATGAACAGAATGGGATGAAAAAACATACAAAAGACACTGAGACCCAGGGTCAACAGAATGCGATGAAATACGATGACAGAGAACTCCCCCGTCAACAGAAGGGCATAACATATAATTATATTGTGCCCCAGGGTCAACATAATGACTATACTAACGACATACGGCCACCTGGTGAGCTCGATGAAATCAATAAGAAGAACCATCAAAACAGAGACATTCAAGAAGACATGTCGTACCCTTGTAATGAATGCGGGCTTTTGTTCGCAGATCATTATGATGTTCAGAGACACGTAAAAAACTGGTGTCAAGAAAATAAGTTAAAACGAAAATTAACTGAGGACCCGGATGATAGTCAGAATAAGGAAATTAAATTGAATGAAGATGAATACTTCAAAAGTTTGCGTGATGAAAGTAGAGATAAAACACGTGAGGAATGGAGTGATAAAGTGGACACGTATAAGGAAAATGGCTCGAAAGACGCAGAAGCAAAAGAACAAGCTGACAAGGACCTTAAAAGTAAAGATATGATACACTTTATGACTGATTATGCTTGGACAATAGTATCGTATCTGCAGCTGCGCAATGGGACTCTGCACAACAGAGTCATGGATAAAGTCGACAAATATTTGAATAATGGTTATGGAGAACGTGATGCAGTGAAAATGTCAATATTAAAGTACAAACCGATGCTAGAAAAATTCATGGACGTAACATATGACACTTCTGGCGAAAGTGATGACAATTCGGACGATTAAATTTCAATAAACTTCATCAACATGATATTCTCGTTTTCGTTATATATCTATAAGCTGGAGGGGGGAGAGAGTGTGTGGATTATTGGGAATTGTAGAGTGAGAAACGATACGTAATGATAAAAGGTGCATTAAGTGCCCGAAAATTTGACCCTTAAATATTGATCTGTCATTTTAACTTTCAACCACTGCGCTTGTATTGTTAACATTCATTCATAATGAGTGTCCCTTTAGAGTGTCTTGTGTTCCTTTTAATATTCAAACACCAATATTGCATCACGTCCCTTGTTTCGTGTCACTTTAACATTCCACACCGTGCGTGCATTATCCCCCTTTAAGTATGTCATAGCGTGGGTACATAGAAGACTGTATAACACTATGCCTATGTCCGTATCTGTTGTCACACCGTGAGTGGATTGTCCGCCTTTAATGATGTCATAGCGTGTGTACATGCAAGACAGTATAATACTATGATTATGTCTGTAGCTGTTGTTGGTAAGATGTGAAATATAAATTTCAAGGTTCAATTCATTCGTGTAGTAATTTCGTATATGTTCAACGCTCTTCATTCGTGCGCTTGTATTGTTAACATTCCTTCATAATGAGTGTCCCTTTAGAGTGTCTTGTGTTCCTTTAAGATTCATACACCAATATTACATCACGTCCCTTGTTTCGTGTCACTTTAACTCCTTGAGTGTATTGCCCATTCGAATGATGTCATAGCATGGGTACATGTAAGATAGTATAACACTATGACTATGTCTGTATCTGTTGTTGGTAAGATGTGAAATATAAATTTCAAGGTTCAATTCATTCGTGTAGTAATTTCGTATATGTTCAACGCTCTTCATTCGTGCGCTTGTATTGTTAACATTCATTCATAATGAGTGTCCCTTTAGATCGATAAATAAGTTAAAGGTCATTACATTCCACAGTCAAATCTATTGGTGATCGAATTTGATAACTATTTTATTGGAACAACTAAGAGTATTATTCACGTGAGATCAATGAGTCCAATTATTATAAATAATATATTGCAGGCATCGGAGGATACCCGATTGCCACATTTAGTGATCACGCGATAAACTGATAAAATGTCCAAAGCGTAAGTATGAATGTGGGGGTATATGATCGTAAGTGTGACTGGAGTGATAAGGGGTTATTACGTAATGTTGTTATAACAATGTGATCAAAGCAATTTCTATAATTGAGTGTCTCACGACCTGACTTAATATGTATGCATGTTTTTTGGATAACTAATTATCGTGTGAATGACACAGTTTATCAACCTTAATTGATACTAACTCGTTTTGTTCAGACATTAAATCGATATGTTTTCTGAATACCATATAACTGTGACCGGGGAAATAATATAATTCATTTGGTAAAGCAAAGGTGTGACACACGACATTGTTACCATCAATGTCGCGTGTGATTGCGTGTACAGCGAACAATTCATTCTGGAGGGTTCTAATTTCACATTACAATTTTCGACCGTTAGGGATTGAACATAGTACATCTCAAAACTTCCAATAATTCACGATAATACACACCTGTCATATGGGATAGAGAGAGTGTAAAGAATAAACGCTGTTTATTATTTATGTAAAAGTAATGGTGTCTATTTTCAGGTATGACAATTATATGAACTGCGTCCGATAAAACACTGGAATGTATGCATTCATATCGATGGTCACAATGTCCAATAAAGCTATTTTCTAAACATCGATTAATAAATTCATGAAAAATATTTGAACAAAAAATATTACGAAAGATATTACGCGCAAATAATTTAACATTCGACATTTTTTAATATAGAGATTATCAGAAACCGAAAACTCGTTATAAATTTTTTATTTAAACTTTTTTTAGAGAAATAATTTTGAGGGTTTTGATAATTTGGAAGTTTGGAAATTTTGGGGTTTTGATAATTTGGAAGTTTGGAAATTTTTAAATTTTTTGGAAAAAATAATTTTTGGAAGTTTGGAAATTTTTTTGGGTTTTGATATTTTATTATTTTGGGAATATTTTAGTACAACCAATTTTAGACCCCAAATATTCTATTTTTAGATGTGAATCCAACGAGACGCCTATTCTTCTGATGTGCATCATTCACTGTAATGAATCGTTCGTGCACATGGATGCATGCATGAAATTGAGATGTTGTCTCAAAATTTTGAGATAATTGTCTCAAAATATTTAGATAATACGTCAATATATTTAGATATATATGTCAAAATTTCTAGAATATATATCTAACTATTGAGAAGTTATTTCAAAATATTGTGACATTATCTCGAAATTTCGAGAAAAATCAAATAACAATATCCTATTTCAGCTATCATATAGTCGCGAGGTAGCGACACAAGTGTATAACAAACAAGAAGGAAATTGTGATATGATGATAAACGAGCTATATATTCATCGTATAACTTTTCAGATGCCATATTGTTGCGACATCTCCTTATTTATAATATGCGCGCGCAATTTACTGCGATTTACAACAAAGCCGTAGTAAAATCCTTATTTGGCGTGTGACGTAATTATTAATGTTAGGGGAAACTACGAACTGGGTTAATAAAAGTTAAACTCTTTGCAAAACAATTATATTAGGTACAAGTTTTCTGCCTGGTCCTTCCCCAATTATGAAGTAACGTACATTAGCTGCATGGATAACGTTGTCGGCGATTGAAAAGTTAACATGTGCGACGTAACACGTGGTTTGTAATAACTAGATGAACTGCGATTGTTGCTTTGGTGAAGATTTGAAAAAGAGTAAATATAAATTGCATTTTGCAGAAAGTTACTGATTGGTCGAGACATATTCTTCTATGGGATCGTGCTCTGGGAGCAATTTAATTGGACCGTTACTCCCTGTTACCGCTACCTCCCGTTTGAAATGATTTATGCCACCAGTTTCCCCAGGCGCAGTCGATTATAATAAAGAGTTTGGTATTTGTTTCAGCCAGTCTGTAAACTACCACACATTGTTGTTACGACTGGAGGTATGTAAACCTGAATACCTCTTTAAAGATCCGCGGTAAGATTTGACTCCAAACAATTCAAAATCCGATGAAAATATCTTGCTTAACAGGCAAATGGAAATCCATAATATACTCTAAAATGACAAGAAAATCACAAAACCGAGAACGCTGTGTAATATCTACCGCAATTGGACGACAGAAGTGGGGACACTTTGTTTAGTTGATTTTTTGCTACCCTGACACAAATTTTATTCTTTTCACAGTTGACATCAAAAAGCCTATTAATCACGGTGGGGAATCACGTGGTTTCGAGTTGATGAGTATCACGCATTCAAAATGGCCGAGGTGACCGCAAACGCGACCAGAAACGAGGAAAAGGGAAATAACCTAGGATAGTAATTAATAATATATTAGGTAGTATTTTGGTAGCTAAGAGCATATGCCATACTATTTTTCAAACAAGCTGATACGCTCGAACATTCTGACCAAAGTTGTCAGTCGGATTCTCCTGGATGTATTGACTTGTGTATTTCACGAACCTCCGATTGGCAACTTTGGTAAGAATGTTGTGGAAAATACTCAGTATTTCCAAACAAATAAGGTATCAACTTAAAATAAACTAGCGTCTGCTTGTAACAGTCACAATGCTATGTATTGTGTCAGTTACTCATATATTATGTTTTTGTGCGCTTGCACAGTTTGAATGCGTGGTATTCACCAACCTCGATACCACGTGATTCCCCGCCATGGCTATAGTCATTACTCCTTGTCCGTCCGTCAACAATCGTCTTCTTCTCCAGAGCCGCAAGTCCAAATTGAGTCATATTTGGTGCGGATGAGCCCTAGGTGACTCACATTCAGATTTGTTCAAATGGGGCCGCCAAGTCAAATAGGTGCGAAACCAGAGCCATAACGCTTTACCTTCATTAAAATTAAAACGTTTTTGCGAAATTATTGTTGGAAAGTTACAGATCAGGGGACCCCAATGTTTTGCTAGGAATTCTGTTATGCAATATCATAATATTTTGCTGCTATGCACTGTTGGATGAATAAAGTGGCCATTAATCATTCACAACAAAAATCAATCACACAATTCTGGAAAAACCATTGCCATGTATCATAAACAAGTTATTAACAAAATTTCATTGTAACTATTCGGGTTCCTTGATCATTAAAGATGGTCTATAACTAGTAGAAACTCGCACAGATGATGGTGTCAAAACGGTCATGGCATCTTTAGTAACATCGAGAAACTTACCGGATCAACAATCGCAACTAGGGAGTAAGTCGCACAAGATGTATTCGGATCGAATGTCGTTGTGGCTCCAATGTTTTTGCCATCATTCCAGAACCAGCCAAATTTACCATTAGCTCCGCCAGGAGTAGCCGCTTTGTCACATCCACTCTTTTTGATGACGTCCGACCCATCGAAGTCAAGCCCTATCATGAACCCTGGTTCGACGCTGATTTGCTCGGCTTCGGGGACGACGTGATAATACTCCCTGTCTTCTTTGATGTCCGTGAAGCGCGTGAAACCAACCAATTCAACACTGTCCAAAAGGAATAAAAACTAATTAAACACTCTGTACAAAATAGAACTTCCTAACAATGTCAGTATGTTATTGAAAAAAATAATGCAATACTTGTGTGCGTCCATGTAATATTAAGTATGGTTTATTTATATATTCACCATTAAAATGGTACATAGCAAATAAAGTGATTGGCAGCCCGACAACTCGACCAAATAGTGTTATAAGAATTCAGACATGGCAATCATCACAATTATTCAAGACTTACTCTAATCATAGAAATAATATGAACGAAGCGCATAGAAAATTCAATATCAAAGAGAATGTAGACTTTCTGTAGACATGTTATTACATACATCTAAATAAAATGTGAAATAGAGTTCGCAAAATTAGCCTGGAAACCTGAATACTCAACTATTCCATTATTTAATTGCATAACAAGATGGGGGAAATCAATTTAGTATAAAACAGTTAAATTTGGTGATCTAACGAGAAAGAGATCACAATATTCCTTCACTTCTCAAAAAGGTGTCACCTATATATACATAATTCAGTACTATAAAACTTATATATGTGTACATCAATTACCAGTCGGTAAAATGAAAGTAATGGTTCCTAACTCTAGTCTACTTCTATTACAACACATTCGCGTGAAAATATGTTTATATCGAACCAAACTATTCACATAGGTTCATATGGGATTTATTTGAATCTGATTTAAGCCCATGGTGAACTTATACCCGTTATTGGGTTGAATGGCGCAGGCCACAGTGAAAACAATTTGTCACCGTAAATAGGCTTGCATAGAATTTATTGATAAAATGGTGCCATATTGAACTCATTTCGGTCTGAACTACGTCCATATTGAACATATTTCGACCTCCAAATAGGTTCATATTGAGCTTATAATCCAGGAGAATGTGCTGCATATTGATATCGTGCAAATATGAAGTGAAGTAATAAGATTTATATCACAAGCTAGCATATCCGACATGTAGTACTGTCATGCATATCCCATTATAGTACTCGAAATGTTACCGTCTTGTAAATTACACGTGTATAGGGTCTTATTATCTTGACCCCAGTCCCTCATGTTTAATACTTACTCTACTGTTTCCAAGGTTTCGTTCCTTGACAACACTTTATACACCTGCAATGTTATGCTCCCAGCGTCCCCGCTAAAGAAGTGCCAAGCAATAACTTTACCGGCTCTCTTGATTCTCATCTGGTCTGAGTCGACAAGAACTGCCCACCAATCCCATGATCCTCCAGTTCGATGGACTATCGCATGGTCCGAGTTTGGCCACACGATTTCTGATTTATCTGAAATCAAGAAGCCATATCTTCTATTAAAGTATTTAAAGGGACACAATTCATTATATTCTGAAAATTGATCAAAACCAAGAAGAACAAGGAGAAATAGATCAACTTTATTCTGATATTGACTACAAATAATTCTGCAATAACGATATTTCCCATAATGAATCCATACTTATGTAAATAGTACTGTTACAACGATTTGTCAACAACATCGCTGATTCCGCAGGTAATTGAAATACTTGAGTCTAAATCTGTGTTTCCGTATATCTTTAAATGTTTTACACTTTCCAAAGTTTACCTTCGTATTGTAATTTAATTGGAAATATAGTTGCAACAGTGATGTTAATATAACTCTCATTAATGGAGAATTATTGACACTAACATTAACAACACTTTGGATCTTATTTTCACATGTACTTTTTCATAACAGCTGTTTGATAGACGTCATTAGCGTTCTACATGTGCCCATTGCCGAGGCGTTGATTCCATTAACATGGCAGCTTTGTTCAGGTTTTTTTCGGGCGCTTGGCGATTCTACTGTTCGCAAACATGCCATGTTTATTGGCGACAGAAGATAAATAGAGCTTTAATTTCACTATGAAATCTCCGGCCACTGAATGTAGAAAACCGCCAGTCCAGACACAAGCAACTGGTGGCATAAAAGGAGTAAGTTTACCCTCCATCTTTGTGGATCTCAAAACTACGTCCATCAGAAAAGAAACAGTTTCACCAATATGGTCGTCTCATATAAGCCTGCACCATGAGTCATGTTATTGAGCTGCTGTCTTCACAGTCAACGTGCGAGAAAGTATACTGATCTATCACGGTACTCTTTTAAATTCATTTAACTTGACAAAACATCTGTGTTGTTAAGTGAGTTGTAAACCAGATACCACGATTGTTTAACAAGGATGCATGCTAACTGCACTAATCGCAAAGCGGCCAACATAAAATATAACATTCTCCCCCCCCCTCTGCCTGTCCATAGCGTTACTATAGCCACACTTGATGTGAGTGAATATGTTAGTCATTGACGATGCGGACTAGAGGCATACAACAATAGCTATGTAATGATTAAGATCCGGAAGATTGTCGAACATTAGCGACGCTTTTTCAAACAATGAACGGTTGCACAACGCGTTAAAGTTTACTATGCGTTACTTTAAAATGTCTTGTGTTTGATTTTAATACAGCGAACCGAGGTATATATAATTCTCGAGATCACACGCGGCACTTACTTTGGCATACGGGAACACTTCCCGAGAGCGATCCCGTGGACAAACACGTTCTTTTAAGGTCACCGGATGTCAGAACAAAACCATCATGACATGCGTATTCGACATACTGTCCGGTTGTTATCGTTGTTCCAGTTGTCACTTGGTTCACATTTCCGGACGATATGGTAATGTTGCATGCTGAAATAAAATACCAACTCGAAACTCAAATATGTGGCCATGGCAATACATCAACGCTGTCTTATCATTCTGTGATTTCAAATAAAAAAAATTTTTTAGAAAACTTTTTGGCTATTATGTTTTCTCATCATGGTCGGCATTTATATCGTTTTGCCCACCAGTTTCAATGTGAACAAATGGGTATATATATGTCGTCTCTTTAAATATTTTAATTTTGTTATCAATGTTATCAAGAATTTTAGATATGTTATCACGATATTAAATATATTTATTTCAAATTATAATTTATATAGTAGTATCATCAAGTATTCACATCAAAACTTCTAACTTGTCAGTTTTGTTTTCAAATTCAAAGTTAATATGTTATGTTTAGATGAATAAACAATATAACTGTTTCCAGTAGTCAAGGTAAATTTTCCAGTGCCTGAACGTAGCCTTATATGTAGATCAAATGTTTTAGTCCATCGCTCAATTCTGTCGTGGTTCAACATATATAATGTGCTTGTTATTTTCTTTCGCTAACTTACACTGTGTAGTTCCACACACTCCACATGACTTCGGACACACTCTACTGGCCCACGTCTGTGATATGGAACATGCATCTACAGTTCTGGTTAAGATCTCATTACACCCAGTGATCTGGTCTGCACAAATATCTCTTGCTAAAGTAGATAAAGGCTGTTGTGTTGAAAAGCAAAATGATTAATGTTGAATCATACACTAACAACTTATTCTGATTCCGGCAAAGGTACTGATGTGATGGTGATCATCTAACTTTGGACCAAACCGTTTGTCAAGTGTTTGAATCTGCTGCACATTCGTGACGTGTTGCTCGCGTAGTAAATTCCTATCCCGACAGGGGGTCGGGAAAATACATCCGACACGTATGATACTGTTGTTTTCTTTGTTAATCCACCCTTTGGCCCATTGCTTTTGCTATTTGTTCCGACCAATTTTGATACTCACCACTTTTACCACGAATGAAAAGGTCTGAGATCAACAGCACTTATTCGGTGACACTCATCGGATCAATTGATCCATGCGTATTAATTTTCAACGACCCGATCGGTTGAGAAACGGCGGAGTACCGAAAAACCAAATATCAAAGCATTGTGTAAGAGAAAATACAAAGAAAGGCAACCAAACTAGTTCCTCAAATCAAAACTCTGTGCTACCGAGACCGAACGATAAGACTTAATCATATGTCTTTAAAATATCGAATATTTAGAGGAGATCCAATCGAGGTATATCAACTGTTGAATGGTCATTATAATATCAGTGCCTGTGACCTATTAGAAAGACATTCATCTGGAAGAACAAGAGGACATAATAAAAAGCTACTGATGCGTACTGTTAATAATGACATAGGAAAATATGTCTTCACGCAGAGGGTGGTCAACAGCTGGAACTCTCTGCCAGACTTCGCTGTTGAGGCTCCAACACTCGATCAATTCATATATACATACTCATTCTTCTGTGACATAAAATACGAGTTCAACGACAAGTAATAATTTTAAGTGACTCACAAGAAAATATCGAATCACGATACAAATGTTATTGGGACGAAAAGTCGCAACACTTGTTCCGTATTACGATGATGATGATGATGACGATGATGACGATGATGATGAACCAACATCAAGTTTCAGCTGCAACGTCATTAAAGCCCGCCACGCACAATCTTACACAAATAAGCATGGATTTACTATATAATATTGTATAAAATCCAAACGGATCTTCGAAAATAAAATAAAAATGGTGCAGCAAACTCGACAATTTTTACTGAATAACTCGTTAGCTTGTTTTGTACTACAGAACTCGTTGATTTTGTACTACAGAACTCGTGAATTCAAATTACTACATAACTCGTTGAATTTACTACAGAACTCATGAGTTACCACATAACTCGTCAGTTAATAGAAAACTCGGCGTAAAAATGATTCGTAATGATGTTGATTATTTTATCTCAAATATTAACTCCGGTTGTATCTATTTAACAAACGAGTTGTCGGACAATGACGATATACAGCGCCAATACAGGGCTATTTGTGTGCGTGCCAACAGTATAATACGCAAATTCGCTAGATGTTCACCACCAGTAAAAATGTTCCTATTTCAAAGATATGTGTCTCCGCTCTACTGTGCTCATCTTTGGACTAATTATACAAAAAAGAATATGAATAAATTATCGGTCTGCTACAACAATACAAACAGAATGTTAATGAAGTACGATATATCATGCAGTGCAAGTGGAATGTTTGTGTCTGACCGCACACGATCTATGTTGATGTTAAGCCGTAAGCATGTGTACAGTTTTCTCTCGAGAATCGCAGACAGCTCCAATTGTATTATATCATCTATTTATAAATCTGATTTGAAATTTACCTCTCAACTATTCAGAAACTGGAATAATCTATTGTATACCTAATATAACAATTGCATGTGCTGACTTTTTGTGTATATATAATGACATGTATTTATATATCACTATAATTTGTAATACGCTATGGACATATTATGTCTGAAATAAAGTATATATAGTACTATTATCCAATTATATATTATCAGTGGAAAATCCGCTAACAACATATTTGTCACCTCATTTGGCCTGGATGTCTCGGTATATTGGAATGCCCAGCGGTCAAGAATAACTGAATATAACATGAAAATAACGTAAACAGAAATAGAGGAAAACATTTTGAGTTGCGGCAAAAAATGTTTGGGACTCCTTTATCTCACTCACCCATCATACGTGCCCGGAAAAATGTTTAACTCCTCCCCTTCCCTTATCCCGATAACTAATTTTATTTCACATTGTAACTTGTTAGAAACTAGAATAACATACTTGTTCTGACACCCCGTTTGCATACGTATGCGTACGAATAGCCGCATCCAACATCGTTCCATTTCTCGTTTGTTCTTAGACTGGCACACGCCTCTCCACTCCCCCAATTGTCGGGTTGGTTGTCATCCCAAAACGTTGAGGTAGCTGTTGTGCCGTCGGTCCATACCCATGTGCCCTCCGTCACTTTGTCCGTCATTCCTAGCCAGATATATCCACTGCCCGACCTGTTAAATACACACAACATGTAAGCAACCCGTCATATGGCCAGGTTGGGATGACATGGGTACATTCTGGTACACCTCAGGGTAAGGACATATTAACAATATGTAGGTGTCAAGAACAAACACCACAACACTAAAATCACTGCAAAATGTTATTAAAAGGTAGCAAATATATTATATTTGTCTCAAAATAAATTGTACGCTAAATAATGGTGGAACTATCTTAACAAACTCAATCTACTGGTGGTCTCACACTTCCAACTAATTAGTGTTGCGAATGAAATTTACAACTGTTGAACATTTTGACCAAATTCACCCGTCTCCACGTCACTGAATGACGGATCGATTATTTGCCTCTTAAGATATACTCACCTCATTGAGTCTAATAAATTAATCTCCTCTTGATCTTTCGCTGTAGAGATAATTGCGTTGTACGTAGCACACGACTGAACTGCTCCGTCAAAATTGGCTGCTTCACTGAAATACTTATAGCAATCATCGTTCCGCTGTATCCATCCGGATGGGCATTCTATATCGTGAAATGTAACGATACAGTTGTCAGCACTATGATTCTGATCATGACCACCATGGGCATTATATATATCGTAAATGTCATCTATTGAGAGCAATAGCCCTCCACATATATTTTAAAATAATGGATCACGCAAAAACAATTTCATTATGCAATTAAACAAGATGTAAATGTTTATTGAAGAAACCAATGACCAGATAACATATCCCATGGCGGAGGCTATGAATATGTTATTTTCTATATAGTAATCAGGGAGCTAAATGTGTTCTAGAGTCGGGGAGTGAGTACACCGTGGAATGCTAAAGGTGAAGGTAACTGAAGAATGACCGTCACCTGATACATGCGACACGTTATTAAAGGATGACATCGCGTTTATTTGATTTGTACATCATATCTAAATAATTTAAACTGGTGAATGAATGGGGGAATGGATTTTTGTGAGCGGGAAATTTATTTAACTAGCTGCTGTAGGTCTGGGTTTTTCCAGATCAAATTTGGCTGTGTGATAGCCCTGTCGTACACTTGGGGATTTATTTTAAAACAGTAAACACATGACCTATGATTTTTCATGCATTTTCGTGATCAACTGGTGTCAATCTAGCTGGGTAAACATCACTGGTATGGCCTGCAGGCTTCAATTCAGTGAATTTGGCCGAAACGTTAACACTGTCGCCTATGGGAAACCATTTAGTTCAGTGATTCCTATAAGAAAATGAATTTTACGAAATTTCACGTCTCGCAATGATAAGTTGTTAATTCCATATTTTCTTATTTTCAAATGATAATGACCACATTTTGGACATATTTAAAGAAGAAACGCATGGATTCGCCTGTAGATAGTAAAGAAAGTGATAAATATGTGAGTTTTGCATGGACATCAGGTACCATTAGGGGGTTAGGGGGTATAAAGCACCCCTCCCCATAATTTTGAGAGTGTTAGTCCCGCACCCCCATTGGGAAAAGGTGACAGTTGACCTAATTAAGCTTCCGGCACACAGTAGCCTTATCGGGGATCGTAGCCCCACCCAAGTCGGGGGGGGGGGGGGGTGATGACATCACCACTAGAGTTACTGCCGTGCAAGACTGTCATGGCAGGTTTGTTTAACAGACAGTATGCCCTGCCATCTGGTACAATTTCATGCCTGAGGCTTTGTCTGATGTTGTATAATTGTGTTTAGATATTTCAATTGACTTATGATTGCTTTATATTGCTATTAAAGTATTTTTAATTTTAATTTTCTGTTAATTTTGGTAAATGTTTATTATAAATTGCCAAATTCTGCATGAAAAGGGTTAAAATTGTACAAGATATCCCTCTCAAAATGTATATTAACATTTCCTCTTCAATTTAGTAATATTATGGTATATAAGGGCATACTTCAGTTATACGAGATGCATCAGCTAGTAAAATTGAAAAAAATCTAAATTTTTTGGCTTTATTTTGAGGATTGACACTAATTTTCATGATGCCTCATATTGAAAAAAATAAACCACTACTGCCCGATATAATCTATTTTTGGTTTCAGTAAGGTCTATATTTGGATAAAATACTATAAGAAACGCTGTGTTTTACACATATACATATATATAGGAATCAGGGAGCTAAATGTGTTCTAGAGTCGGGGAGCGAGTACACCGTGGAATGCTAAAGGTGAAGGTAACTGAAGAATGACCTTCACCTGATACATGCGACACCTTATTAAAGGATGGCATCGCGTTTATTTGATTTGTACATCATATCTAAATAATTTAAACTGGTGAATGAATGGGGGAATGGATTTTTGTGAGCGGGAAATTTATTTAACTAGCTGCTGTAGGTCTGGGTTTTTCCAGATCAAATTTGGCTGTGTGATAGCCCTGTCGTACACTTGGGGATTTATTTTAAAACAGTAAACACATGACCTATGATTTTTCATGCATTTTCGTGATCAACTGCATGGTGTCAATCTAGCTGGGTAAACATCACTGGCCTGCAGGCTTCAATTCAGTGAATTTGGCCGAAACGTTAACACTGTCGCCTTTGGGAAACCATTTAGTTCAGTGATTCCAACATATGTGCTCCTCGTTCGGTATCGGTAATTCATTTATGCTGTTCTGTGACATTATAATGACAACCGTGAACAAATTCGGAACTCTGGATAGTATATTATGTTACATTTATTTTCTATTACATCGCGTTTCGGGGTCACTCCTTGTTGGAAATTATAAACCCATTCACTGGACGTTCATTGGAAGAACAAATAGGAAAAATTTCCGATCAAGAGAACTTCTGTGAGATACCTTTAGCAACAGTGCAGTTCGTAGATTCGTGATATCTTGTCTGATGTTCGTCAGAGGAGGTTGAATAGTTCTTGATATTCTTAGTTATTTTCATTTATAAAGATAACCACCCTTTCCTCTTATAGAACCAAGACAATCAGATATTTGGTTATTGTATTGTTGTGTAAACTTATCAATTACTAGCAAGATTTACTGGTGCAGCCCGTATAAAAAGGTACCAAATTGCATATATGTCTTCTATTGATTAATTAATATACATACTAGTACGGGTTTAACTGAATATTTGAGCATTCACTATCAACTATTACTTACTAATTACAAAGATTATTCCCCACAAGACTCGGACGGCAACACTCTAAACATTTAAACATTTTAAAGCACTTAAACTAAACCATTATTCAAATATAAGTTTAGTTACCAGGACGACACTTGCTAGAAATTTTGGTGCACATGCGTAACCCGACCTCGATTCCGGCTTTGGATGGCATCATTTTTGTGACCTTTAAACCACCATTTTATACATCTTATCACAGAGACGCATATACCTAATATCACTTTGGAATATTTTAACT
Source organism: Siphonodentalium dalli (assembly GCA_032622095.1). Lineage (NCBI taxonomy): Eukaryota > Metazoa > Mollusca > Scaphopoda > Gadilida > Siphonodentaliidae > Siphonodentalium > Siphonodentalium dalli. Next base: position 184,102,074 of record CP136062.1, read on the forward strand.
GCACCATTATGTTTCTTATATAACTGAGATATATGTATATAAGTTATTATAAATGGGCGCTCTACCCTCATCCCTGACTCCGCTGGTTCCACTTTGGCACTTAGAGTAATAACCTGGATTCCATATACAATGGAGATGACTAAAAGTTTGGTGGAAACGTTTTTTTTCTTCTAAATTGCTGTTCCCCGACCACGCCCCATCTTTGAACCAAGCCATTATATTACCTATACCACATAGGAGACCATATATGTTTGGTGGATATCGACGACAAAAATGTTGATATATTTTTGTTTGTTTTCGACCCTCCCCGATTACATCACTGGCATCGACGGCGCGAAGATAATTTTTTTTTTCGGCGCCCTCCTCGATCTCACCTCTGACATTGACAGCGCCACTTAAGCATCTTTAAACCACATCATTAGAGTCCATATATCATGGGGATGACTATATATAAAACATTTTGTATTAATTGTGCCGCCCACAACTCTAATCCGCGATCCAGACGGCAGCAATGAGGTATCTTTAATCTAGTCCCCTGCGAACCGTTCGAGGTTCGGTTCGGTTCGAAACCCCCGTGATGATTCGTACCAGTTCGAAACCTTAGACGGGATTCGTTTATATCGAACCTTTTCTTTAGTCCCGGAATTGGGCAAATTTTGCATAATGGGAATTGTTTATTGATTATATACCCTGTTATACCGTATATTAATTGGTTTACATACAACTGTGTGATACTATAATTTTATGTTTACATTTGATATAATTAATTTGATCATTACTCGGGCGGGGTAACTGGGTGATATTTCATTTGAACGGGTCTTTTGGCATAACTTTATTCCGTTCCCGCTAAACGGTCCGGTCGGACATGTCAAATTCATGATAATTAATTAGTAAAACTATAACATTTCTATCTCAGTCAAAGTTCTACCTTGTCAAAGTTTGTTTTTATTCTCCGTATAACTTTACTTATAGCCATAATTATACCTAACAAAGGAGATAATAAGTTATGATTATTGATGAATACAGATCGAACAAGCTTTTTGGAATTCCGCCGGTAAGCTGGCGGAAACTGAATACCTTTAGGTATTTCCGGGCAGCACTTTTGTGTCAACAATTGGCTTCAACCAATCACAGTGAGGAGAAGGTGTGGTCATTGTTTATCAGCATAAATGATTGACATGATTATGTAGCCGGGTATGCTTTGTCTTGTGACACTCAATTGCTACAACATGACATCAGCACGCTTTAATCTTTGTCGTCACAGTTATATATTGACGAGTCTGTTAATAGTTACCGAGTGTCGACATTACAATAATAATATGTCGTACGGGTACTTAATTTATTCGCAAGATAAAATCCCCACCTGCTCAGTGCTGATTTTGGGACCCCATGTACATGTATGTTACTTTACAGATAAAAAATCGTATTCGCTTGCAAAAACAGAAAATATCAGAACACAAAATGCGTAGATTTGAAACCAAAGTCGCGGACGAATAAATAGACTACCCATGTCCAATATAAAATAATTCATTGTTGTGTAGTTATCTTATAGCTGTGTAGATGGGCATTAATTAAATAACCGTTGATTTTACTATAATAATGTCCACTGACATTTCTGATTGTGCACTCTATCCTGAGTCTACGACAACAAGGTCGGTGTTTGGATTTGAGGTTCGGTTCGATTCGAAACCGAGACCATGATTCGGTTTCAATGTTCGGTTCGACCTAAAATTTAAGGTTCGCAGGGCCCTACTTTAATCAACACATCAAGAGTATCCATTTAATGCAGATGACTATTTGTAAGTTTGGTGCAAATCGGTGACAAAAAAAAGAAGAAATTCATCGAATTTGGTGCCCCACCATCCCTAATTATGACAGCCTAAATTTAGTCATATTTGAAATATACCATTATCTTCCCCGTAAAAAGGTGACCCCTGTTAGATCCCTTTGGAGCCATTTAGATGGTCAACCGTTAATTTATGAAGCAAACATACATACAAACATACATACATGCAGAAAGACATTCACAAATATATATAAGTCTAACATAAGCTTACCCATAACACAGAGGGCGCCACATTGGCGTCTTCAAACTACGCCATTAGATTATTCATATAGATATAAATTTAAACTAAACTTCGGAAACACTAATTTATCAATTCTGGCCCCTCTAGCTCCACATCCCTAAGGTTACTGATTTTGGCAACGTTGAACCACGTCAATTATGGTGCCCTTCCCTGATCTAAATCGCTAAATGTGAGGGCGCCATTCTTAAAACCCTAATCCACATCATTAATTCATCGTTTCGTGCTCATGTCTATATCTATTCAGTTTGGAAGTAATCCGCGACAATTTGTATCAATGTTGCCCCTTTCCATCGCCTCTCCTGATTCATACGGTGCCACTTGGTCATCTTTATCGACACAATTAGATCCTTTGTAGCATGCCGATGACGACATTTCATTTTTTACTCCCCATCGTATTGGGCTACTTTGATTTCGTTAAGATGCAAGACGAGGTTCTTCATATTCAGCTGAAGACTTGAATTATGTAGGTTTGGGGGAAATCGGCAACAAAAATATGTTAAACAATTTGTTTTCGTCTTTAAACCATTGACTAGATTCGTCGTATCATGGAAATGATTATATATATAAATAAATCTGATGCAAATCGGAGACAAATTGGTCAAAATGTTCAATTGTTGTTCATCTGGCCCCTCGGCCATCCCTGACTCAAATGGCATCAATTTGGCTTTTTAAACCACGCGATTAGATTTCTAGTATCAACGAGATGATTCTATATACATGTAATGGAAATCGGGAACAAAAGATATTTTGATAAATGTTTGGTGCCCCCCATCCATGACTCGAACGGAAGCAATTTGTGTAAAACGGCGCGTCTGGCCCTTAGTCCATATAATTCAGTTCATTCATCATAACTCATAGAACAACATAGCTTATTTCAGGAGAACATGCTGCATTCAAACGTTCAATCGAAACTACAAACATAGCGCAGTGCACACTTATCTTCGTGAGTAGTCGACGAGACTACTATACACTCGGTCTGTCAGTATGACTATAGATATGGTGTGTACGTTTACACAGTGCATCACATCCGGAAATCCTAAATAGCCACCATAACAATGCTCATGTAAATGAAATTCAACCTACCTACGCACGCGTATCCACCCGTTGTCCACGTGCCATCAGTTGTGCACTCTGACGTTATCGACATGGATGTGTCGTTTGAGCACGTGAATGTGACGACCCCTCCGAGCTTATATGGCGCCTGTCCACTCGTCTGTGTGCTGTCTGCTGGAATCGTCGGTGCCGGGCACGACAATGTGTCAACTGTTGGAAAAGAGGATCACCTTACTAAGTTTAGATTCTTAGTATTTAAAGACCAGAAACCGGTCTATTCACCAAGATACATTGAATGCGTCCCAATGGCCAGGCATAAGAGTGATAACAAAATGGCAGGCGACAGCTTAGACATAATTTTTCATTGACTAGACATTTGTATCTGCATGGAAATGAACATTTTAGTATTCAAATATACTTCTATACTTCCGCAAATTGCAAATAGACAGTTATTCAAATTGCACGCATTAGACTGGCTGTTGCCTCATTGAGCCAACCACGGGGTGTGTAGTAACTCAACAGAGCTGGAGGGAATAGAGGAACGAGTTGATTCAATGCCAGTGGTATAGACACAATGCCACTTTCAACAACAATGTTTTATATAGACAGCTGGTTCTGTTTATATGCAAATAACCGTGCACAGTAGTGCACGCAGTCACACTATGAGAATAACCAATGATCATTCCAATGTACGAAGACACCAATATAATCTAGTGGCCACTTACCTAAAATGCCTTACTCTCAATTACACGAGTACATACATGTATAGTCTGTGGATCTTGTCAAATGCCTGGCTGTATATATTAACGGCATTTAACTGCGTCAATTAATATACAGACAATACAGTTGCTAACAATAATTATTAGCGGGTTTGGGTTTGTTCACGCACTGGCGAACTTACCTGACATACAGGAATATATTATTAACACACCCTCGTATATTGTACATTTCATTATTATAGTAATCCAGTTACGTTGGCATCCCTCTGTTGCGAATTGCCTGAAAGTCTGCCGAGCGGATGTCCTACATTGTGTGAGAAACGTCTTATTAATTGCCCTTAATATATACAGCCAAAACATATCCCAAAACTTCTTATTGAGAGAAATGACCGTTGCGTGTCCATAGCTATCCATTTCTATCATTTAATTTACATATATTTGTTTATTCACTGGGATCTTATATAAGCCCAAAATTTAAATACTAATTTAATTTGAAAAATAAAGTGATACAGTTATTATTTTTACTTAGCCATTATTGATGCAATTCTGCCACGTTCATGTGAGTCGGGTTGACGATCGGCATTGACCATGGTAGTCCAAACAATACTTGTATGAATGACATTGAAGTTGAAGGTTGAATACATGAATCCACCACTGCATATTTGCATACCAAACCATTCAATGTGTTTTAAGTGTCAAACGTATGGCCATGTCCAAGAGAATTGCAAAATCAAAGGATTCACATGTGTACGGTGTTCCACTAGTCTAAGCAACACATGGTGTAGGTTGTCCCCGGGTCACCGAATCTATGAGACCACTTTTTTCTTGAGGCTGAACTCCTCTCATTTAAGGACCTGATGTTGCTGACCCCTAACAGAATGCAAAATAAAAATTACTTTTAAACTGTCTCAGTGCGTTTCGTTCTTGTCTCGTTTTGGGGCTATGAAATAAAAGTACAGAACATTGAAGCTCAGTAAACACTTTTATATACAGACGTTCAGAACAATTACTGCACCTCGACTATCAGCTGGATATCGCATATTTTCTGAGGTTGTGTCCGCAAGAAAATGCGTTTATATTAGTACTCTCAGAAACAAAAGCTTAAATGAAAGATGACCTTCCGGGTCACCACCACACTGTCGACTTGATGCACTGATAAAGGCTTACAACATATTCATAAATATTATAAATATCTTGCCCATGTCAGGTCATATAAAGACAGCTTTACTCGATATGACGCTTTGGTAAATTGAATTTTATTAATGCTATTGATTGTAGATTGTGCTAATTTTTTTTTTTATATTATGTTTGCTCACTAGTCAGAACCCGTTCGTGTATTTATTTCATGACCTCTTGCGGAACCACGTCCTCTTGTTCGCTTTTATTTATACACCTATCGTCGATTTAGTCTCATCCGCTGTCTGATTGTTATGCACAGTCGCTTCGCTATGATAGTTTTGACTACATGTTTCTCGTTTTGGTGGCGATATGTCCTGGCGGCTACATGACGACGTTAAACCCTAGCTAAAGACAAATAAGAAGTTTCACAAATGCTGTAGTTGCGGTTTTCGAAACTTATGGGGTGCTGGGTACCCGGTTGTATGGACTTATTATATTCAGCCATTTACACGGAATACGTTGGTAAACTCTCCCTCCCCACTGCAACAACCGAAGATAATATTATCTCCACCAAGCCATGAATTTTCACCTTTGATATCATTCGCAGACTGGGATGCACACGCCCCACAAGTCTTGCGACAGAACCGCTTTCCGCTGGTCGTCTGACAGTAATTAGAGTCTGCCAAGATATCGGCGGCACATGTCTCATCAAGATCGTAGCATGCCTCTGTGGATGGAAAATATCACTCAAGGTGAATGACAATAAGCACTGTGTAATGCCAAGACTGTGACTTTCTATGTTTTCAGTCACGGTTTATCATTGGAAGACAAAGTGCGGTAAAAATACATAATATTTGGTATACATGTAGAGATACGGTATACATGGGCTTTTCTATGCATTTATTTCACATACTTATGTTCGATGTTATAGAGAGACACTGAACATTACCTTGTTAATTTCCCAAATATAAAACAATGATATAAATGTGAGTGGGAATTTTCATGTCTAGTTTATATGCCATGTTTGGTTTTCAATATGTTTTCAATCGAACAAAGCAGAAACTGATGTGAATTATAGTCCAAGTGTTGTTGTAAGTGCAGGTCTTGGACCCTGAATTAATCTTAAACTTACACAACTACAAGCAAAATACCATACATACTAAAGAGTTGAATGCTTTTTACCTTTAGCACAAACATCACAGTAATTTCTGTCACACGTTTCGGCAGACACATAGCACCATGGTCTCATACCATGAGCAGGTCTCCTACAAGCATTCCCTTCAAGACCATCGTACCAGTCTCTGTAAGATATATCGTAGTTTTGATGAAAAAGACGAAGGTACTATTAGTTCATCTATGACTGATCAACGTATACAGGATGTTAAATGCTGAAGGCAGCATACCACATGAGTCTGAAGGCCGAATGGAATACGGCTGACTCAGGTTAGGTACAAACCCATACTACGCGAACAGACACGATGTAACTAATTTATCAGTTAAGTTTCCATTCCCAGTAGAAGTTCAAATATAAGCACTTATGGCAACACGTATTTTTCATGTGTTTGGCATACTTTATCCCATACCCTAAAAGTTTCGTTATGTTATGTAACGATCGTGAATTAGTGATACTGTGATATATACAATACAATAATACAATAATTAATTTGTATATCGCTCAATATTATGCCGGTCTTAAACTTATTTAAATCAGTGAATATTTTCAAGTGAATTGGAATACTATTCCATAGATGTGGACCTGCAAATGAAAATGCCCTATCGCCAAACGCTTTCTGTTTGCTGAAAGGAATGTACAAAAGCATACTGCTATCAGATCGTAATCCATATGTACACACATTTCTGTCTTTGAGCATATCCTGTATATACAACGGTGACATGTTATTACGAGATTTGAATACCAGCAAAATATTTTTGAACATGATTCGATACTCCACTGGCAGCCAGTGTAATTGCTTGAGAACTGGAGTTACATGTTCATGCCGAGGAGTGTATGATACAACTCGCGCGCAGCATTTAGCACTTTTTGCAGGCGATCACACTGGTAATCCGATAGTCCATACAGTAATCTAAGTGAGACGTGACAAAAGCATGGACCAATGTCTTAGTTGAGTCTACATCGAGGTATTGTCTAATTTGTCGGATTTTGTATAAACATCTGAACGCCTTCTTACACATATTAGAGATATGGTTATCCATTGTCATGTTTGTGTCAAAATACGATCCCAGGTTGCGAACAGTGTCCTTTGTTGGTATGTCGGCGTCTCCCACATGAATTGAACTGATGTTGACTTTCTGAAGTTGTTGTCGAGAACCAATGATTATGAATTCAGTCTTATCGTCATTTATCATGAGTCGGTTGGTAATCGTCCACGCTCTAATGTCCACAATACAGTTCTCCACAATTTGACGTGCTTTAGTTTCGCCTCTCTCTGTCGGTCGAAATGAAAAGTAGATTTGGGCATCATCTGCATAGCCGTGAACATCGGGGAGGTGACTTTCAACAACTGAGAATAATTTCGAAATGTAGAATAAGAACAGCACGGGTCCAAGACAACTTCCTTGTGGAACTCCGCACTCGATGGGGAAATTTGTAGACTTTGAGCCATTAACGGCTATTTGCTGTGATCGGTTCGTGAGGTAAGATTTCAACCAGATAGCTGCAGTGCCGCGAACACCAAAGTCAGATTGTAGAGTATCTAGAAGAATATAATGGCGGACGGTGTCTAAAGCAGCGCTCAAATCTAGTAGCACAAGCAGAGTGACCTTTCTTGTTTCCATGCTGCAGAGAATATCATTTTGGTCTTTAAGCAGCGCGGTTTCAGTTGAATGGTGTTGACGGAAAGCAGAAGTGTTTATTGGAAGAGGTGCATGTTGTTCGCTGTGCCGAATGAGTTGGTCTATCACTGCCTTTTCACACAATTTAGAAATGAAGGATAGGTTGCTGACGGGTCGGAAGTTCTTGAAAACAAGGTCAGCACCGGATTTCTTGAGAAGAGGGTGAACTATGGCTGTTTTCCAGCTACTGGGAATATGTCCTTGGCTTAATGATGGGTTTATCAACTGGGTGATGATAGGTATCAGGGAGTCACATTTCGTGAGTAGCGTTGTTGGTATAGGATCGAGTTCACAATTAAGATGCATTTGAAGAGCGTTTGATGATTTTAACGACGTCGTCAAGGTCGAGATCGTCGAATGCTGTGAACGTTTCCGTGGCTTCCTCTTTGTCGACACAAGGCGCTTTCACGGTGATGTTGTCAATCTTCTTTTAGATAAGTTCTATCTTTTCAGAAAAGAATTCACCAAACTGCTCCGCCAATTGTCCTGCGTCATCATGCGGTGGTAGTGTCTCATTCGGTTTCTCCTCACACATATTTTTCACAACTTTGAAAAGTTGCCTGGTGTCACCTTCGCACTTGTTGATCGAGTCGGTGTAGTGTGACTTCCGGGCTTCCTTTAGTTGATTGGAGAACTTGTTTCGGGCATCACAGTACGATCTTTCATGTTCTGCAGACGTGCCTCGGGTCCTCTCCTTTTTTCTCCGGTCGGCTTTGAGTACTTTCAGGTTGTCGTTGAACCAGGGTAGCGTTGGACGCACGACTATTGTTTTGGTCTTAGTTGGTGCATATTGGTCTAGCAGCTGGGATAACGTGTTGTTGTAACAAGACACAAGTCAATTTAAATCGGTCCATTGTTGTTTATGCAGATCTGATTCTTTGATGTCACTGCCGAATTTCTCAATATTGATGTTGTTAATTTTGCGGAAAGTCAGTTTTCTTTGTCAACTTCGGTCTGAGGGTGCTGATTGTGCAGTCCACAAAGGAATGTTCTGAGAGTTTAGTTGTCACGGTTGGTGGGGTTATGGAAAAGTCGTCTGAACATCTGGTGATGATGAGGTCTAGAATATGTCCAGATTCATGTGTTGTAGTTGTGACGTAACGTGTTGTGTCAGTCCATACGAATCTAGGGGTTTGTCAAAGTTTCGAGCAGTAGCGTCGTTAACATCATCGACATGAATGTTGAAGTCACCGCAGATGATGAGTTTTTCTGGACACATAACCAACGATTCAAGATATTATTTGAATTCCTTTAAGAAGGTGCAGGTTGTGACTGGATGGTTGTCAGAAAACGGAGGACGATATAGGCAAACGGCACGCAGAACATCGTTGTGTAGTTTAAGTTTCCACTCGAGGAATTTAAACGAGGATTTTTCCCCGCTGGTTGATGACATCAGTTTTATGTTTTCTCTACACATCAAAGCAACACCACCGCCAGTTCTGTCGGATGGTCTTGGAGCACTTTTGAAAATATATCCATCACAGCAAAGAGACGAGATTGTCACGGTATCATGATCGTTTAGCCAGGTCTCTGTAACCATGCAAATATCTATGCTGTTGTTGACTACATACTCTAGAAAGTAAGGCCCTTTTTTCCTTAGAGATCTTGAATTTACAGTTGAGAAGTTGATATTTTGGGAAACCACATGTAGCTGATCATGTGAAAGTTGGTCATCATCGGTAGTAGATAGTGGATATGTCAAGTCTTTGTTGAGGTTTCTCAGGTTGTTAATATTTACACATCTGTAGCTGTTGTAGTTATGGGTGTATTGTCTGCATTGGGGTGCAACCGTCTTGATATGGTACACCGTATCACACTTTTTAGTGTGAATACATAGATCAGGTTTCAACAACCTTTCCTTCATCAGTGCCTTGATAACACATGCTCTAGGCTGATGATATGTGTGGTCCATTGTTTGGTTGATGGCGTGAAGTTCGAATGAACTGTACCTGATCATGTTGGCAGTTAACAGGTATACGTCCGATGAAGGTGTGAATACATTTGCGAAGGTGGGAATCGGATTAGCAGAGTGATTACCCCTTTGCAGGACTAAACAAAAGGTTACACAAGTTGTAACATTAGCTGCAACTGAGCATAGCCACGACATTAGGAAAATCACTAACATTTCCAGAGTTTTTTGTCCAAATGAAGAATTTTGTTGCACTAATGTCAGTGAAAATCACATATTAATGTTCAGAATCCGTAGTAGAACAAACTCACACAGTTTCAGAACATAAATCCATAGAAATACGAAGTAATAATACATAAACCAGGAGCTCAAAAATAGGCGACCACACAGGGTGGCAATACAATCACAATGAGTCCGAAAGCCGAATGGAATACAGCTGACTCAGGTTAGGTAAATACCCATACTACGCGTACTTCGCGGTGAAATCTATAGTTGATATGCAATTTGCCTTGAATGAGGGTGCTAACATGATATATAGAGAATATCCGCATAGTGTAGCTGAATAAAGAATTATTTTTTGCGAGTATGTGGGCTACTATATGCCCACATACGAGCAAAAAATAAATTCCCTGTTCAGCTAACTACATGTATGTGGATGTTCTGTTTATTCACTGAACAAATTTAAATGTATTTTATCGCAGTTTTTGTCAAAAAACATCGCAAAATTCGCAGGCTCCTTATAGAGAAGCGATGACCTACTGAGCGACTTTATCTGTATAGTAGAGACTAATTAATTATGAAACAGTTTTGTATTGACGCGACTGCCCCGCGAAATAGTCCGCTTTATAATTTATAAATTATGGCCTGAAAAATATCATAGCATGGTGTAATTTCTAATAAAATCTTAATGATTCACGTAAAGTTCAAATTTAAAACTGAAGTGTACGAGTGTGATTTTGGTTGTTTGCGCTTGAAACTAATTAATGAAATTCTGAACTTTAGCAGTAGCACTAGCAACAATATCGGTAGTGCATATGCACCAGCTCACGGAAGAATATCGTATACTTTATAGTAACAAACTGCCAACTGCTTAATCAAGTTATAGACTTCACCAACTGGACATTGAAAAATTCTATTTGAGTGCGTTTTGGGCGCATCGATTGATCTTTTAGAAAGGAGTCGCCACCACTTGCGCGAAAATATGTTGTGTATGTTGATGTTTCTAAGGACGCTGCGGCTAACAACGGAAACCAGTAGGGTGTGTTCTAATGATGCCCCGTAACGTTGTTACGATCCAGTGACATCACTGACGAACTGCTGGAGGTCAGCTGGTCCAAGTTCTTGTAACCTTTCTTCCCCGCATATTATTAAATGTATATGTCTAGTAGAGGATGCTTTATCTGTCTAGTAGATGTATACAGGCGTGGTTTATCTGATGGGCTTTATATGTATAGCAGAGAGGGTAGGATGTGGATAATGCGTTTTATCATTCTGTATACGCTCTCTGTGCACTCTTGACGTTTTCGCGCCGATTTCTGTTCTAGAAATAGCCCCTAAAGTACTGTCTAGCAATGTGATAAGAAATTCTAAATAAAATTAATATTAATCTACAGAAGCTTTTCCTAACAGGTTTCCACGATTCGTATCTATTATTTTATACCCCGGAATCTATGTAGACCTTGCTGTGCTGGGAAGAGATATAATCTATTTAAGTTCAGAACATTATTCTGAGTGTTGCCATGTTTAACTGCTATTACTACATGTGTATTCAGATTATGTGTGCTACATTTTTGCAACGGCCTATTGAGGGGTTATTGCAATACAATCTTGTATCGTGTGTCTCCTGTTGACTATTAAACGAACATGGATCGTTCGAATGCCAACATTATGTATACATAAATTGGTAAGAGGGTTCTCAAAGCATACCTTCGCAGAAGATTCCCGAACAATTTCGTCGATATATAGCGCTGAAAACACGCGTTTGGTTTCTTATATTTTTCGAACAATTTGAGATCGTTTCGTTTGTATCTTACGATTTATTTAGTCAGCGGTCGCGTAAAAAGTATAAATGTAGACCATCAGAAGAAAATCTAGACCTGGCGTCGCTCTGAACCGTTTGTGGTAATACATAATAAGAGAACGCATGCATTGCATTAAACTTTTTGTTTAAATAATTCAATTGTTAAGACATTATACCTTTTCCGGATTCAATAATTTTGATTAATACAAATGGTACAGTTTTTGTACGGAGCCTGAATAACATTGTATTCGAACTTGTATTGTTTGCATGACTCCAATGAACGGTAGTTCAGGTATTTATTGACCTATTGCGATACCGGAAAACATTCAAACGCGAATATTGTTAGGTGTATTTTGTGGCACAAGCCACGATGTGCATGACTTTAAATAATAATGTCTTCATGAATGCATATATAATTATGCATACGTGTATACTAACCCGTCCGCGAATGGATTATGCCTGCAGTTACGAGCCTCTGACCATGGAGCACAGACTTCGTAATCGACGGTGTAATCCACATCCCCACGATACGTCTCCCCTTTGTCCGTGACGTCATAACAGTAGTCTTCAGCTGCATGGAGAAAGTCAAATACCCTCAGCTAATAACATATATGTAACAACAAACGCCACATGTACATGTAAATGCGATTTAAACGCATCGGCGTTGGTGAGAACGAGTATACTGTTCATCAGACATGATGATATGGAATATTGTAATACTGTGTTGCCTGCACGGTATACAGGCCGTTGTCAGCACCGGCTAGTACAGGCAACATAAATTAATTGGCAAATACAAATGCCAATTCCGGCCAATGATAGGATATAAACCGGCAAGTCGAAGAAAAAGTACTTATGATAGCTCAGTGTACACTACCATCAGGCAACGCTATTTGAATTTCTGACATCTTTAATGGTATACAATTTCCGCGGAAGATAATATTTATTATATACATGCATGTTCGAATCCGGCCATTTACAATTACATGTACATGTGTATACAATAATTTACATTTATCCACTCTCTTCAGTACAGTACTATTTGTGCGTCGGTAAGGCATCGGAATGGCGCCTGTTTGCCAGCAATTGACACGGTAAGTACAGATAACATAATTGAAAATTCATTGCGCATGATTCCGGTATCGGCCATTTGTAGGCATGACACCGGCAAGCAAAGACATTTTACTAAAAAGAATAGCCGCGCTAATCACAATAATGCAGCATATATTTAACATATTTTTAATCTATGTCATTCTACGGTCTTGCACGGTGTACATGTATGCATTCTCTGGAATGTAGTAATATGTAATGCGCCCGGTACCTCCGTTGTGGTACAGGCACCGGCATCACGTTTATTGCTGTGGACGGTAGTTCAGCTGAGATCAGATAAACTTATCCGAGAGTCGACAAGAAGGGGAATACCATAGAAACGGTAAGGTACAATTCAAACCATACAAAAATTCACCCACGGGTCGATTTGGTAGAGGTGTATAGGTGTACATACGGTCGGCTTTGTGTGTCCCTACCATGGATCGAGGATTTTGTCTCATTTGTTTGGCTGTTATAAGCTGCATTTGTGATACATCCTCTATTATAAATTTAGTTTATACAATAATGTAAGATGCAGTTTTCCCATATTCGATTTGATATCACAATACTACTAGTTGTGCACATTATACTGAAACTAATGAGATTGAACGCACAAACTACTTCCTGTGATTATATGTTGGTCAGATAATCATTATTTTTTTAAAGATGCAGTTTTTGTAAGGTTTTAATTTCTGGTTGGGAGCCTAAACTTAAGAGTATCTACCACACACGGGGTTTATAGTTATCTTACCGACTAGTAGCCACATTTAAAGAGTTTTCATTGTGTTCAGAATATTTACTGAGGAAATTATGACTAATTTCGGGGTCAATTAATATCTTGGGAAATTTAAACTGAAGTTGAAATTGCTGATATGCATTGTATATAACGTACGAAGCAAGATCTCAGCAGTGGCATTGAATCCTGTTAAGTGGCCAGTTCTGTCAGTCCTCATAGTTACCATCAGTGTCTCAAACTTCGTTATGATGGAACTCGCAAAGGAGTCGCCACAGAATCTGCAGAGAATAATGTTACTGTAATTAGTGAAGGTAAGCTAGAAAATAGGTTATTTTCAGTGGCAAATCTCTCCACTGCAAACAACCGCCAAACCATGTTAAGCGACTGTTACTCAAGATTAATAAGCCAAAGTTAACCATTGCATAAACACCAAGTCACTGGCACGACATTGCAATGTTCACTCATATATGTCAAGTCACGGTATCTGATGAATTTTGATATAACCGGATATCGTGTATTCTGATAATAGACATATAATTATACATGTTGAGTATATCTTAGATATTTGCCGTGTGGTCTGTCTCCGTTCACATTTGTTATTCGTGGTCAAATCCCGGGATAAACGTTGGTAATTCTATACCCTATACAACTATCAATACATTTTTCCGAATGTCCAACAGTCTACAAAGTACCGCCGTATATGTCAGTCCAGAACACATCGTGATGCAATCCATTCTGACAAGGTCATGCCAAGAATCTCTACTCGGGCTACGCATGTGGATGTAATATTACATCTAGGACATTTTTGAAGTTGTGACGCCCGGCAAAGTTTAATACATTGAAAAATAACGAGGGAGATATATATCTTAGTCAATAACGTTAATTAATACTGTATTCCACGACATACGAAGGTTTCAGCTTGAGAATACAAGATTTCCGCGACTTTTGAAAACTATCTTCGCGATAAACATGGTTTGATTGTCTTGGGGGAAATTGTACGACCACAAGCGATACAAATCGAAATATGCACACAAAATTCGCACTAATCACGTATTCTCGATCTGAGAGGTTGTGAAATACATTAGTAAGAAACATGCATTACAAACCAAATGTACATGTCCTATCCGTGTTAGTTTTCGATGTTGTAAATTCCCCCATCGGAACAGGTCAGAATATTAAAAAGTTCTCATGTTTTGAATTGGTAGAATATGATCTCTTTGTGCGAAGATCTATGGGCATCATCTAGTCAGTCCCAAACTCTGTGAGTCCTGTCTGACAGATCAAAGAAAACACAATGTAATGAGAACATCAAGACACATTATTCATACATACTTGCGTCCCCCTTGTCCTATATACGTGTCTCGCACTTCAACTGTGTCATAGCAACCAGAACTGCCGGATTCCAAGTTGAAATCCTCGAACACTAATCTAATGGTTGAGCCAACTGGAGCCTGTAACGGTGCAACGAAACACAAATCGTGAAATTGCTATTCACAGGATTGCTGAGAAATAGTCACATAATTATTCACCAACGGCACTTGTTTCATAAGATACGTTTCATGAAACATATCTTATTAAAATCTGTTTGGACATGTCTAGATGCTATAAAACTCTTGGCCAAGTAAGTGGTGTATGACGCACAATATGGGGTATATTTAAGGCTAACCTAATCAGAAACCCGTTGTTTTGCATGGTGTTATGTATGGCGACCAATTAAAGCTAACCTTGGTGAACCAGTGACATTCTGTAACCCGTTGTGTCGTATGGCGTTATGTATGCTGACTAACTAAATCTAACCTTAATGAACCAGTGACATGTCTGTAACCCGTTATGTTGTATGATGTTCTGTATGGTGAATAATTAAAGCTAACCTGGATGAACCAGTGACATGTCTGTAATCCGTTATGTTGTATGATGTTCTGTATGGTGAATAATTGAAGCTAACATTGATGAACCAGTGACATGTCTGTAACTCGTTGTGTCGTATGGCGTTATGTATGCTGACTAACTAAATCTAACCTTAATGAACCAGTGACATGTCTGTAACCCGTTATGTTGTATGATGTTCTGTATGGTGAATAATTAAAGCTAACCTGGATGAACCAGTGACATGTCTGTAATCCGTTATGTTGTATAATGTTCTGTATGGTGAATAATTAAAGCTAACCTTGGTGAACCAGTGACATGTCTGTGACCCGTTGTGTTGTATGACGAGTTGTATGGTTACTAATTAAAGCTAACATTAATGAACCAGTGACATGTCTGTAACTCGTTGTGTTGTATGGCGTTATGTATGCTGACTAACTAAATCTAACCTTAATGAACCAGTGACATGTCTGTAACCCGTTGTAGTTAGATGGATAGTTGGGAGAGTTCAATGTCACTATTCTGTTTGTATCATTTAACTCGAACGTTCCACCACAACCTGAATGGAAACAAATTAGTATTGTTATGACGAAGGAAATATATACTCCGATTCTAAAGACCCACCTACGTAATGTAGTGCAATAAGGCCATAGAAAAAGTTTCAATTGAGTCTTGATCATGACCCCGACATTTATTCCACATTCCTTTGTACAAAAATTAATGAAGGGTGTTAATTGTTTCTCATTTCCTGATAAGGCAAGAATAATGCATGGGAATATTTTACAAATTTCGCGTTATTAACTACTACTGATAACAATTACAAATAGCTTATAGTAGTCGTACATTGTTCGTAAGTTCCAAACACCTCTCCGCATCATTGATGGTTATACGAGTTGATGCGAGAGAAAATAGTGCCGTTCAAACTTTGTTCAATGCGCAGTAAAGTGATATCATATATTTGATGTGATTAGTTTGTATTTAATTGTATTGTTGTCAGTCAGCCAGTGCAGGCTCGATGACGGCGAGCAAAGCTCGCGTGCACATGATTGATTTTCTGAAAGCGTAATCGTAAATTCCGATATATATGACAAAACGACAACTGATAGAAAGAACTCAAATTTTAGTGACATAGTACCCTATCTGCCCTATCAATGGTAGTTCATTATGCGAAAGGTGTCAAATGTCCAGCCTGTTCTCGTGAAAATAAGCACAATACGGGCTTATTTTAAATGTCGCATTTTAGGCCCATATATAGCTTATTTGAGGCACAAGTAAGCTCTATATTGGCGTAAAATGTGTCCTTTAAAATAAGCCCGTATATAGCTTATTTCAATACGAAATAAACTCATAAAAGCACTATTTAATCTACTGTTTTCATCGACACGACTTACCAGATGAACGCTCTTTATAATGTGTGTTAATTGCGGTCCGCGCTATTCAACGGAATAACGGGTATAAGTTCCATGCGAGCTTATTTCAGAATCAAATAAGTAAAATATGAACCTATGTGTATATTTAGGTCCTTTGTGAACCTATGTGAATATTTAGGTCCTATGTGAACCTATATGCAGGAAGATGGAAGCACCAGATTTCGATGACATTGGTAAATCGTTTTAGTCGCCGGTATACTAGTGATTTTCAATTTCGTAAAAACCTTGAACATGCCCTTAATAATTGTAAAACAACTAAGCATAACAATAATACTTGTTATCTGCTGACGCCACCTTACCGTAAGTGATAGGTTCATAATAACAGTAGTTTATCGTGACAGTTGATCCAGATAATGATGTTTGTGGAGCCACTCCGGTCTTGACAAACGATTCAGCGGCAACGTTCTCGAATTTATAATACTCCTTCGTAACAAACATATCTGAAAAAGTATCGGGTCTAAATGTTTCACTTTAGTGAACATCCGTCAACTTAAATCACATTTCAGCAGTGGAATAAATATTCCTGTCTCAAACAAACGGATATGTATAG
This sequence comes from Siphonodentalium dalli, assembly GCA_032622095.1. NCBI lineage: Eukaryota > Metazoa > Mollusca > Scaphopoda > Gadilida > Siphonodentaliidae > Siphonodentalium > Siphonodentalium dalli. The sequence continues at coordinate 184,119,502 of CP136062.1, forward strand.
CTGGAAACATTGGATATGTAACTATTAATTTTTGATACCCCTCCCATATACTGACTAAAGCTGCTCTATCCCACACCGGCACTACTTTAAACAACAATTAACTACATATCTACTAACCTTGGTTTCAAGGCACGTTTGCATTATGGTGGTTTCCAAATAAAAGGAAGAACACAACAGAACCATCCAGTGTTCGCGCTGGACCGAAAAAAACTTTAGCCAAAAGTTTGGCCAAATGAAAATTTTATTAGCCAAATGATTTTTTTTTAGCCAAATTAAATCATCGTTTTCTGGTCGGTTCACAATTAATGACTAAAACGTAAAATCTAACAGACACAGGTAAAATACACAATAATTTAAATAATTTTGATGAGCTAGAAGTATTTTTATATACATCATTTATTAAAAATTTATTTAATCTTTATGTGAAAGAGTGATTTGGGGGGGGGGGGGGGGGGGGGGTAACCCGGGATTGTCCTTTTGTTTTGTTTTATATCAATATCTTTTTTTAAATCATTAAATATTTATCCTTGCGAAAATATCTAAGTGACATCTGGAAACTAATAACTTAATATTGTTACGCAATTATCAAATTACAATCTGTCATAAAAGCATGCATATTATTTTAACTGTATCGATATTGACGACAAATAGCCACAAAATATCTGACGTGATCCACTTTGGCTGATTAATATATGTGTTTATTACCTCCATTACTGAAGAGCATACATAGTGTTACACAGTATTCATAAGTATCTAGATCCGATAACACATTATATACAATAAATTAGGATATATACATTGCGAAAGCAGAAAATAGAGAGAGCAGAATAGTGCTGGAGTGACAATGAGTGCATTGAGAGGGAGTGGTATTGAGAAAGAGAGAAAGAGAAGATAGTTATAAAGATACAAATAGTATGATGTCTATCTCACACGCAAGTGGCTTCGTGGAAGAGAGATAAATGTATTTGTCTTATTTCATTCTCACACGCTAGTGGTTACTGTCACAAAACAAATAATCTTTCATCGGAGAACGCGAACTCCGTCATTTTATACACTTTGTTTGATGAACCGACATGCCCGGATGAGAAACTGTGCCGCGAATATCAAAAGTTTGTCCCAACAGAGTTCTACGACCGGTGGTGGGTCAAATGCAGTGCCCCCTAGAAAGAATTCGTGAAGACGATTTGGTTCCAGGGAATCCATGAACACGAAGACATCGATTCCGTAATGGTCCAAGATACCACACCAGAAGATGTAACGTAGTTGAACCATTGCCGGGGAGGTACACGAATTTGTGATGTGCTCCATCTCGTCGTTATAGATTGCTCTACAAGCTGAGCACACAGAGTTGTTTTTGAACGTTGTTTTGTTACAAAGAATAGCGAGGTTCCTCAATTCTGATGACTGACGTGGGTTCTCAACAAGGAGTCTCCAAATGCTCCAGGAAGAGAGGGGATCGCTGTGGGTCGAGAGTAGACGGCGTAACTGTGTGTCCTCGGAGACTGATGTTATCCATTCATCAGAGTAATGGTCACGCACAGCTGTTTTGACGATACTTTTCCAACAGGGTTTAGTCGGAAAACATCTTTCCTTGAGAAAATTGCTCAAGTACGACTCGAGATTGTACAATTGAATGATGTCAGTGATGTCAGCAGCAAAGCCTGTTGCTGGGATATTGAACAGTTGTAGTTGATATATTTTGTACAGGAATATTCTGAGAGGGGTGTCGTGTGTCGTGGGTAAATGAATGAGGTCTCCCAGAAATAATAGTTTCCGAACATGTAGCTGGTGTTTTACAGGTAGAAGTCCAAGAAGTCCGTTGGATAGGTTTGTGCTTGCTCTGTGATGAAGATTTTGCATGTGTTTCGAGCAGGTTCGGAAAGATTTTTCGATAGTATACATTGCTTCTTTGCTCGGTGTGTTGAGAAGTTCTGCACCATATAAAGCTTTTGGTAGAACGATGCTCTGAAGAAGATTTGACATCGTGAGTGGGCTGCATAGCTTGAGACTTTTCCTACCAGCTATTGAGAAGTATGTTTTGCGCATGGTATTTGCCATATCTTCTGCTCGACATGTACTATGTGTGAATTTGTGCTGGATGATGCCAAGATGGCGACATTCGGTCCGAGGGACCATGTCCTGTGTTTGTTGGATTCATGTTGATAGCGTGTCTCGTTGAATACGACCACAACGCTTTTTGTTTGAGAGAACGTAAAACGCCATCTTTTGCTGTATGAATCACAAATGTCGATTAGCATTTCGAGACCGGCCTTGTGTATTGACATTAAACATATATCGTCAGCAGTAGTGGGAGAAGTGCAGTTTATATGACCCATCTGGAGACCTTGGTCGGACTGCTCAAGAGTGTGCAGGAGTTCGTCAATGAACACTAGATAAAAGAAAGGTGACGTAACTGATCCTTGTCTGGAGCCTTGTAAAATGTCAAATGGTTCTGATAAGCAGCCATTATAACATACACGGCTGGTACAGTTGTTGTGCATGTTGGCGATGATTCTTAGAATTTTTCCTTTGTAGCCGGCTCTGCTAAGTTTGAACAGCAGACCGTCATGCCACACACGATCGAAGGCTTTTTGAGAGTCCAGAAAGCAAACAAAGGCCTTCGACCCATAGTCACTTGCGTAGCTAATAGATTCCTGTACAATAAAATACGTCATGTTACACCCAATACGTTTCTGGAAACCAAACTGCAAGCGGTGAGGTGAGAAGTTTGTCGGAATACGCGAGAGTCGTGACATGATAATGGTTTCGAAAAGTTTATATATTGTGGACAACAGGGTGATTGCACGATAACTGTCGGGATTATCCCTCGGTTTTGGGTCGCCTTTAAACAAAGGAATGATTATTCCAACCTTCATGTCTGTGGGAATCCATTCATGTGTGATTATGGCGTTGAACAGCTTGGCTAGGACATGGGACTTAGGCGGTGGAGCATTGATGAAGTGTTCATTTACAATATCATCGCAGCCCCCCGCTTTGTTTTTCTTCAATTGTTTTATATGAAGAGAAACCTCTGATGGTGTAATGCTATCACACAGGGTTGTTATGTTGTAGTCCTCATGAGAGTCTGAAAACAGTCGGGAAATTTCTGCACGAACATGTTCCTCAAAGTCATGGTCTTCGTGTCCGTTTGGTCTATAAAGTTGGCTGAAATAATCATTCCAACCATGAAGTAAATCCACAGGGTTGTTACACACGCCAGATCCGAAATTCAAACCTGTCGACATAAGTTGGGACCTTGGGGTAGGTTTCGTCATCCGCCAGAAAGCTGTATTGTCGGAATGGGCTGCGCGTTCTACATCGTAGAGATATTGTTTCTCGTGTTCGCGCACCGCGTTACGAATTTCTCGTCGGAAGCGACGCTTGGCTTCTCTGTAAAATAGGTACGATTCAGCCCTAATGGAATGAGGCTTCCCATCAGATATCCAATATCTCCGAGCTTGCTTTACTTCGAGGTGAAGATCACACAGAGAAGAGTTCCAATATGGTTTCTTGTATTTGCAAAACTTTTTCTGTCCTACAGTTTCTTTTGCAACTGTATGCAGTGTTATGCCAATCTTGTTGTACAACTCTAGAATATCGTTTTTGTCGACAATCGTATGCTTCAGGAGACAGTTAATATGAGTTACAAGTCGGTCTTGGTAATCTTGGATTTTTGTATTATCCCATTTGTATTTCTGGCGAGTACGCTGCGATGTGCTTTCTGTGCGGCCATGTTTTAAACGAATTGAACATGTCACAGGCATGTGGTTTGATACATTCAGAGAATTATCGTCCATGATGGAGCACCGCACAACACATTGCTGGAGGCAATCGGAAATCATGATGTGGTCTATAAGAGTAGGAGTGGCCACGGAAACAAACGGGCTGAATGAGAAACCTGGTCCAGAACACATCCTTGATGTAGTGATCGGCCACATGCGTGCGCGCGAGAGATAACCTCTCGGGAGTTTTGTGCGAACTCTGTGGGACACAGGAATAATTCCATCAGCAGAGAGGTGAGCATTGAAATCTCCCGTAATGATCACCAGGCCTTGCTCTGATAAAAGTATCGTTTGCTTCTCAAGCTCCTGCAAGCAGTCTTTGAAGAATTCATCACCGTGGTTACTGCTTGGAAGGTAAACTTGTACTATGCTCAACCTGCAATCTTGCGAAAGGCTTAGATTCACACCGACAGTCCGATCACCGGGTAAGTTTATGCATGTGCATCTTTGGTAGAGGTAAGTGGGAACAAGTAAAGCTACCCCGTCACGTGTAAACGTATTTCCGGATTTAGTTGTAATTGTTCTACCGGGTTTGGCAACGGCCGTATGCGTGTTACTAAGATTGTCAAGCAGCGAAATGTTCTCGGAGTCCAACCAGTGTTCTGAAATTCCAACGAAGCACAGGTTTAGCTCACGTATAGCCGATGATAGGTATTTTTGCGAAGTTGTGGCTCCAGTCGCGTTCCACGGGAAGAAACTCAGGTCCGTTATCTTAGTCGTCATTGTCATTATGTCGAGCTCTGGGGGGTTCCGGTTTCCATGCGCGGACGACGATGCCTTTGGGCCAGAAATTGTCCTGATAAAGTTTCTTAACATCTGTTGCCAGTATGTGGACACGGGCAGATTGAGTTCCAAATCGTGTGCTTGAAATCAGGCGAATGAACGTTGGGATTATGTCTCTGTTTGCGAAGAATGTCCACATATCCCTGTCTGTCGAATTCGGGGAGATGCGTCCAATATAAAATTTGCGTTTCCTCTTGGTCCGATTGACTGGAACGCCAGAGAATCCATCAGAATCCCTGCGCTGATCGTCATGATAATCGTTGGTTTCATGTGACTCCCCTGTGGTCGAGTATGTGCGCGTTTTCGGTTGTGACGACGCAACCTGTTCATCCCAGCCGGTTGTGTGTGACTTGTCTTGTTGATTTGCTAAACCTCGACGGTCATAAATACAATGTCATCATAAACAATGCATTGTGCAGAGGCCCCGTCAGACAGACAATGGGGGATTAATCTTTCTCCAGATTAAAACACTAAATATGATTGCATATCACTTTGTGATTGCTTGGTTGATAGAGTTGTCGATCGGCTTTCCCTTTGTACTGTCCGCGATCGGGTTTCCCTTTGTACAGTCGGCGATATATTCTCACTTTCGTTGTTTTCGGACTAGATCGTTCACATCACTAAATGTTAGAGCTTACCTTTTGCTGCTACGGAACGATATTTCATAAGTACGAAAATAATGAAATACTTTCGTCATCTAACTTTGTCTTGAAATGTCGATCTATTGAGCGCTTTTATTAATTAGCTTTCTGACTCCATGCTTTCAGTCTCCATTTGGGGTCAAAAAAGTTTAGCCAAAAGTTTAGCCAAATGAAATTTTTATTAGCCAAATTCGAAAAAGATTAGCCATTGGCTAATTTGGCTACCGACAGCGCGAACACTGGAACCATCTCTTTTTACACAGGTTTCACTTAAAGGATTCGTAATCGAAATTCGTACACACATCGCAGCCAAATGTCGCGATCTTCTACAAAAAATACCACATGTTCTGATCCAGTTTGCAGAACAAAATGGTAATTATTTTACCGACCGTGACAGTAGTACACGTTGGCTAGTGTTTTGACCCATGCACATTGTTATGTTCGCCTGAATCTCTATGGAACATTTAGGCGGGAGATTCACCGTCTCTTCTTTGTGAACGCACAAATGTCAGTTTGTGTAATTCGCATCAATCACGGCGTGTAATGGATGCTTCCACATACAGTTTTAAGGGTGGAATCCTAGTGGTTACTCATATACATTTATTTGGTCAATAGCCTCTGGTTATGCGCTACCTTAATGTAAGTAAGTCGTGTTATACAACCAGATGTAACAGACTTTCCCAAAACATGTCTATTAGTAAATGTGTGTTTTACATTACCTTTCGCATTTTGACACTTGCTGCCCCACACCTGATACATCAAGAATTGCGATGACGTCGGAAAGGACAATTGGTCTTCGTCGCCGCCATCTTGTCGGCAGCAATATTCCAGGACAGTTGTATTGGTGTCCATCGTAGCATCCGGAGATGACCCAACCGTGGTCGCGCCATACTTTTCACTGAATTTGAGGCTGCCCCCATCAAAACCTAATGAAAATAAATGGTTAATAGATGTTGTAGTCGTATCGAATTAAATTCAACCAAGTAACTACTCGCTTTTGTTCGTGTTATAGGAATAAACAACAAGTCGATAAGTACACGCAATATATGTATACAGAGAACAAATGTCGCCAATAATGTATTGAATCCAGATATATTGTCGATTGAGAAATAAAAAGTGCACCATTTTTACGGCATGTATCAACAAATGTTTCGATGCTTTACAGATATTGTAAAATAAATAATTTTCCTGGAAATTGAAAACATCTGACACATTATCTTTTCAACAAATGTATGTACTACAAATTATGTTCATATACGCATAGTATTGTGACAAACGTATCGAGTTAGCACAACGCTAGTGCACATATCTCGACCAATCAGAAGCCGCAAATAATGGATGGTGTAAACTAGAACTGTCAACTCACCTTCAGGGCATGCTCCTCCCATTCTGTGTATGCAGTACACCCCACGCGGCCATTTTACCCCCGTGTCTGCAGCTCCACTCTGTGTGCAGAACTCCAAAGTAATGTTCTCTCCACTTTTACTTCCTGCGACGTTGAATTCGGAACTTGTTGCGATTGTTGCTTCTGCTCCCTGTGTAATAGAGCCACTTTGCATCCCTGATGGACAGGATGATCCCGTTTTAAGCAGCGCAAAACTACCTCCCGGCCACGCTAGCTGAGCCAGGCTGCTATCTGAAACGATGGAACATTTTTGTGTTATAGTCGGTATTGACTATCCGAGTAACATGAACGGAACCAGGAATTATCTACATGAATCTATATGAAGGTCAAGTGTTTGTGTATCTGTATGTTTGTTTGTAACTATGTTACGCTTTTGGTGCTTTAAAAATATATGACCCCCATGTCCTATTGCGCCTAAGTTTTTACCATGTCCTGCCCCACACCTTAAAGTACGACATGAACGGAACTAGGAAATAACTACATGTATCTATATGAAATGAAAGTCAAGTGTTTGTGTATCTGTATGTTTGTTTGTAACTATGTCAAACTTTTGGTGCTTTAAAAATATATGACCCCCATGTCCTATTGCGCCCAAGTTTTACCATGTCCTGCGCCACACCTTAAAGTACGACGTGAACTGAACTAGGAATTAACTACATGTATCTATATGAAAGTCAAGTGTTTGTCTATCTGTCTGTCTGTAACTATCACGCTTTTGGTGCTTTACAAAATATATGTCCCACCATGTACTATTGCGCCCAATTTTTACCACACCAAATTACGCCACACCTTAAAGTACGACACGAAACATTGTTGTCAGATATACGACCTTTGCCGAAGGTTATCAAAGCGATATTTTCCTGATATAATAAGTTTAATCGAAGACGGCTTTCTTTATCTGGTTATCAGCGGTGATGATATTTTTCTGCATGTCATGTTTGTCACCCCGTCATTTTGACAAGCAAAACAAAATGTAAAGATATAAATGGATGGATGGGACAGAATGTGGAATAAAGTGACAAACCACTGAACATAATTTGTAATGGCGTAAAACATGAGACCTGTCGAAAATATAGCACACGGAGGGCTCCTTTTTGGTTGACATTCGCCCCGTCATTATTTCGTAACTTTGGGAAAAGTCCGAGTGTGAACAATCTGTTCCGCAATGAGGGGGTGGATATTAAAATACTTGCAGGAAGGTATGCCGAGGTCGGTGCGGGGTCCGTGAAGCAAACAAAAACGCATTTTTTTGACAACCTCGTGCAATTTGTTGTCTCTAAAGACGGTTTGTACCTAAATTTGTGCAACATTTTATAAACATATGATTACTACAAATATGCTATATTTATATATGTTATTGGGACCTCATACATGTATGGACCTTGATGGAGATGACATTAAGCTATGACATGTTGCATATGGAACGGTGGGGTGATAAACTTCCTTTCCAACACCATTCGGAATATATTCAACAAAATAATAAGTAACAAGACCATCGCTAGGGACGTGTCAAAATACGCCCGTGGTAATTTCAACACAGGGCCATAACTCTGGTGAACATTAGCGTGCCGAACTCAAACTCAAACTTGACCTCTATTTTGGACTAGTAAACCCACATACACAATTTTATTCCATTCAGTTCAGACTTACTAAAGTTATCATCCGGAAATGAAAAAAGCGAACGGACGACGCCCGGACGGACGGACGGATGTAAATTACACGACTATAACATGAACGTTAATTGCAATCAATCCCATTCCAAACGGAAACCTCATAACATCAACATTATTACAGGAAAACATATGAAAGCTTATTGTAAAAATATCTTTTTAACAGACTGACATAAGAGGGTGTTTACTATTATAAACACATCACGGACCAGAAACAGACTGACAGAGGGGAGAGAGAGAGAATGTCAAGTTGGGTTTTTTAAGAAAACAATCATTAAAACATTATTGAATTGAAGAAAATCACAAACATTCTTTTTGATATGCGGGGCCGAGAAAATATTTAGGTGCTGTTTTGTTTATCGGGTCTATATGTTCTTCGTGTTTTTCTTCATGCAATTTGTAATAAATATCCTCATTGGAATATAAAATACTTTTTAATTACCCTTGCGGGTGTACTTAGGTTAAGTAATAAACTTTAAACGGACATGGCTCAGTTGAATCTCCAAATTTTGTCTACGTATTTGGAGGGACGGGTACGTTAGGTCGAAATAACTACACGAAATATTGATATACTGGCTTCATATACTCCGAAAAAAACTTGCCAGTGTCACAGACATGTTCCATATTTTACCAGAAGTCAGATAAACGCTCTTTATTTCTACCACATCAGGAACAAACTAACACGGAACGCTATTTTTAGTTCCCTGTCGCGTGAATGACTGTTTTCTATTTGGGACCCAAGCACCGTGTTAATAATTGTATTTTGAATTACTGCAATGCGTCTTGTTTGGGTCCCAGAATGCTTGTAGAAAGGTTGTTCAGATATTTAGCGATCTATTTCGATACCGGGAACAATTCAAAAGCGAATAATAGTATGTGTATTTTGGAGCACAAGCCACCACGTGGCTTTAAAGAACACACCTGAGATATGGATGTCACCTCGTTCTCGTATATATTATAAATTATTTTAATGCAGATGATGTAATTACAGATTACATTTAATTACGTTGTCCTTATTTACTAAAGACTTTTTACCGATGGCATAGCATATTGGCCTAATTTAAATTAAAATCTTCAGCAATAATACTCGGTATTCAATTTTGTTGCGGGGCCTCGGTGGATCAATCAGTTAGGGGTACCACTCCAAGCCGTTTCGCCCTCCAGCGCTGGCGATAAGGGTTCAAATCCACATGTTTCCATCGTGGACTTTGTAACTCGAAATCGTTATCTGGTGGAGTTGCCAGTTACTCGCCGATGGCCGGTGGTTTGCCGCACATGGTTGACGAGTTTATCAGCCATTGAAATCACTGTTAGATTAGTCGCAAGTGTGCGGATTTCCTCCACTACTAAAACTGGCAATGTCGTGATATGGCCTTAGTGGCTAAAGCGACAATAACCCCCAATCAATCAATCAATCAATTTTGTTGCACACCCATTCGATTTTTTTGTTGCGAAATACAGCATAATACAGATTTCAAAATGGTCAATACAAGTTGCTGTATTGTCTTTGAACAATACAACTACAATCTTCAGAGTGTGCAATACTCATAGAATAGCACCGTTTTGTGAACATGTTAATGTTATTGCGTGCATGTCGTGTCGTGAGGTAAAACGCGAAACTGGTTCTCGTTTTACCATCGAGTCATAACAACCTCGTGTATTAACGTTAACCAATTCATACACCCGTGTCATTCTATCTATTTCTTGAATATTTGTATTATTGAAAGTTAATACCTCCTTGGTAAACATCCACTTATTTTAATTACAATAATCAGCAATAATACTCGGTATAAAATGTTCTTGAATATTGTATGCTAATACCTCCTTGGTAAACATCCACACAGTTACTCGCATGGTCCAGTCCTGTGGGGCATATGCACTGACAGACGCCATCATATGGAGATATATAGCCATGGTTCTCACACGTGACATTAGCCATATCAGGACAGGCCAGCGCTGCAGAAGAAGAAACGGTAATGTAAATGAGAGAATCGCTCCTGGCGAACAGTAACCCGAACATGATAGCTTATAGCTTATTCACAATATTCACTCATTCCAGAAAGTTGAGAAGTTTCATTTACACCATTTTTGGGTTGGCATTTTCCAATTGGCACCTCAGGCTTTTCAACATTTTCCAACAAGACGCTCATTGAGCTTAGAAATGTTCCAACTTATGGTCATTTATGTAGTCCAAAACATTTTTTCTTCTATTCCGTTCAAGATAAACTCGAGACATTAATGACTAGAGTATATCTTACTGCATTATGATGTGTTGATTTGAATATAATTGATTAGCAATTGAAATATAAACGGTGTAAATTATCAATTTGAGAAGTAGTGCAGATAATTGAATCTTATTCCACTTAGTGGTATATTGAATGAGTATACTATTCAATGACCATATGATTTCAAATATATAAACATAATTTTCAAAAATTGAAAGTAAGAACATATGTGACCCGCCATATCAAATGCAGTCGTAAGTCGGGATTTTTTTTAACCTGTGCCAATGCATTCTCTTATATATGCGAGTCGATCATAGGTCGCCTCGCATATATAAGAGAATGCATTGGCCTAACAATTTTTTATCATTTCTTTTAAATAAATGTTTCTGACAATTTTTAGGACATCAAATAAAAAACAATCCATTACCCTGCAGGGAGCCCCACACATATATAGAAGCATATAGAAGAGTGTCGTCTGCTCATATTTGTCTGGGGCTCTGTATGGGTGAACTTATAAAATTGTTAAAGAATACAAAAAATAATTATAAAAATTGTAAAAAATTGTTAGGCCAATGCATTCTCTTATATATGCGAGGCGACCTATGGTCGACTCGCATATATAAGAGAATGCATTGGCACAGGGTAAAAAAAAAATCCCGACTTACGACTGGATTTGATATGGCGGGTCACATATGATATTTTTGGTCTAAAACAACAAATTACACACCGAATGCTGGTGGGACAATCAATCTAATAAAAAAGCATTGAAGTTTGAACCTTTGTTGTATCTGAATTATGTTTAGAGGCACGAAACAAGACTGTCTGACTCAGAATGAGAAGATTTAGGGTACGTTCACACACTGGCTAGATTGCACGGTATGTTTTGCAGGCATTTCGTCATAGAAAACCACATTGTGCCAGAATATGAACGGAAACATGCAAATAACATGCATCTTAACCAAAGCTAATAACATGAGCAGTAATATTTCCGTAGGTCCACTTGTAAAGGGGGTAGGGTTCTCTATTCCGAAGGTTCATTATTCCGACGGTTCGCTATTCCGAAGGTTCATTATTCCGAAGGTTCCCTATTCCGAATGTTCATTATTCCGAAGGTTCACTATTCCGAAGGTTCGCTATTCCGAAGGTTTTCTATTATGGGCGTATTTAACCAGAAATGAATTAAAATTTGCACCCCATAAAAACCGCACGAGGAATGAAAAATACTATTACGCTAGTATTCACATATAGTACATTTATAATATTACACACCCCATTATAATTCCCAATTAGTCCCAGATGTCGTTTATTAAAGGTACGGTTGGCCTTGGCGATGGGAAACCTGTAAAAATATTTCCACCCGTCAAAAACCGCCACAAACAGAAAGAACAACAAAATTAGACAGACTTTGTCCGTATACAAATAAGAAATATCGCATAAACAGTATGTTATTGTCATATATTTGACTATTGTTATGTAAACAAAAGCATAAAAAGTGACTTTTCTGGTGTTTGTTTATATTATGATGGTAAACATAAAGAGCGTTCTTTGTGGGTGAATTCCTGATATGGAACTAATAAAGAGCGTTTATGCCATTTGTGTGTGATTAGCCAGTAGCATTGTGCTGTCTTCTGTAACACAATCAGGCTCTTGCTTAGGTAAAATATAGTAGGTCTTTATGATAACATGCTGTTTACGCGATGGTCATGATATATATAAACGAAATTGTATGCTTTTAATGTTTTTCTGTTTACGGTGTTTGGAACAAATATGAATATTTTCGACAATTAAGGCCTCACGTGCCTTTAATAGCAAGAAGACAGCATCAGTTTATCGTTTTTTATGGAAAGTTGAAAACACGATGACTGCATGACTGAAATAAACTACATGTAAGAGATACAGTCTGTCCGAATTGGAAATCTGTATTCGAAAGAAACATCAACATTAACATTCAATTTTCGAACCCCCAGATCACATATATAACATATATGCCATAGTATATACCATTTGAAATATGAAGCTCTCTAACATTGTATTGTCAACTTAACACGTGTAATAAACTGTGAACATGCTGTTTTTGTTGAGTTACCGACGTGTTTTGTGCTTAAGTGCCATCCGGTTTTGTTGCGCAAAGTGTACTATTTTCAATGGAGGGGGAATAACTTAATATTTTAAAGATAGAGTTATTCCCCTTCCGTTTAAAATACATTTTTAATTTGAATTCTGTTGCATTCTGGGAGCCATAACGGGGGAAATCTTTTTATGATTGCAGCTGTTATCTATTTCTCTTGGGGCATCTTCTGAGACACAGACATTTCACATGGTGATGAATTATAATATTTTAATAATATTTTATAGCATAGATTTTTATTAAAACGTATATCAAGGCACTATAAAAAATAATTGGTGACTCGATAATTCAGTGGGCCTTTAAAGTCAATACAAAGTCACAATTGCAGTCTCATACCCGTCTATTTCGCGATATTCTGCAACGCAGTATGTTATGGTGCTCCAGTTCATTAAGCGTTAAAGCCCCACTGTTACAATCTGCCTTTAGCGGGCGTATTCTTGCCTCTATGATTATTGAGATATCTAACGTCATACGTAATGACATTAAATCGTATGGAAACATAGCAATTGTGTGGGCTGCGTGACCTGAATATGTATTGAGAAATAACCTCATAGGTAATGACATTAATCTCAAGGAAACACGCGAAAACAAAAACAATCATAATCATTGTTTTAATGATTTAAGTTATTTCCTTCATAAAAAGAGTCTACGTGATAAAGAACCCTGGCAATGCTTTAGAATATATAATTAACCATTAAAATAACAAAAACCTTCGGAATAGCGAACCTTCGGAATAGAGAACCTTAGGAATATCGAACCTTCGGAATAGTGAACCTTCGGAATAGCAAACCTTCGGAATAGAGAACCTTCGTAATAGTGAACATTCGTAATAGCGAACCTTCGGAATAGAGACATGTCCCCTTGTAAAGGTGCTACTGGCACGGATTGATTCTTGTTAGATAATTACATACTATTTATAGGCAAATTTCGGTAGCATCGCTACAGGTGAACTATTAGAGATGTTACTTATCGTGTAGTTAGCTGTGGTCCAGATGCCTTTTATATGCATGTTTCCGGCCATATGCTAGCATCATATAGTTTTTTTTTACGACGAGATGCCTGCAAACTAGACCGTGCAAACTTACCAGTGTATGAACGCACCCTTATGCTGCAGTTGAACATAAATGTATTATATGAGAGTAATCAGGGAGCGAAATAGTTTGTACTTATGAATATATTCAAAACGTTCAGGGCGGAGACACATCATTTCAATCTCTGATTCAATGTACATCCATTACCCTGCAGGGAGCCCCACACATATATAGAAGAATATAGAAGAGTGTCGTCTGCTCATGTTTGTCTGGGGCTCTGTATGGGTGAAATTATAAAATTGTTATAGAATACAAGAAAAAATTATTAAAATTGTAAAAAATTGTTAGGCCAATGTATTCTCTTATATATGCGAGGCGACCTATGGTCGACTCGCATATATAAGAGAATGCATTGGCAAATGGTGTATGTGTGAATTACTATAGGACACTATTTGTGGAGATGAATGCATATCATACCTTGACAGCTGTGTTCGTCCGATATAATTTTCCACATGTAGAAGAATTCTTCAGCCGCGTGCATTAGATAGCTCATGTGAGGATCCAAGGGCTTGATATTGCTCTGAAAACAAACAAGTAAAGTAACAAGGGGGACTACTCCGCTGGGATAACCGTAGTTATTCTTTTAATTTTTTATTATAAATTGTGACCCACCATATCAAATCCAGTCGCCGGTAAGTCGGGATTTTTTTACCCTGTGCCAATGCATTCTCTTATATATGCGAGTCGACCTATATGGTCGCCTCGCATATATAAGAGAATGCATTGGCCTAACAATTTTTTTAAAATAAATGTTTCTTACAATTTTTTGGACATAAAATAAAAAACATCCATTACCCTGCAGGGAGCCCCACACATATATAGAAGCATATAGAAGAGTGTCGTCTGCTCATGTTTGTCTGGGGCTCTGTATGGGTGAAATTATAAAAATTTTAAAGAATACAAGAAAAAATTATTAAATTTAAAAAAATTGTTAGGCCAATGCATTCTCTTATATATGCGAGGCGACCTATGGTCGACTCGCATATATAAGAGAATGCATTGGCACAGGGTAAAATAATCCCGACTTACGACTGGATTTGATAGGGTGGGTCACAATTGGCAACACACAGCATCATTCTTATAATTTAATTTATGACAATCGTTGGCGGTATTATAGCCGTATCTTCATCCGCGATACATTCGTCCCTTATTAGGATGTAAATACAATTATTTACATTTGTTCGTAATGCAGACGCTATGTTTTCTGAAATAACAGTGGAGTGCAACACATTCCTTCGGTCCGCAAAGCGCCAGGCTACATACTCGTCGAACAATGTTCTCCTGAAAATGACCACGGTGTGGACTTATAGTATATAGGAATTGTTTTAGGTTCATAATTTTGTTTCCATAACTAACTGAAATGAGATTCGTTTTAGTGCCGCTGTGGACTCCCATTGACTTGTGATAGGTTCATTATGGGCTGACAATAACACCGACTTACCAAAAACCAGATGTACGCTCTTTATAATGTGTTTTCACTGCGGCCAGCGCCAGTCAACGGAATACCGGGTGTAAGTCCACGATGCGCGTATTTCAGAATAAAATAAGTCTTATGTAATCATATTTTATTACTAGTTTTGGGACCCAAACATCGTGTTCTACGTTGTATTTTTATTAGTGCGATGCGTCTTTCGGTGACATATAATGCTCTTTGAAAGGTAGTTAACCCTTTACCCAACAAACCGGCCAAAAACGCCCAAATAAAGCTTCAACAGCCTAAAATATCTTCGGTCTGTCTCAATAACACCATACAAATATGGATATCATTGGAACCGGTTCATTGACCACATTGTGATGGTTACAGTTACAGTTATGCCCTGTGCCAATGCATTCTCTTATATATGCGAGTCGACCATAGGTCGCCTCGCATATATAAGAGAATGCATTGGCCTAAAAAAAATAACAATTTTTATAATATTTTTCTACATTCTTTGACAATTTTATCATTTTTAATATGTGTTAAGCCAATGTTGGGTAAAGGGTTAAATTATGTATCGACCTATTTCGATACCGGAAGCGAATGCTTGTAAAATCTTTCTTTTTTGTATACCATTCAAGATAAAATCGAGACATTAATGACTAGAGTATATCTTAGTACATTATGATGTGTTGATATAATGGATGAGCATGTGGATGAGCATGGCATTGCAATATAAACGGTGTACATAGGCAATTTGAGAAGTAAGGAATATATAATTTAATCTTATTCCACTTATTGATATATTGAACGATTATACTAATCAATGACCATTCTACCCATATGATTCAAATATATGAACATAATTCTCAAATAAGATAGCACTTAACATAGGCGCCTGAATGTGACTGATGACGTCAGCTATTTGCTATAATAGCTATCCGGGTAGCAAATAGTTTTTTTTCGGGGGGGGGGGGGTTTCGGGGGGGGGGGGTATTTGTCATCCGGATGGCAAATAGACACTGCTGTGACCGAGGGATGAGAGACAGCAGTGAACTAATTACTTGCGTCCCAACGTTAGAAACTTAATTGAGAAAGCTTATAACTCACCGACCATCCATAGTGCATGTCGCTTGTCATATCATAACGCTCCCCGTAGTAACTGCTTGAGCTTACTTTTGATTCTCCTGTAAATGAAAGTAATATTTCTGCCCCACATTTGGCTTCTTAATATAATAAATATATGCATGAGTTCATGACAATCAGTCAAACTCTTCGTAACAATATTGTTCATCCAAGATGACTGTACCGAAATATATGGAATATCCAAGTCCGAGATATTCTATCTGCAATGTGCTGGAATTTTCCAACTGGTTTCTAAAATTCTCCAGGCATTAAAGTTTCACCATTTTAACATTTTGACCAAATTTGGGTGCCTTGTGAAATTCTAATCAATATGATCTGTCGAGCAACTCATGCTACGTTGAATGCTTGTGGATCGCCTGAGTAATTTAGACTATTCGAGGACCGGGACTTTTTTTGGATCGCCGCATGCCAACATAATTACGCAACCGAAATTAAACGGACGAAACATTTAGAAACGGCAACCGAATTGAATGCTGTCAAAAATACTGCAAATTAACGTTGCATTGCATTGTATACTTAATATTATCCAAGCGTTGTGAATCGGTAACTAAAACTGATTTTACTTTATCAACGGTTTCTTTCAATTTCATTTCTTTCATTTGAGATGCCAAATGCTAAATTTCCAACAACATTCCATGTGTTTTCAATTATAATATTCGATAAAAATTGCTATAATATAGTAACTTGCATAATAATACAAATGCCATTCATAAAGATGGACAATCCGATCTGATGGTCCTCCGAGTCGTATCATACAGTTATAACAAAAACGGAATTTCATCAAAAGCCGATTTAGTTATACAAATTAGTTTATTACCAATATCATATTTGCCGAACAAGTCATGAAATAACGTTTTGTACTTGCCAGTTTAGAAGATGAGCGAGTGTGGTTTATACATTCCAAAAATGGTTATGTTTAGTTCGAAACTTCTTAACATTGTCATCACAAATGTAAACAAGCATATATTTACGTGTTTAAATATATGGAGTTATATAACATGTCTATTTGCATGAATAAAACACGATTACATATTCGTAAATAAGTATGTGTGTGTATTTGCACGCCAACTATCACAAAATACCATATTTTGTGATGATGACTATGCTTTTCACGTCTAATATTCCGAAAATAATATGCGATCGACACTGATCGCCACCGCGAAACCTGATATTGCATGACGTCCGCGCCTGTCGGTATATTTCTGAAAGAAGTCAGTGGAATTGTCGCTAAGCTGACTAATATTCCAGCTGGAAAAAATCAACTGATTTCAAATATCGAAATATGAAGACTCTGAGCTTTGATGGGTGGGTTCCTCGATTCAAATCACATTTTTACCGCTGAAGCCGAAGAAATAGAAACTTTGATGCGTTAAATCGGATTATGCATCTTTAAATAGGTTAGTAGATTAATGTACATGGTTCTAACAATAGAAAGCGATAAGCACTCTTGTTATTGAGATTACAGCATCGACCTGTACTGTAAGAAAAATCACCGTTTGGTGACTTTACACAGGTAAGATCAATAAATGACTTTCAAACGATTTGAAATTTTAACTAAAATTTAAGAAAACATCCAAATATCGCCGGGGCACCCACAATCGAACATATATTTAGTATCGGACCTTGTAGACACAATGACATCTAATCGCAACCAGCTTTCAGCTATACTGTGAGAGAATTTTAGGATTTATAAAGGTGGGCGACAACCTCCAGTTTGTCTGGTATTGTGATCTTGAGGCAAGTCCAGATTTGATAGAGAATGGTCGCATAATGTCTGACCCCGAACCCATGCACAATAATGCAGTCATATATTCGATATATTATTGTATAGAAAATATTTATGTTATGGATTAAATCAATTCTATTTTTGTTTTTATTTTGTCAAGATTATATAATATATGATTCAGAAGTATATAATGTTCACTCATTGGTCTATATCATGACTATATCAGCAAACTCGACTTGAATTTTTTGCAGTTTTAATCAATTTCCCTTCTGTCTTATGGTTGTTGTATTTTATTAACAGCCACGGGTTCAGTTACTCCTAAATCTGGGTAATTCATTTACCCGGAGTAGTTTTCCCACTCATGCACATTAATGGAATACAAATACAGATGTTTTGGCCTGAAACGATATGTCATGTTTATCCACCTAATACGCACAAGCTTGACTACCAAGAGATATCTTATCGGGGTCCACGATTACTAAAACACTTCTCCAAATATGTCCGTTATTTCGTCAAAGACACCTTTTCAAATATCTCCGTTATTTCGTTTATAAAAATAATTTCATATTTCTATATTTCGTTCTATATTTCTCCCTATTTCGCTATTTCGCTGTATGTTCCTATTTCGAGTTTTCGTTCTATTTCGCTATTTCGCTATTTCGCTGTATTTTCCTATTTCGATTTTCGATGTATTTTCCTATTTCGCTTTTTCGTTTTATTTTATATTTCGATATTTCGCTATATTTGACATATTATGGGATATGGTATTATATGATACCCAACATTCTGATATTCAATCGAACATCACGTGCCTCCCGTGGTCGAGATTGTATACCAAGAGCCATCATATCGTGGACTCCGATAAGATATCTCTTGGTAGTCAAGGTTGTGCGTATTGCCTGGTTTATCATAGACTTAAACAAGCGTCTCACCAGTCCATATCCAGTCATCCCGCAGGTAACTCTTCTGTTCGTGATGCAAACCTGATGCATGTCCAAGCTCGTGGATGCAGGCCCACTGTAAGTAGATGTGTAATGCATATGAATAAATGAATGAATGGTGTGTGCCTAACTGACCGAATGGACAGCCGACTGAGAATAAACGTTGATTACATTAAAGAGAGAATATCAAGGTATATGCTAGAGTCATCATCTGATGAAACATTCAACGGGATAACGAGTACTTATACTGACCAATAAACTACTATTGTGATGGGCCCATGATGGAAATAAGTTTTCGGACTTTTGCATGTGCTCCGAATGACTACTGATGTCCGTAAATGCAGGAGTACACTGCGCTTTTTTTCAGTCACTGCCTTTTATAATTACATTCTGGCTTTTCAATTTTCAATGTGTATCTGTCTGCCCTTGTAACTGGATGTCATTATGTCACACTTGCCAAGCTAAACCACCTCTTACATGTAGTTTCAGGGGTGGTGGGTTGGCATCCGGGTCAAATTGGTATGACCACCAATGCGATTAACTCTTATAAAACATCCGGAATTACGTAGTCTAACAAATAGACCACCATGCAAGATATCACAATCATTTATATATATATATATGCGTATTCATTTATACAATACTATATACAATTGTATCCGTCTGTCTTATACATATTACTGTTTTAAAATGTAAACATGAATGGGACGGGTATTTTCATTAACCCTTTACCCAACAAAACGGCAAAAAACGCCCAAATAAAGCTTCAACAGCCTAAAATATCTTCGGTCTGTCTCAATAACACCATACAAATATGGATATCATTGGAACCGGTTCATTGACCACATTGTGATGGTTACAATTATGCCCTGTGCCAATGCATTCTCTTATATATGCGAGTCGACCATAGGTCGCCTCGCATATATAAGAGAATGCATTGGCCTAAAAAAAATCTTTTTTAAACACTTTTTACCATTTTTTCTTGCATTCTTTAACAATTTTATAATTTTTTCTTACATTTTTATAATTTTTTCTTACATTTTATATTATTTTTCTACATTCTTTGACAATTTTATCATGTGTTAAGCCAATGCATTCTCTTATATATGCGAGGCGACCTATGGTCGACTCGCATATATAAGAGAATGCATTGGCACAGGGCCGTTCTGTTGGGTAAAGGGTTAAATAAAATCATTCATTCATATCAAGCCTTAAACTCAGGCTGAATAATATCAATAGCACAACAATGAATGACTAAACAATATATCCAAAATTCAACCAGTCTCCGTTTCCATGCCAGCAGTAGACACCTTTCGCATAATGAACTTCGAATGATAGGAATTACGAATAGCTAATCGTATAGTCATACGATGTGCGGACGGTCCAAATACCCATTCGCAGAATTGACTACTACGTGTCCGTTTGTGAGAAGATCGTGATATGGTTGTAATGGTTATTTTTCTTAGATGTATTGCTATCAGGTCATAGTCAGTGGTAGGCTCGATGACTGCATGCAAAGCTCGTAACGGTAAATCGTAACTACGGATATGACAAATCGACAACCAATAGACGGAACACAAATTCTAGTGACGTAGTACCATATTCGTAATTCTTATCAGTGTGCAAACTCCAGGCAGAGTTATCACCCATCGCTACGCTGAGATACCACTGCCATAATGACATTAATTGGGAAGGAATTCTTACGTGTGTTTAGTTCTCATGTTTTAGGATTAAAATTGTCTATGTCTGGCTCAGTTCACATTGTTCTTATCAATACCGAAAGAATTACCATCATTGCAAACTTAAAAAAAAAATTGGTGGTCAAAACAAGATAATAGGTAACATAATACAATTCCGCGACGATATGTAAACATAGATTTATCGTCTGCAAAGTAACATCATTGTGGCAGTTCTATATCACAGTGATAGCGTAGAGGGCGCTGTCTGGAGTTTGATCCGTGTGTATAGTTCGTTATGCAAATGGTGCATGTCTGTTGATCATTGGATGCAGTTTTTGTGGTCAACTGATTCTGCCAGAAACATAGCAGACAAGGATTCGTCGCTTATGCTTAAGTGACACATTATGTTTGTTGACGATGGTATATTGACAGATATCGGGGAACTATAATTAAACTCAAACCATATGTAACTCGGGTTGCCATGGGAAACATAGGCCATTCATGTGTTATATCTAGATTGGATTATGGTGACACTCCACAGTTTCAACAGGTAGGGGCCCATAAATAAGGGGCCCATAGATTCATTGAAATTTATTTGGATTATGATCCCAAACCATGAGACAATATATATATGCCTGAAATTAGTACATAATAGGCATTCAGAATTTGTTACATAATTTCCATAATATATGGGCTATCAAGAGTTATGGCCCTTGATCTTTTGATCGAAAATGTGATTTTTATTCAAAAAATGACCAAAATATTGCATTTTCATACCCAAGGGGCACGAATACCAGATTTTTTTCAAGCATGGTCACCTATGTTGGTTCAAATCATCTGGCTTCCAACATCAATGTGAAAAAATTTCAAACTTTCGCCGTTTACAATCCAGAAAATCAATTTTTAATGCAGATGACAAATCTTGGGTGCTAAAAAATTGACCCAGTATCTAGAGCCACTGTTTCGCAGAAAACGCTACTGCTGTCTATGGGTGGGGTCTTTTTTCATCAGTCTAGAACACCTTCTAAAATTACACAAATTCATATCCCACTTTGTCTCAATATACATACCACATGAATGGTGCTAGAAACCACTAGCACTTTATATCTATAAAATCACCCCTACTGATCATTCGAAACTGTGGAGTGTCACCTTTGTCAATGTTCTCTATTTCGGGACGCCCGATTAGATATTTTATTATGTCAATTCAAAGTGTGCAAAGAACAGCAGCTACGTGTAGAATGTTAACGACACGTACCAAAACCAAGCTTAAAGGACTTCAGTGACCGCCTGTCACACATCATGTTCAAAACTATTCTTGCTGGTATTGAAATGTAAAAACACACTGCCGACTAGTTATTTGAGCGCAATTCATCGCTGTTTAAATTTCAGCAAATTAACTGATCGGTAACAACCACACTATTGTGCAACAAATTAGTAGAACAACACTTCCTCGTGAAAGGGTTTTACCGATTGCTTTCCCTACTCTGGAATTACCTTCCGTATGTATTCAGGTGTCTGGTAGAGGTTAATATATTCAAATCGGACAATCTGACAATTCTACTGACATTCGCATACTTCGCCAATGTATTAGCCTATCGTTATAATTTTGGGTGTTATGGATAATGGTTTTACGACGGGTCTTTTATTTGATTTTACTGTCCAAATACGTGTGAGATATGACAGTTTGTTGTGTCATCGGCTGAACTTTATCATTACTCGCATAATCACGGCCTTAAACTTACGTGTACTATTAAATTTAACCAATTATATAGAACTCACCTTTCCACAGCAAGAAATGGACTGGCCACTCCACCAATACATATTTCCCACGTATGACCAACACCTAAAATATTGAGGTGACTATACTTGTCTTGAAATACACACACACACTCTGCACGATGTTATACACAAGTGCCACTCAGGCCACAAAACCGCTCTATATCGTTTTAATTATTGCTAGAAACATGAACACACAACGTATGCAAATGCATTTAATAAACGAATGTAGTTAGATTGTATTTTAATGAAGGACATAGTAGCGCAACTGTTTAAAGGGGTAATTTATGATTTATAGACATGATTTCCATAAGATGTATTTCAACGAATACTGATAAATGATTCGATATCCCAAATTCTAGTTTGGCTATTATATTAAATTCACTCTTACATGTTTCGATCTGGCATAGCCAATCATGCCACACAATGAACATATAGCGGTATCGAAATCAATTTGAACTAGCCACGTGAGATGCGTTCAGGACGCCGAAATAACTTGCAAGTGACGTTTGACTTACCCACCACCGTCATGGAGAAAGTTGATGTAGTTGTTATGTAAGAGTCCTGAATCTGTCTGCGTTGTGTTGGTGTGCAGAACAAATCTCATGCAAGTATGAAATTCAATTCGCCCCATCGACATTTCATATTCTGCTATCTGTGAGTCAGCTGAAAATTCAAAACAGAAGCCATGAATTGTTTAAAGGTACGGTTGGCCTTGGCGGTGGGTATCCTGTGAAATTGTTTCCACCCGTCAAAAACCGCCACAAACAGAAATAACATCAAAATGTAGTCATACTTTGTCCGTACACAAATACGAAATATCGCATAAACAGTATGTTATTGTCATATGTTTGACCATTGTTATGTAAACAAAAGCATAAACAGTTACTTTTCTGGTGTTTGTTTATATTATGATGGTAAACATAAAGAGCGTTCTTTGTTGGTGAATTCCTGATATGGAACTAATAAAGAGCGTTTATGCCATTTGTGTGTGATTAGCCAGTAGCATTGTGCTGTCTTCTGTAATGCAATCAGGCTCTTGCTTATGTAAAATATAGTAGGTCTTTATGATAACATGCTGTTTACGCGATGGTCATGGTATATATGAACGAAACTATATGCGTTTTAATGTTTTTCTGTTTACGGTGATTGGAACAAATATGAATATTTTCGACAACTAAGGCCTCACGTGCCTTTAATAATGGCCATCTAATCTGTTGAAAACGCCAGTATTTTCAAGGACTAGACGCACATTTTTTCTTAAAATTCTTATTTCAAAAGGGATTTTCTCAAAATCTGTCATGAATTTCTTTTTGGCATTTGGTACATGGAATTAATTTGACACAGAATTCAAGAACTCTAAATCAGTTGGCAATTAATATAGGTCCACTTCCCATACAATTAATATAGTTCCACTTCCCATATATTTATGACATGACGAATCTTTAAAAGTTCACTGTTTCAGGTACAAAGAAGGTCAGCAAAATACAACGTTTTACGAATGCAGTTTATACAGAATGTGTCATTTTAAAATTTGACGCCAACTCCAGTCAATCAATACTCGTAAACGTTAAAGGTTGCAGATCACGTAGCTGGGTAACGATTTGGAACATGTAGACATTATGTGCTACGGAAGTGCCGGTATCACTGTGGGGGATCACTTGGTTTCGAGGTTGGTGAATACCACGCATTAAAAATGTGCAAACGCACAAAACATAATATATGATGAAGTGACACAACATATAGCATTTTGAATGTTACGAACATATGCTCTGTTATTTTTAAAACAAGTTGATACCTTATTTGTTCGGAAATACTCAATAGTTTTCTATAAAATTCTGACCAAAGTTGCCAGTCGGAGTTTCGTGGATTACACAAGTCCATACATCTAGGAGAATCTTTCGACTGACAACTTCTGTCATAATGTTAGAGCAAACAACTGTAAGTTTGGATACAAATGAAGTATCAGCTTGTTTGAAAAAAAGTATAGCTTATGCTCGTTGTTGGCAAAATAGTATGTAGTATATCATTATCCTAGTTTATTACCTTTTTTCCCTCGTTTCTGATCGCGTTTACGAAAGCCTCGGCCTTTTTGAATGAGTGATACCCATCAACTCAAAACCACGTGATTCCCCACCGTGAGTATGATATTCTGGGCTTAGGCGCAACACATATCATGTCCATATTGTGACATACATTATTAATGTCGCTGTTGTTCCGAATACATGATACTAACAAATTTGTATTCCGAATTTGTCACCAGGTGTCACACTCAACTAATAAATTCAACTCTTTCCGTTAAATTTATGTATCGAATTCTGTTCTCGTGAAACTATGCACATTTGCGCGAAATAAGCTCATATTGGCATTATTTGGTAACTCTAATACGCTCTGTATGGGCCTAAACGTTGTTATTAAAACAACCCTATATGGGACCATATCAATATCAAATACGACCATATTGTGCTTATTTACAAGAACAGGCTGGAAAATAACACGAATAAACCAACCCACGTCTTACCACATCTACGTGTGTTCTAATGTGTTCTAATTGTGGCCCGCGGGTATAAGTCAACTGTGGACTTATTTCAGAATCGAATTACATGTAAGTGCAATATCAACCTATGTGAATAATTAGGTCCAATATGAACCTATTTTCACGAGGATAATGTCGAAGACGAAACAATGCGCTACGAGATATGTTAATTGCATCGCATTTGGGTATTATAGTTTACATGTGATTCAAATTTGTCCAAACAATTTACCGTACGAAAAAACTTATTTGGAATTGTTTGCTCCTTATCTTAAAATTGCAAGCTTTTCCGTGTTACACGAATGCCATTGACCTATATTATATATAGCTGGTATAGCGTCTGGGTACCAACTTATCAGTTTCCCACAACGAACCAAGGACCTAAATAACGACAGCTCTATCTCTCTCTCTCCCCTCAAAATCGATGCATGCTTGTCCTGCTGAACATCGTAAATAACTTGAAGCACCATCCCCCCCCGTCTCGAACCAAAAACCGCGCCAGCCGACCCACGATGGAACCCCATCACCAAACCATCATTATTTCATATCACCATTTCCTCATTTTTGTTACTGTTATTTTCATGTTTTCATCTATGCACATATCGTATCATGTTGTTTGCATGTTTTGTACATTCCAGGGGTTCCATCAACCAACCACATTTACACCGAACTATTCCCCCCCCACATAGCAATGTAACATGCGGGTGTCAGGTGTCAACACCAAATCAGCTCTATATACACGACGGATCTTCCACAGGACCAGGACTCAATCGCTCCCCTATATATATACTCACATCGAATCACAGACTAAAACACTGTTATGACTTGTTCGACACAGCAGTATAGGGCAGCGATTGGAGTCTTCGACTTGAGGAAGAAAACTAAAAAATCTCAAGCGGCAAAAAATGTTGGACCCTTAAGATGCAACTTCCGAATATTCAATCTGAAGATATGTTTGATTCTGATCTGTCTAATCCTTATGTTATCCGGCGACATTGAAAAGAACCCAGGTCCTAATACCTTACCTGTAAATAGTCATTCAATCTCTATATTTCATTACAATATCCGAAGTATTCGCAATAAGCTCGAAAAGATAGTTGATATCATTGACGAGTATGACATCCTGTGTTTTAGTGAGACCCATCTTGACCCTTCATATCCATCCGATAAATTAAATATTCCTGGCTACTACCCACCTGTCCGCAAGGACCGTGATTCCAAAAGAGGGGGAATATGCGTAATGTTTGCAAATCACATAGTCCACAGACGAAGACACGATTTAGAATTCGATTCCTCGATATTATGGTTTGATATTTTCTCGAAGAAAACTCACATTCTCTTAGGAATGTCCTATAGATCAGAAGAATACTGTGATCCAAACTATTGGGAGTACCTTGATAACTCAATAGCAGACGCTCTAGAAATAACCGAAAATGTTATCATTACAGGTGACATTAATTCTAACCTTCTAGATAGCTCTTCCAAACTTAAAGAAATTATAGATTTTTATAGTATTAAAAATGTGATAACAGCCCCTACTAGGATCACAAATACATCGAGCACACTTCTTGATCCAATTGTAATCAGCAATACCTTCCGCGTTCTTGACACCGACGTCATTAACCCAGGAGTCTCAGACCACCGTGGTGTTTATGTAACATTAGAATACGATTACTCCCCCATCACCTCTTTCCAGAGAACGGTTTGGAATTATACTAGAGCAAATTTTGAAAGAGCAAATAGCCTGCTTAGTAACACAAACTGGGATAATCTCCTATCTGCACCAGACATAGATACTATAGTTAACAATTTTCAGGAGACATTTCTCTCCATCATGAATCAAACAATCCCACAGTCAAAAGTGACAATACGCCCAAAAGACAAAATTTGGTTTAATTCCGACATTAGAAAAGAAATCCGCAAAAGAGAAAAATTACGAAACAAAGCGCTAAAAAACAATCGCCCTGATACGTGGCAACAGTATAAGAATACCAGAAACAAAATTAATAACATGAAAAAGTTCGCAAAAGCAAAATTTGAAGAGAAACTAGAAAATCGGGTTAAAGACTCATCATCCCCCGCGATTTTTGGCAATTAATAAATTTCTTGCTATGTAAAAAGAAAACAAATTGTATCCCACCCTATCTACTCCAAGCTCTTTCCCCAACACGAGCAACACGATTGATATAAACGGAAAACTCTACGTAACAGACGATCTGGACAAAGCCAACCTGCTGAATAAAAGTTTCATTTCCAATTCTTCGATTAACGATTCATCCCAAAAATTACCACCATTAAAATCGCGTTGTGAAAAAGGAACTAACGGAATTGGAATTTACGCAGGATGAGATTATTTCTGTATTAACATCGCTTAAACCGAATAAAGCCCATGGACATGATGGAAAAAGTGCGAAAATGTTAAATTCAACAGCTGAATCAATAGCATATCCTCTGTCAATAATTTTCAATAAATCCTTCAACAACGCAAAGTTTCCATCTACCTGGAAAAAGGCTAACGTTGTTCCAATTTTCAAAAAAGATGACCCAGCCGACACAAAAAACTATCGACCTATCTCCCTGCTTCCTTGTCTTGGGAAAGCGTTTGAAAAACTTGTACTAAAACAAATAAGTCCGTTCTTTGACGACAATAAATTACTTTATTCCAACCAATCGGGTTTAATAACCGGCCACAGCACATCTCACCAACTGATAGACCTCTACAATCACCTATGTCAATCTCTCGACAAAGGACTATATGCATGCTCTGTTTTCTGTGATATTTCCGAAACCTTCGAGAGAGTTTGGCACAGGGGACTGTTATATAAGCTATATAATTATGGAGTTCGCGGGAGAACATTGAGATGGATAGAGGACTACCTTCATAAACGGCAACAAAGAGTCTTAGTAAATAACACCTTTTCTGAATACGAGATCATCCCAGCTGGTGTACCACAGGGCTAAATCTTAGGACCCTTCCTCTTCCTTGTCTATATCAACGATTTTTTACCAGACAACATACTTTCTTTTACGAGAATGTACGCCGACGACACATGTCTAACAAATAGTCACTATGACCTAATTAGGCCGCGTCATGAATAGTGACCTCCAAATCATAGCACAATGGTCTGAAAACTGGTTAGTAAACTTTAATCCTTCTAAAACAATTAGTATGTCCTATGCACTAACGGGGACTTCTGGGGCAGCCCCCGACTTAACCTTTAAACAGGATCCAATCTCATTTGTTGAAACACATAAACACCTCGGTCTGGAACTCCAAGCTAACTTAAAATGGAATAATCACCTAAATGGTATAAAAAAAACAGAATAGCCTCACGCTTAGCACAGCTCCGAAGATTTAAGTATCAGCTTGACCGAAGATCGCTTGAAAGCATTTATAAAACTTTTATCCCACCACTATTTGATTACTCCGATGTAGTCTTGGATTGTGCCCCCAAATACCTAACCGAGAAGCTCGACCGATTACATTGCGATGCCGCCCGAACAGTTAGTGGCCTCACACGATCAGTGCCCAATATAAACCTTCTAAATGAAGTTGGCTGGCCAACACTGAGCAAGATAAGAGAGATCCATAAACTACAAGCAATGTATAAAATAGTAAATGACGATGCCCCCGAATACCTACAAAATTTTCTAACACCTAGATCATCTGAAGTCTCTGGATATAACTTGAGAAAACCGGGAAAATTCTTACTTCTGTAACACCGAGCATTTAAAAAAATCATTCTTCCCCGCTACTTTAAAATCGTGGAATGACATACCCACAGAAATAACAGATGCCGAATCTATCGCAGACTTCAAATTTTATCTCGAATAAATAGATCCTACAGTAAAACCACCATCATACTTCTATACAGGTCGTAGAACGCTTAATGTCGCCCATGCCAAATTGCGTAACAAATGCAGAAGCCTACGTTCCGATATGTTCCAAAATTATATCTCTGACAGCCCCCAATGCCATTGTGGAAATCCATGCGAAGATACTTACCACTACCTCTGGGCGTGTCCCGTATTTCACACCGAACGAATGGAAATGTGTCAAAAATTATACCAAGAAGGACTGAAAATTACACATATCAATGATTTACTTCTCGGAATTCCCGATATCTCAAATAGAAGAAACAAAATTCTCTTCAAGATAGTCCATCGATATATAACAGCGACTAAACGATTCGAAGTCGGATAATCAAACGCATTTCAGAATAGCCACAAAAAGCAAATTAGTCACAAATCGGTTTTGGCACCTCCCACCCCAAACCCCGAACCCACTCATTTGTAAATGTAAATATGTTTAACCTATATATGATTTTGAATCTCTCCTTCAACATTTTGTATGAATAATATTATTGTAAACAGGGAGAGGGGCAAAGTAAGTTTTGTAACTTGTCCCCAATCCCTTTTGTATTATTCGATATACAAATAAAATATGTTTAAAGTATATATCTGACATGTTACACGATAGCACACGTGTAGCGTCACAATGAATGCACATCACTATAATAGGTCATTATTTCCTGCAGGTGTGTTAGACAAAACTGTTCAACTGTCGCAGCTTGTACATATATAAGTGGGAGCTGACGCTTTGCTACACGAACGACTTATGTTTTGTTTCAACATCCAACAGATTATCTTGCGTACGCCGAAGTAATAAGATTACTCTATATATAACATGAACAATAAGATATGGTCACCTGTGGAAACGGTAAATATAAGTCGCACAGGCTTACCGCCGAATCTACTCATTCTACACACGGAACACAATAATATCTATGCTATTGTGTTATACATGATGTGGTATGAATGGAATACAATATTATTAAACCAATATTAGATAGCTCAATCGGTTCGGAATTCTGAACAGAATGGTGAAAATGGAATTAATATATGTATACACTACAAATAAAACTCCCGTAAGTCGTAGAATTTTGTTTCGCACAAAAGTGAGACAAACGCTTGACAAACGAGAAGGAACGATTATAGTTGTTCCATTGGACAGAACAACAACCCGATGAAGACTTCCCGTAGCATAAAACGTTCACATGATTGTAAAACGCATTCGAAAATGAGAAATATAATAACATGTCAATGAAGCCGTGCCTAAAGCCTGAAAATGGGTTCGCTTTTGTAAATATCTCGACCCCATTCCATCGGATGTCCATATACAGGTTGACTACTTATATATGGAATCTACATGACACATAGAGACTTATTCAAATTACAGAAGACAGAAAGCGTTATTTCACCAATGGGTAGCAACAAAGAGCTTCCCTTAATAACCTAGTCCTAACATGGACATATACGCGATTGTCTAACTCGCTGGATGATTGCTGCATATATATGTCTTTGTCAGGTTTTGTCAGAGTATATAACGCATGTAGATCGGTGTATCGTGCATTTAATAGCTGGTAAAATTTCCTGAATCCGTTTTCTGCTAGCCAGGCGAATAAACCATGATAAAATAGTATGGTTTGTTCAACGCCACGCTTATCACCATAGCCAACACGACGAACTCACAAGAAAATCCGTATTTCACAATATGATTCGCGAATAATAAGTCTAAAACCATAACTTAGGAAAGAGTTCCATATAATAGTAAGTGGCTAATTGTATGAAAACCTTAAACGCTCCCTATTGTGTGGTATGATAGAAATGGCTCAATATTTGACCATCAAACAATTCCCAAGCATGGTTGTTGTGTTCGATCTTATTTTACCTACAAGTTATAGTGGTTTAAAACCGGGTGCCAGGGTATCTTTAAGACGTTAAGCACTCATTGGCGAATAGTTCCCATGGGAAATATTCAGATAATAAGTTCAACAAGCGGACTATATTATCTGATCATTTTCCATAATGAACAGGAATCCTTCAACATTTACAATTATATTATCTGTTCGTCTATTTGCCGTCTGCTTATATCTTCATGAAAATCCCTCCAGATGAATAATAAACCATTCTGATTTTTCTATTATTGTATGACTGATTGGAGAATCCGTTTAGTAGATAAAGATTAAGATTTTGGCGGGAACTTACAGTTCTCGCTGACAAATCGGTACGGCATTAGGCCCTTATCCCAGCGTTGTGCGGTGTCTCTCAAAATGGTTCTCTTGGACCTCTTCCCCGCTTCCGCTGGCTTTCCCTTTCCTTTTCCTTTTCCATTTCCGTTTCCATTTCCATTCGATTTGATTGGTGTATCTTTCCGACGACCCTTCCAGTGAGCATTTTTGAACGCATCAGAGTTAGAAAATCCTCCCTTCGACAATTCCTCTCCCGCTTGCTTCATAATACCCTATCGAACAATGATTAACACGTTATTATTCCCTGTAAACGACATTTGGTCGATGATAGGCATGGGTTCCACCCACCTGTCCATCCGTTCGACCGTCGACTCGTAACAATTCTGGAAATCTCTATATATCTCCAGTCATAGATTTGGCTGATCTTTGGTAATTGTTATGATCACGAACCAACCCAGAGGAAAGGATATCAACATGCAACGGGGTTCGTTCATTCAGTTTTGATGAGCTATATATATCTTTTATTTCTCATTCTGAAGAGTCAATATATAATCAAACAAAATACACAGAATATAAACAAGGAGTTACACAAACATTTCATGCACAAACAATTATGTGCAATCACAGAGACACAAGACATTAATATAAATGGACACACATATATAGTGGCATGAAAACCGTAAACATGCGCATATACGCATACACACGTGCACAAATATGTACATTTAGAACGAAGACAACAAGCTAATTCGGGTTTCTTTAAAGACATCCTCCGGTCAACTTTCTTATCTGTATCACAACTATCGTACATGTATCAACATACCTCGGGTAGATCAAGAGTCTTTGGATGTATCGGGGGTAAACTGGGATCGTGTTTGCGGGCTTCTTGCATATCGTGCAAAGACTTCACTTTGTCTTGGACCTCCTGAATGAGGATTTCATTGTCTGAATGTGTTCGTTTGTCCCCTTTCTCCTGAAACGGCCGGATTTAATCTAGTAAATATTTCAATTAAAAAATGTTTTCTGGATAAACAACAAAGTCGCAATCCAATAACATATAAAGCATACGAAACATCATTGCATTGGAAGGTGCTAGTGAATAGATAAATAGACAATAACAAATTGTATTATTTTCCACCACATTCTCCTCTCCTCTGATTGGCTGACAGTGCATCACATGGCGGGCCGCAAATCACTTGTTACCCTTGATGGTGCCCGCTCAACGGTGACCAGCAAACGAAGTGCCTTACTCGTATTTAAATTTGTACAGTACTGTTTTTCGCGCAGCCACATGTGCGCGAATTTAAAACTGAGAGAAAAGTAGTACGACTCTAAAATTTAATATAGCGAATCCACGGGAGAGTGTTTATGGGCAACGAGTTTTATATATAAATTATATGAACTAAAATCTTCCTCCCAGAGGATCAGCATCCTCCAAGAGCCAATAGGAAGTCTCTAAGAGCTAAATTTAGAGTTGTGATGTTTTGTTCGTCATGGAGATCAATTCGAAGAAGCATGTTAGTATTTACTGTCGATTTTAATACATATGCGCGTTAGTCATGCGTCAGGCGATATATACTGCTCACCAAGACAAACCACATTGCTGTAAAAAAAAATGATTTGTAGAGCTTTTATTCCCTGCCACAAATGACACTCTAACTGTCCGATATCAACTTTCGAGGGAAGAAAATGTTCTATTTTTTTCCGAAAGATTGACCGTCAGCAGCTATCTAAAGAATATTCTTGTCGAAGGACCTAAAATATACGCCGAATGCCACCGACTGTCTAACGTTTATCTTATAGATCAATATTAATTTGTTCTAACTTTTATACCGTGATAATTTCTGGTTCTGTTCAGGGGATCTTCCCCTCATAATTTGGCTACTCTTCCTCCAAGATATAACAATTTTCCTCCAAGATGAAAATCAGACGAATTTTCGAAAGCATATTCTTTCGAGGTGTATTTATACACTCGTTGTTTCCGTGCCCATATACATGTACTTAGCTAATTACGAAGCTCTAGCCTTACATGGGAATAGTTCCTCTTAATTCTTAACCCTTCCATTACTAAATAGAATATCAAATTCAGTGATTAAAGTATGTATTGTAATTGTTATTATTCGTATGGGGGGATCATTATAAATCAGAAGATGACAGCCAGACGAAATGTTAATACAAGAGAAGTATTCCTATTTTGGTGGGATATGTTCAGATAACACGTTTAACAAAGGCATGTGATCTTAACATTTACGAAGGGAACTATTCGACTGTATGAATATTTACTGAAGAACTGATTAACGCCCTTATAATGCTTACAAACGCCCCGTTTACAGGGACACAATGTCAGATCACCCTGGTTTGGAACCGGTCGATGGCCGCAGATCTATACCCTGGTAATTGAACATCACCAGTATAAAACATAGCAGTATAATCCGCCTGGTTTATAACAAAGTACCAAGTGGGTAGACTAGGGATATACATGTAAATCAGGACAAGAACTGCGGGGTTAACGGCAATTGCCCCCGAGCCACATAGGATTTAAACTTTTGCTAAAACTGAGGCATGTAAACAGATAGATTATAGATACAAGCTCAGACGAAGATTTGTCACTTTCTTAAAGGAAAATCAATACATCTTGAACAAGAGATTGAAAACAAATATGAAATACTTAAGTAACATGGGACTATGAGGAGAAACGTTTGAAGCAGTGTGTGGGATGTACATTTATCGAGGTATTTGGCTCTGATAATATCGTTTAAGCTAATAACAAAATAATATTTTTGAAAGTCATTTTCCTTCGACGAAAATTAACAATAACATTTGGGTTCCCTAAATTTGGCAGCGATTTAGACAGATCTGAACATTAGACCAAAATATTAATTAATGGACGCTGTGCTAGAAATAACTAAAATAAATAAGATACATGTAATGCTCATGTGTGTGGAGTCTAGTTATATGTAACTACAATTTCATTGGCGTATCAACAGAACTATCTTGATTCTGAACTGAGATTAGCTCACAGAGACTTCCTGTTGCCTCCTATAGGACACTAGATCATGCTATGAATCTCTATTCTGGCTAACGATATTCAACCAGTACAAAACGTTGGACCTTTTTGAAGTTCTGTCAGGGAACCTTATAAAGTTGAAAAAATAACGCGGGAAATATATTTATTACTTATTATCTGCTCCTTATTAATGCACTTCACTGTAGGCGAATGTCCTAATTCCAAATTGCATGTTTTTCTGTGACTTTTGTGAACCGATATCGCAAAAACAAACGTTGAATTAATTACCCAGGAAAAATTCCATAATTGTTAGCGACGTAAAGCAAAATCACTCACAAATTCACTTCAATCGCGAAATTTCAATTTGGGACCTTCACCTACAGTGAAGTTCATTATTAAGGAACAGATAATAAGTAATAAATATATTCCCCGCGTTATTTTTTCGACTTTGTAAGGTTCCCTGTCAAAACTTCAAAAAGTTCTAAAGTTTTGTACTGGTGGAATATGATCTCTACTAGTCCAGGCGCTTGGTGTTAGAATTGCACAAATTATGATAAAAGCATGAAACTTGGCACATAAGTTCCTTAGGTCATACTGATCATTTTCAGATATTGACCCCATCAAGATTTGGCCCCGCTTAGCAACGGTTGCTAGGCAACTACCCGAAAGTATAAAATGCTCATATAAGGATGGATTACAGTATTTCATTCAACGTTAGTTGTTGTGGATTGCATATTTGAGTTTTATTTGTGACATAGGATCAATTACAAAGACTTGTGACCTTGTTTCCTATCATAATGACCATAACAACCGTTGCTATGCAGCTACCCAGACAGTAAATTGTATATTTGGCACTCTTCTCTGACATTTTGGTACCAGAATTGGTGGTAGATTAGTCTGAAATACATTTTATATACGCTAATACACCACACAGTGTATATTATATAGGGAGGGATAGTTGCTATGGTTGGAAGGTGTCATTGCGACCATTCTTAAGAGACCAACCCATATTATTTATACACCTCACCCATGGTAATCATACACCACATTTATGACCATACAGTCACTCCTTGCATACCTATTCACTCCACCATTGGCCATATGGTCACCCCCTGTATACGTAGTCACCACACCCTTGGCCATATAGGCACTCAAGATATAATTTACTCCAAGTATGCATATGCACCCCACCAATGGCCATACAGCCTTCTATATATACCAATAGCTCGCACACTCGGCCATTCACACACTCCAGGCTTGAATATACACCTCACCATGGAAATGATACACCAAATGTATTACCATACAGTCACTCCTTTTATACCTATTCACTCCACCATTGGCCAAAGGTCACTCACTCCCTGTATACCTAGTCACCACAGCCATATAGCCACTCAATATATACATATACACCACTCCCATAACCAATTGAGTCACTGCAAGTATATATATGCACCCTACCAATGGCCATACAGCCCTTCTATATATACCATGACCACGAACACTCGGCCGTTCATACACTCCAGGCTTGAATATACACCTCACCCATGACAATCATACACCAAATGTATTACCATGCATGTAGTCATTCCGTGTATACCTATTCACTATACCATTTGGCCATACGGTCACTCCCTGTACACCTATTCGCCACACCCATGGCGATACAGCCCGTCAATATATTCTTATACCATGTACACACGACCATTTATGCACTCCAGACTTGGATATACACCTCACCATGATAATTCAGCCACACACTGTATACTTATACACCACATTTGTGACCACACAGTCACACCTTGTATACATATCCACTCCACCATTGGCCCTATGGTCACTCCCTGTATACCTATTTGTCATATACATGGCAATATAGCCACTCACAATATTCATATACACCCCGCACTTGACCATAGCTTCACTCCATGTATACATATACACCCTAACATTGGATGTATATACCAATACCCTTCACACATGGCCATTTGTACACTCCATACTTGCATATACACATCAGTGACATCACCCATGACAATTCAGCCACTCGCTGTATACTAATAAACACCATCCATGAGCATACATCTACTCCCTGTATACATATACACACACCTATGACAATATATCAGCAACAGAAAATAATCATATACATGCATATACATCCATACCACAATGGAACTTCATATGTACTCATACGCCAGCCAATGACCAACCATCTACACAGGTATACATATACACTTCAACAATCATGATCATAGTCATTCCATGTATACCTATACACATTGCCCATAAGCATTCAACCGCTCCCTGTTTGTCCATACACCCTACCCATGATCATACAGCCAACATATCATATGTATACATATAAACCCAGCCATGACAATACAGCCACCCAAGGTGCACCTGTGCATCCCAGACATGACCATACAGTCACTCCATATATACATAAACAACACAGAAAACTATGCAGCTACTCTTTTTATACCCATGCACCACTTCAATGACCATATATTATAGCCACTCCATGCAGCTTCCATGTATACATATTCACCTCGCACATGACCTATCCTTATACATCCATACATCTCAATGTGGACCCCACTCATTACCATATAGCCACTCCTTGTATAACTATTTACCTCACATCACCACACAGTCACTTCCTGGCTGCCATTTCGACATACACCATTATTAAGTCAATCAATGTTGATGCTAATGTGCAACAGTAGCCAAATAATATGCTCCCGCTCAGTTCCGTTTCTGTGCATTTCCTTTCAAAACCTGGCCAGAGACACTTTTGGCAAAATTCCACACTGCAACCTTTAAAATTAATTTGTCATAACTCATAAGGTACTGTGACAACCAGAATATAACATTAATTTTAGTTGTAAGTTGATTAGTAACATGGTTGATAACCAACAGAGTCACAATTTGCTACTTTTTCGGAACAGCAGAGAATAATATATATGTGGAAAATCTACTCTTTTTTTTACCAAATCTGGTAACCATTTGCAAGCCATCTTGGGTAATATGTCTACAAAACACATCAGTGTGACATATTTAGGACAGAATAGTATAATAAACACCTTTGATACCAATGATAGTTCCATTTTACTTGAAAACAATGGTCCAAACCTGAAAAGTAAATTTTAGCTGATTTTGATGCCAAATCTGTGATAGAAAAATCCAATAATTCTATAATGTCACTGGTTAAAATAGTAACAATTAATAAAGGTGCATCAGAAATGTTAGTATTCGATGTATATAACATAGAATGGTCAATTTTGTTCATCAGCCACAACTTGCATTATGGTCATTGATGCTTTTGAAATTAAAAAATAATATGGGTTGGTCTCTTAAGAATGGTCGCAATGACACCTTCCAACCATAGAAACTATCCATCCCTATATAATATACACTGTGTGATGTATTAGCGTATATAAAATGTATTTCAGACTAATCTACCACCAATTCTGGTCCCAAAATGTCAGAGAAGAGTGCCAAATATACATTTTACTGTCTGGGTAGCTGCTTAGCAACGGTTGTTATGGACATTATGATAGGAAACAAGGTCACAAGTCTTTGTAATTGATCCTGTGTCACAAATAGAACTCAAATATGCAATCCACAACAACTAACGTTGAATGAAATACTGTAATCCATCCTTATATGAGCATTTTATACTTCCGGGTAGTTGCCTAGCAACCGTTGCTAAGCGGGGCCAAATCTCGATGGGGTCAATATCTGAAAATGATCAGTAAGGTCCAAGGAACTTATGTGGCAAGTTTCATGCTTTTATCATAATTTGTGCAATTCTTACATTTTCATGCACCAAGCGCCTGGACTATACGGGCATTAGCCAGATTAGAAATTCATTGCATGATCTGAGAGGTCACCGGTCCGTGACGATTTGACGGGGTGGTGTTAGTCACCTATCGCCCAATTTCATGTCAATGATATCTATTTAAATGTATCATTGGGCCACTTGTAGTATAAATAACTAGCATGACAGCCATATAAATATATATATAAGTACCAGTTATCATTTGCACGGTGGAAATTTACCTCGGGGTAAGAACCACTGGATACAAGGCTTTCCTGCAAATAAGTCTGTCAGTTTTGTATCTCCACGCCAATGTACGCGAATTTAAAACTGAGAGAAAAATAGTAGTGCGCGAATTTAAATACGAGTAAGGTACTCAATCTGTTGCTAATTTGCATAATTCGTGTTTCTAATTTGCAATTAAAATGCGTTGTACATAAAGGAATTTATGAATGAAATAAATTCGTTCTCTGGTGTAAGGTTCTTATTGGACCTTTTAATATCTATACCGTGGTACAAATATATATTATTCAGTTCATATCCACTATCTACTATCTACTACTGCTATTTAATTGCATAACCGATGTACATACGTTACACATTTGCTGTTTTTATCAATTTACAATTTTCCTTTCGCATACTTTTTCCTCCGACTTCACAAGAATATCCGTATGTGTCGGATGAGTCTGTTGTCAATTTCGCACAAACAAACCTTGTTAGGTTTACATGTTAGTGTTCTTGAAATTTGCACGTCTACATTCATTTAGAATGAAATCTGACATTTCGTCGCATCGGTGCTCAACTTCGAAAATGCTTCTTTCCTCTTTTCGTCAAACTATTCCCACAATTCGACCAGCAAGATAATAGGCCCAACCATGGATTTGATCCAAAGCTGTATTGTTTTATTTTCTAAAAATCGAGGATTCCAACATAAAATGAACTGTTCGAATTGGATAATGAAACACACACATGCGCTTGAACATTAGCCATGTCATTGAGCAGGTAAGAAGTCCTCTGTCTGATAACAAAACAGTTGCCACCCTTGTTTTCGTGAGACACGGGGATTTGTCGCCGCTCTCGACCTGGAATGTTCCAAGTCTCGAGCGGTTGTGATTTATACCATGCCATTCATCAACACCACTTTTCAAGAGAAAACCACATATCTTCAGACAACAACATGATGCATTTGTACACAGCTTGATGGTCTTCCGAACAAGAAATCTTAAACTATCCGTTAAACATGGTATATTTAATGTTTAACGTTGACTACTAGGAACAACGGTGTATACACCATATAACTGAAAACTCTTTCCATATTATAATTAAATGCCCAATACCTCCCCCGTGTACGTGGTATCGCCAAATCCGAGGGTATCACCAAACCAGAGATTGTGGTTTTGATAAATGAACATATCTTCCCTCAGATGAAGCTATATGTCTCCCAGTTAAATGGTGATATCCACTATTCGAAACATAATTTCGGAAAGCAGAATGTTCCCTCAATGGGATAGTGACCACAGCTCGCTCTCACCCCGACACATTTAATAGAAATTCCGACTCATTTCCGATTTTATCATAAATAGTAGACACTTTTTGACGTTAGGTAGTTCGTTTGAAACATAGTTATCAGTCATAGATGGCGGGTAATGCGTGCATCATAATATATATGTTTAATTAACCATAAAATTGTCTAGCCTGCAGAGTGGTTCGCAAAAATACTGTATGCGTCCAAGTGCGGGTACCCACCATAATTTCGGGTATCAACGCCGCAGATCGATCCTACGATGAGATGTCGCCAAACCAGAGCTGTGATGTCAAAGATGCGAATGATATGCTTCACATTGTGACCGCTTCTGCTTGAAAATATCCCAATTAGCATTCGGACAGGCCGGCACATGGACCATCTTGCATTAGGGTGGGGTGCACGTGCATGGGTGAAAACGTTTATGTTTGTTTGTGTTTTATGTTCTAAAGTCATATTAATAGTATAGGCTATTCTGTGTTATTCTACATGATAGGCCTGGAACTGTACAACAATTGCAAACATTACTTCAGTGTAAAATATGAGTTAGCCTAATTTGATACCCGAAATTATGGTGATTACCCACACTTGGACGAATATATATATATGCGAACCGCTCTGCATGCTAGGCTGGGTATGGACTATTTTCAAGAACCGTAAGAATTTAGGCTAATTTGAGAGCAGGAGTGGGTGGCCCGAACAAAATACACCATAGAACCCCCACCCATCACCCGATGGGTCGAAATGGGGTATGGACAATTTTAGAGAACATTTAGGATTTCGGCCAATTTGACGGCCTGTGTGGGTGGTCCGCCCTCAAATACCCCATAGAAACACCCACATCCACACCCTCACCCAGGGTGGTACCACCCGAGCGGGTGAAAATGGGGTATGGACCCCGGGGTTCGGGTGTTTCTTGGGGAATCGTAGCGGCCACCCAACGTTCTCGAAAATGGTCCATACCACATTTTCACCCCTCATGGAGGTACCACCGGAGTGAGGGTGTTTCTAGGGGATATTTGGGCGCGCCACCCATCCGTGCAGTAAACTTGACGAAAAGAAACATTTTTGCAAATAAGGAATAAAATGGTCTATACCCCATTTGCACCCCATCGGGGTGGTACCCCCAGATATGAGGGTGGGGGTGTTTCTATGATGTATTTGGCCACCCACTCCTTTAGCCAAAATCCTTACCGGTCTCGAAAATGGTCCGTATACCATGTTCACCCCTCGGGATGGTAACTCCCTCCCCCGCCCCGGATGTCAGGGGTGGGGTGTTTCAATGGGCTATTTGGGGCGGGCCACCCACCCATACCACCAATTGGCCGAAATCATTACCGTTCTCGAAAATGGTCCATACTCCATTTCACCCTTATGGGTGGTACCCCCCCTCCCTATGAGGTGGGGTGTTTCTAGTGTGTAT
Source organism: Siphonodentalium dalli (assembly GCA_032622095.1). Classification (NCBI taxonomy): domain Eukaryota; kingdom Metazoa; phylum Mollusca; class Scaphopoda; order Gadilida; family Siphonodentaliidae; genus Siphonodentalium; species Siphonodentalium dalli. Next base: position 184,160,255 of record CP136062.1, read on the forward strand.
TTATGCGGGGTACCAACCCATGTCGTCAGTTCCAAAAGTCATGTTCGTGTCGAACGTGTCAAACGGGTCAGTCTGATCGATTCATACTCTCTGTCGCCAAAGCGATCTCCGAACGAGCGAATCGCAAAAACCTACATTGTTTATAGCAAGAAATCATCTATCACACTAGCATATTTGTTTGAAGTTATCCCATAAGTACCGACATAGCCTCCCCAAATTCCACTGAGACACTCCAATATTGATATGAACTTCACATGGAAGTGACAAACGCCCGACTATAAACGCCTCCCCTATTCAAAAGAAACACCCCCATATACGCGAAGAAACAACATCAATACTGGGCGAAAAAAATCGACCTAATAATAAAACCCACCAAACTAGGTTTTAGTAAAACCTGGGATAGGGTGGTTTTACTTTGATGTTTTTTCAAAGTATGTTTAAAAGTATATTTTCGAGACGAGACGTATGGTACGGATAAATCAGATACAGATAATCGTCCCCTGATCGTTGTATCGCCAATTCACCACAAACAATTATGATATATTATTATCATAACTTTATCACGCCAATAAAGTTTTAATTTAGATCGATTTCCAAAAACTAAAACTGTGTTTATCACAAAACTGGGTTTAACTACACTAAAACCTAGTTTTAGTCCCGTAAAACCTAGTTTTACTACAGTAAAACCTAGTTTTACTACAGTAAAACCTAGTTTTACTGTAAAACCAAGTTTTACTCCTACTGAACCTAGTTTAAACTAGAGTAAAATCAGGTCTAGAATAAAACCTATTCTAAACCAGGGATGCCGATTTGGACCAAGGAATTGACATCGATGTTTATTCGCCCATATATTGATTCTAAGACCAAGCTCGGAAACTCTTAGACATGCATGCTTAAGTCCTCTTTGTGCTGGTTCGTATAAAACTAACATATTTCCGCTGTATTGTCAACATAGAACGAGTCGTGAATTGGCTTATTTGTGTCACTGGCCGCACATAATCTGCTTAGAATCGGCCCCATGAGTCGAAAATGTGACAAAAACCCTCTAATTTTCAGCACATTATCGACTCAAAATGAGGCGATTCTAAGAAGATTATCTACCAAAAAAAGTTATATTATAAGCAGATAATATGCGGTTTTCGGGAGAACAGGCTGTCGAACGACATGATAATAAATTATTGTTTGTATTAATAATGAAACCACCGAGAACTATATATTATTCACGTATGTGTGCAGGTACATATGTTTATCAAAATTGAAGTATAATATACTCAAGGGCTCACATTCTGAATAGCAATAACTACAGTAATGCTCTAAATAATCGACTACTTAACCACAGCAGAATTATTGGTAACTTTTCAGGATTTAGTCGGAAATATGGCTCTCACTGAGAGCTTTCCGATGAATGGCAACAAGCGATATTTACGACTAAATACTGAAAAGTTACCCATAATTCTGCTGTGGTTAAGGAGTCGATTTTATTTAGAGCATTACTGTATTCATGTCTTTAAACTTGCCTCAGAGGAGAAATGATGACGACCGTTCCTCATACGGATTCCGTTTGTGTTTTCTCCTCGTGGGTTAGTTGTTGAGGCGTCCAGTCCTTGTGCACCTTCTGGTAGCGGTGGTGGTCCTGGTAACTCACCATTACTCGATGTTATCAATGTGCCACACAGACCAAAGAACACCACCAACATTACCATCTTCGACACCTGAAGTTAGATACAAACATTTTGCGAATGTTATGTGCATGTTTATCTATATATTAAATCCTCAGATATTACCTAGCAATTATTCGTAATTACTGGGAATTTGAATAGGCCGACAAACGCATGCAGTACTGATCATAAATAATATAGATAACAGTTTGTATAGCGTAAGCTCCACCAATGTTCTCTAAATTGCTTGAAAGGTTGAACATAAAATACAATTGCAGACATAAGATTTACGAACAACAATAAAATAGCATTTATATGCATCTTCTAAAATAGAGTACACAGATTTAGAATAACCACATTATTTAAAAAGTAACAATTAATTTAGTAGTGATGACAGGCTATGATAAAAAAAAATAATAACTGCGAATTGTATATGTGAGTTTTGTTGAAACACGAAACCGTATACAATCGCAACTACGGATATAGCAAAATGAAAATGATCGAAAGAACACAAATGCTAGTGATGTAGTACCCTATTCGTAATTATTATCAGTAGTAGTTCATTGTGCGAAAGGTATCTAATAATTAGTAGAGTAAAGGAATTGTCAACAAGTATACACGTTAAACTCAAGATAGGTAATTGTGGGTATTAAACATTATTTAGAGCACAATCCCATTGTTACAATCGTTCCCTGATTTTTTGTAAAGCACACAAATTCCCAATGGCAAATGAATATTTCAGTGATTATCCCATTGTTCGGCACAAACAAATCGGACGGGTGCTTCAAAGTAGCTTCAATTATATACTGGATGTCACATAGGCACGAAACGCGCCCCGCTGTCCCCACCGAACTGCCATTATAAATGCGCCGTCACTATACACGCGCCCCTAGTATACTACGCTTGACGTAACACAGGCACATACTTATATAGGGACTGGGTATACGGGGAGTTCAGTAGGGGAACAGGGCGCGTTACAAGCACGCGAATAGTCATTTACCAGAATATATCTCCGACTCGATTGATTCTGATAAAGAACAATTTTCGTGATCTAATCCTTACTTAGAAACGTTTACCAATGAATGGGTGATTAAGTAATTTCGTATTCCTTATTGTTTGAACTGTCACGTGACTCGCAGCAACACTGTTTCAAAATGTGAATCAATGGCGGACTTTTCTTGGGACCTGATCGATTGAAATTTGAAATGTATAATGGGTAACTATTTAATAACCAATATAATTTGGCGCCTATTCTACCACCGGTTTGCTATTATCATGCTGTGTTGAATTAGGGTGCATGGTGTGTGTAATGTATGAAACTGGTATTATACAGTGTTAAAAAAAACACACCGTAAACATGACTGTCTTGTTCTGCCGTAATATTTACGGTGATATGGTAAACAGAAAATTAACGGTAACACCGTTTATTAACGAAAACCCGTTATTTTTCAAGGTTTTCTGTCATAAAATTACGATGACTCATGTAAACAGAAATAAACGGTGAGCACCGTCTATTATATGAAAACATTATTGTTCACGGTTTCTCCCGTAGTAAGTTACGGTGAATCCGTCAACAGAAACTAAACAATATATATATATATATATGAAATACGGGGTTCGTATCCCACCCAATCTCAAAAAATTTGCATTGTCTCAAAAATCAAATTTGCTTCTAAAAATAGGCGCCTGGTGTGTTGTATAGTCCCAAGCATGTTCTAAGAGCAATGCTCGCGATGTTTCGGAGGCAAAAAATATATAACATTGCCGCTGTGCCGTACCTCCTACATACATATATATATATAGAGACCTTAACAATGTGAATATAGTGTCCTAAGTGCGACGTCGGAATACAGCGGCCATTCGAGCTTCCTTTTTTTGGGGTCGCTTCGGTGGCCGTGTGGTATTGACGTCGGACTTTGAGTCGCAAGGCGCGCTCGCCGTCGGGCCGGGGTTCGTATCCCACCCAATCTCAAAAAATTTGCATTGTCTCAAAAATCAAATTTGCTTCTAAAAATAGGCGCCTGGTGTGTTGTATAGTCCCAAGCATGTTCTAAGAGCAATGCTCGCCATGTTTCGGAGGCAAAAAATATATAACATTGCCGCTGTGCCGTACCTCCTACATACATATATATATAGAGACCTTAAAAATGTGAATATAGTGTCCTAAGTGCGACGTCGGAATACAGCGACCATTCGAGCTTCCTTTTTTGGGGTTGCTTCGGTGGCCGTGTGGTATTGACGTCGGACTTTGAGTCGCAAGGCGCGCTCGCCGTCGGGCCGGGGTTCGTATCCCACCCAATCTCAAAAAATTTGCATTGTCTCAAAAATCAAATTTGCTTATATATATATATATATATATATATATATATCTTTATTAAGCTGCCATATGTTTCTCACATAATTGTATATAGGGCCAACCAACAACACCACTTGTATAGCCGAAATCCATGCTGACGAATAAAGTGAACCTCTCCAAACTATATAACACTATGTTGTTAATGTGATCATTTGGGATACATCCTGGATTTAACTGTTAAAGTTTGAAAGCTATCATGTCAGTTTTTGAGGAAACTGTATGGCACATCTAAAAGCCACATGACGGTTTGCGCTCCAAAATACACATGATATTATTCGTTTTTTTTTAAATTTTTCTCGGTATCGAAATAGGTCGATAAATATCTGAACTACCATACTACGAGCATTATGTAACCCACAGAGACGCATTGAAGTAATGCAAAATACAACTGTGAAAACGGGTCCCAAACATAAAACAGCCATTTGCGCGACATGGAACAGAATAGAGCGTTCCATAGTAGCCAATTCCTGATATGGTAGCAATAAAGAGCGTTTGTCTGACTTCTGGCGAAAAGGTGAAAACGGCTGTGACTTTGGCAAGTGTTTGTCAGAGCACATGAAGCCGGTATATAAATAGTTCGTTTATTTATCGGTCTATCGTATCCGTCGCTCCAAATTACATAGAACAAAATTGGTGGTTCGAATGAGCCATGTCCGTTTAACTCACAGTTACAGTGTATTGTGCATGAAAGTGGCTCTACATAAAATATGTATTGTAATATTTTCCCTTGACCAAATGCAAGGTTGTCTCTTTTATCAGATTCACAAAGAGGCTGACTGGCATTATTTATCGGTATTCAATTATAGTAGCTGTGTTTGACTTGCGAGAACTGATATGTTATTTGGGGGCATGGGACAAAACACGATAAATCTCGCTTCAACTTGCTACGAATTTGATTTGTCATGAGTCCGTGGAGCGTCTATACTTTAAATGGTATATGCAGTGGCATTGCTACAGGGTCTTCATAAAGGCCGGAAAAGACCAACACCAGTAAATCCGATGATAACACAAGTAGTTCAGAGTCTAGTTTGTGGGTAATCCTTTACCCCAACAAACCGGCCAAATAAAGCTTCAACAGCCTAAAATATCTTCGGTCTGTCTCAATAGAACCATACAAATATGGATATCATTGGAACCGGCTTCTTGACCACATTGTGATAGTTACAGTTATGCCCTGTGCCAATGCATTCTCTTATATATGCGAGTCGACCATATCTGGATGCTTAAATTAAAACCTAATAAAATTAATAATATTTCCACCAACCAACCACTTCCCACCGTTACCGGAAACATATATTTGTTTATAACTTATTAGGTTTAAATAAAAGGCCGTCCGGCCACAGTGTACCCCGAAACAGTGGCTTCATTGGGGGCATCGGCTTTTCTGAAGAAAAAATAACAAGGACCCTAAATCCGATACTAAATTTCAGAACAATCCAACCAGTGTCCCCTGAAATGGTGGATAAACTATCATACTAAATTTGATTCAGATATGATCACACAAACTAAAGTTATCATCCGGAAACCAGAAATTTACAGGATTCTAAGTCGAAAAAGGGCCTCAACTCTCGAAAAAATGGGCGGAGTAAACCCATATTCGAACTTGACCTGTATATAGGGCTGATAAACTCACATACCAAATTTGGTTCAGATATGATTACACAAACTGAAGTTATCATCCGGAAACCAGAAAATCACAAGATTCTAAATAAAAACAGGGCCATAACTCTCGCAAAAATGGGCGGAGCAAACCCATATTCGAACCTGTATTTTGGTCTGATAAACTCACATATGAAATTTGCTTTTGATCTAATAACCGAAACTAAAGTTATCATCCGGAAACCATGGACGCACGGACGGACGCACGGACACCGGCTATTTTAATAGTCCCCCGAATTTTTTTTTGCGGGGTACAAATAGCATCATGCAAATTCAGTAAAAACTGGCTGAATAGACCATACATGGAGTAGACTCCACCCAAGAAGATCGTTCTCTCTGTTAGAAACACATGACTCAACTCAGATTTGAGAAGCGATAGAAATGCAGTGTTGATCAATATCTATGCTATTTTTCATTATCTAGAATAACAGTTAATTCAAACCAGATTCTGAATGTCCTGTTCAAACATGTTAAAGCCACATGGCGGTTTGCGCTCCGAAATACACATAATATTATTCGCTTTTGAATTTGTCTCAGCATCGAAATAAGTCGATAACTATATGAACTACCTTTCTACGAGCATTGTGTATCCCAAAAAGACACATTGAAGTAATGCAAAATACAACTGCCAATACGGTGTTTGGGCCCCAAACACAAAATAAGCCATTTGCACGACATGGAACAGAAAAGAGCGTTCCGTGGTAGTCTGTTCCTGATATGGTAGCGATAAAGAGCGTTTGTCTGACTTCTGTTGAAATTTTGAAAACGGCTGAAAAATGGCTGTGACTTTTGCAAGTGATTTTCAGAGCATATCAAGCCGGAAAAATCAATAGTTTATTTATCAACCTATCGTATCCGTCGCTCCAAATTACGTAGAAAATAATTTGGAGGTTCGAATGAGCCATGTGAGTTTAACACTGGAGTAAATGTAGACACGAGTACTGGAATTCGCTGATTGTTTGCTGTTAGCAGCTAAAAGGTGAATCAATTGTTTAATGAGAAGCATAGCTGAGGATTAGTATGTGTTTGTTTCCCTTCTACTCGATGCAACACGGAATATGCTAATTTATTCTGGTTGAGACTGCACATTAATATAGATTTCATAAATAATTTGGTTAAAGTATGCATAAAGTGATTGTAAACTTGTCGCCAATCCCTTTTCTAATGTGCTTAATTGCAAATAATAAAATATATAAAGACAAAACCCGAGAGTTGAAATACCCTGTCACCGATGGTGTATGAGATTAACTACCTCAGATATATAGCCAAACGCCCACCCATTATGGGTAGTCAATTTAAAGACATATTATGGACTTGTTTAGTTCGGGTGCTTGAACTGATCATTTAGTATTCAGGGGCTTTGTTAACTAGAGGAATGTAGCATTCTACTAACATCGCCGAAAAGCTCAAGCAAATCGACCGTGCCACTCCATAGAAAACATCGTCCGAACTACGCTCAATTGTAAATATTTACCTCTCGATTCGGGACGCAACTATTGGTGATATACTAACGAAAACGTTTTCGCCACGAAGAGTCATTGCATTTAATTAATATACAAGAATGACGGTGTGTGTTGTCAACTTGGATATGATAATTGTAAAAAATAACTGCTTTGAGCAAGATATTCTCTATTTCTATTTGATAACCCTACCGGAGTGTTTCACATCACTTTAAACACACATGGGAGTTATGAGACTAACTACCCGCATAGAGAGGATGATAGAAATGAGCTCCATAACCACTTTCAATTTATTGTGTATGTGTTTCACCAAGAGGTGGACTCGAAACGAAATTGAAATGGATGTATATATAATTCTGAACGTGGATCGAGGAGCACTTAAAACGGATTTTTTTCAGACCACACTGTTGCTTGTGATCCTGGATAACGACTAAATTGACAACGTGTCAAAATCAAAATACAGTGATATCCCGAGTTTCAGATTTACTGCGGAGTTAGTAACAGGAAGGTTTTACATCTCTATACCCTATACGACGCCAGGGTTGGAGATATGATTCTTTCCACGTGGATGTAACATGTTCCGGTCGATTCGCTCAGTAGTTGCAAAAAACAAAAAACAATCGGCCTAATTCGTGCGTATACAACACTAAACATAAAAACGGTTGTAAAGACCAGCTCATCTCTGTTCATTGTCATGCTATTTTATCGGGCGAAGAATTAAATATATTAATAATCACCATCATGCGTTGTAGAAGTCAACAAAATCATCCACCATTAATACATGCTTATCGAAAACTAGTATAAACGGCCATAATCCAGAAAGCTCGTTATTATCTGCACCAAACGTGGACGTGTATATCGCATTTAATAATATGACAATATGCAGAGCATATAGAACGAACTCGGTATGATGTTACGGAAAATAACATTGCGAAGGATCGTGTAAATAGTTATGGACATATATGCATATCTAGGCCCAAACGCATGGCAGAGTTCTCTCTGCCTTGAAATAATTTGATTGATGCCCATAATGCATTCCACCCATAAACATCATAATGTCCGTAAAAATGAATCAGTATTTAGTGTTTGTCTGTCATATTATTGCAAATAATATTTATAACATGGTCCTACCTTTATTCCATTCAATAAACCCATTCTATAGATTGTTATATGCAACGTTCGTTCGTTGCCATAACAGGAAATAGTGCCAGGTGACCTTTTACTTCCGGTTTGTCGTCTGTTTACATTCCGTACGCTTCATCTCAAAATACTATGGCTTCCAATATTTTCCAACAAACACTAATGAATTAAAGAGTTTGAAAAGTTATTTGAATAAATATACGCCATTAAATACGTCAAAGAGTCTGTATTATCTCGGACTATTTCTTTGCGCGAGCAAGCTACGCAGAGTTACGTGAAATGTCATCGTATGCCATATAGAAGCCGATGTTAGTTTCACATCCCATTTGTTGTTTTTATTTTGTTTAAACCACTTTTTGTTTTACACAATTAGAATGCATCTCTCATATTGTGAGGGTGAACATGTGTTGTTATATTACTCTACCATGCATTTGTTATAAGGATAATAATTTGACCCTTCAAATTTATAGTTTGAAATTGATATTGAAGAAAAATCTGGACCCGATTTTCCTAAATTCATTTACTTCAATTCAAGACTTGCTCTTGCATATTAAAACCACATGGCACTTTGCGCTCCAAAATATACCTAATAATATTCCCTTTTGAAAATTTCCCGGTATTGAAATAGGTCGATAAATACATGCACTACCTTTATATGAGTATTATATGCATTGTCCCAGAAAGACGCATCGAAGTACTAACAAATACAACACGATCTTTCGGTTCCCAAACACAAAAACAGCTACTTTTCGTGGCATGGAACATAAAAGGTCATTCCGTGTCATCTATTACTGATGTGGTAGAGATAAAGAGCGTTTCTTTCACTTCTGTGGGAAAAATTGAAAACTGTTGGAAAATGGCTGTGACCATGTCATGTATTTATCAGAACATATGACGCCGGTACATAGACAATATTTGGAAGCTCGAATGAGCTATGTCTGTTTAAGCTGAATAAAATATACAACGAATGCATTGACCTATTTTTATCAAGGCCGGGATGTAACAAACTGAAAGCGCGCACAATTTCATGTTTCAGACCAATCACTTTATCATCGAAATAACTGTCTCCAACCTTTCCGCGCGCATGTTATTTACCGCACATAGTTCCCTCGGATATGTTCAATGTTTCACAGCTATGGCAGTTTTGTTATTCCTCTATTTTGTTGTTCCGTATTTGAACAATAAATATACATGCATTAAATGTGTCCTGAAATAACCAGCTGCACGTTTTCTACACCAGAAATAATTAGATTTTTAAAGTTAGACATATATTGTTCTTATACCAATCATAAATATCGCATAAATATCATGGTATAGTCAAGATCTTATATGCAGTGTTAGTAAATAAAAGCCGTGTTATGTTACAGTACGTAATGTAAAGAGTGTGCGATAAGCAAAACACTCAACACCGTGGATATCCCACTAATGAACTTCGGTTAAAACTGTACCACGTTGTTTTCGTTATGGCGCTCGTTAATCCGCGCCACTCATTATTTCTATGTCGAATGAGTCACTGAATCGATCTACCAACACATTCAACACGGTGTTCAGCGTTTTGCTTATCGCACACTCTGTATGTGCTGTATACAAACAAATGCTCGGCTCACACAAGTGTGTTTTGTGGATAATATCCTATCATTATTCTATACTATCCTTGAGGAAATTTTCATAATTTGGCAACTTTTATTTGAAAATGATAACCTACAACCAAGTCCATCCGTGCCTTTAACGATAGATGAGATATAACATATAATATAACGCAATCTAACAATGGGCACATAAACAGGAACAGGCGATTATCTCGCAAGCAAAGAAAACACAGAGAAGGCTATGAATACGAGAGATTGCTCACAGTTTTGTTAAGACTCAGATGTCAATGTTAACCCTTTCTTTACTGAATACGCATTGACGAGTAGTTATCACTTAGGAAATAGTCGCTTGTTAAACTTATTATCTTATCTGAACTTTTCATTTTCTGTGCTTCTATTAACGGTCGTATATATGCTTATTTTTCCTGAAAACCGCTCCAGATGAATAATAGAAAATTCCAGTGAATACTTTTATAAGTGAGTGGGATAATCCATTTAGTCTAGAAATGGTTAAAGAGCATTCCAAAAATAGGCGCTTTTGCTTATATATACTTTTCGAATTATTTTTAGATGCTCTCATATGCAAATAACACCAGTGGGGATTGCTCGGGGTGATATTTGTGTGTTCCATGATGTGTTTTTTTTTTTTTTTCAGTGCGACTTGCTGGGACATATCGTCCTTGTAGAAAGGTAGTGCAAGTTTGTATCGACCTATTTAGATGCCTGCAAAATTCTAAAATAATAGGTGTATTTTGGAGCTCAAACTTCCAGATGGTTTTGAATCATAATTATTTGCACCACGAACCGATCATATATGGCGACTTTTGTCTTTTGCCAAGGGCCCAAGGCCTCCAGAAGGCTGCAAAGTAAGGGAATGAAAGATGTATAAACAACGTTCCAAGTCAGATGAATTTTACTTCATTCCATGACAGTTGTATGTATTAAATTTAACACATTCATTTACAAATATCATTTAAAATGGTCAATACAGTTCAACATGAATTACATGTTTTATGATATAAATCATAATGAATGTGGTAGCTTAAATGCCCATAACTCTAATACTCAAATGTGTAAAAAGGATACAAATAACTACATTTCAGTAGTCTATATAATGAGATAGGTAACTCTATTTCGAGGGAAGATTATATATGTTATAATTACTATACCAAGATATGTATCACATATACCAATTTAACACGGGCGTAAAACTCTTATATAGCCAGTGAACATACACTTATCAAGCGAACATACACACATATATATATCAAGCTGTTAGTGTAATATTTTATTATTCAAGCGCGAAATATTGATGTTTAGAGTGTTTGTTTCAAGTACCCACATTGCTGCTGACATATCATGCTTGGCTAGGAATGATGTGTCACCAACACTTGGTCAACTGATGAAGGTCAGACAATTGGTGGGTGCAGCGAGTTCGGATAAAGCTTTCTGTAAATCTTAATATAATATGAATGGAAGATTTAGTATCCTGGGTTTGTGAAATTACAGAAGAATGCCCTTTATATATATTCAAGTCAGAGATTGTAAACCATTCTAGCAGGACCGTCCATATACGGACCATGATTATATCGACTGTACACGCGTGTAGGATGTATCCAATAACTATTAATTTATACAAGACGCCTTCAATGGTTTATAACAATATAGTCCAGTGCATTTATGAGAAAATAGGGCTGAACCTCAAAATAATTGCAACACAAAAATTTTTGTTTTATTTTGCGGGTTGGGAGCATCATAGAGTATACACAGCTAAAAATCAACAAAAATCTGAACATGCGAAATGGCCTTTTTGAGGCAACAAGTGGCGAAAATGATGAAACATTGGTGAAAAATGGAGATTAACATTTTGTGTTAATAACTCTTGATGTAAACATACAATTGTAATATTTTCACAATGATAAACTGTGGTACAGTTGTATCCAAGATTTTGTTTCATTTTATTCTATAAATATTGATTAAATTTTCGAAATTTGGGTCAAAAAGTTGAAAAATTTGCCAAAATTCAGTGAAAACTGAAAGTCTACAATAACTCTTGATGCAGTTGTAAAATTGTCATAACTGGGCTTGGAACTATTGTTATATAGTTATATTCACAATTGTGGGTTTTTTCATGTTGTTACTACAAGCAAATAATCAAAATATTTTAGGGAGTAAAGATGTAAAAATGACAAGAAATCAGAGAAAATTGGAATTTCACATTACATGTTTATGCATTAGAAAATTGCCATAGTTGGACTTGGACTGTTGTCAGTCAGTTATATATGGGATTTTCCATCAATTTTGGGCCAGGTTGTGGTATCAATGACACTAAGTTGTCCATATCTTGTGGCAAAATAGTGAAAAAAGAGAACAAACATAATTCCATGTTTTCGGCATGTGCACCTATTGCTTTTGCAGTCCGTTTTACATTTATAACGAATGATGTTCAGTAGTTCTTTTGGAGCTGGTGGTTCCTCACATTTGATAGGATTATTATAAAGCCGCCCACCCTTAAAGGCACGTGCGGCCTTAATTGTCGAAAATATTCATATTTGTTCCAAACACCGTAAACAGAAAAACATTAAAACGCATACAGTTCCGTTCATATATACCATGACCATCGCGTAAACAGCATGTTATCATAAAGACCTACTATATTTTACCTAAGCAAGAGCCTGGTTGTGTTACAGAAGACAGCACAATTCTACTGGCTAATCACACACAAATGACATAAACGCTCTTTATTAGTTCCATATCAGGTATTCACCAACAAAGAACGCTCTTTATGTTTACCATCATAATATAAACAAACACCAGAAAAGTAACTTTTTATGCTTCTGTTTACATAACAATGGTCAAACATATGACCATAACATACTGTTTATGCGATATATCTTATTTGTATACGGACAAAGTCTATCTACATTTTGATGTTCTTTCTGTTTGTGGCGGTTTTTGACGGGTGGAGATATTTTCACAGGATACCCACCGCCAAGGCCAACCGTATCTTTAAATACACTGTGCTTGAATTGTTAAAACACATATGTGCCATAATCAACTTTACTATGGCCCTATGAATCCTTTGTATTGACTTTTTTCCAAAATGCCATTTTGGACTGTTTTGTGGTGTTTTTGTCCATTTAAAGTTTTTTTTGTGCACAAATAGTAAACAACAATGAATACAATTAGTGTTTAATGTGTAAAATCATTTGAACGTTCCTCCTAAAACACTTAGTGTTGGAAAAAATATGATTACATTGGTTATGCCAATCAACAGTCACTGGATTTCACATATTTTTCAAGAAACTGACTCCAAATTTGAATGTTGATAATGGGGTAGGTGAAATCACAAAGGCTATGATCTTGTCACCATATTCTAGTCATTGGAGACAAAGGGTTGTTTTATTCCAGTTTGTGCAGATTATTCTGGCATGGTAAACAGTTTAGTACTTTAATAATTATTAGATGTTTAGTTAGAACTTTATCAGCATGTTATATAGAACCAGCCCGAAATAATGATTCGCAATTTCGCCATTGAGTTACAACAAAAAGGATCGTAGCTCTAAATATGAACATCAAAACAGGAAGCAGTTTACTCTGTATGAAAGAATAAGGTTTGTAGGAGCTGGTGATGTTAATGTTTTATGCATCAAAGTCCATATTTTCTAGATTTTGTCAATATGGTTTTCCCTACCCCATTTTTCAGATATTCAAATTTGGCATCAGTTTCCAGAAATATTAGTGAAATTCATTGACATTCATTGACATATCCAACATAAGACATTTATTTCAACACTAAAGTGTTTCAGGAGGAACGTTCAAATGATTTTGCACATTACACATACATTGTTTTTACAATTTATACACAAAAACCTTTAAAAATGAACAAAAAACGCCCCTGAATGGCATTTTTAGATGAGTCAATTCTAAAGATTCATAGGGCCATAATTTGATTTTCTATACCATGATTTGGGAAATTTCTTTACAATGTGTTTAACGATGTATACTTAAGTGATTATGAGAAAGACAGGAAATATGGATATATAATTATTGATTTGTATGACATCAAATATGCTATTTCATCACGCCGGTTCTGGACCACAGGCAAATGTGGCTGTCCATACAATGGTGGAACACACGTTTTGTTTAAGAATATTTTTGTCCTCTCAATCATAGATGCATAAAGAAATCATATTTTGTGCACAACCTAGAGAGGAAATGACTAAAACAACAAGGAATCCCTTCATTTTACTTTATTTTTTAAAATACAAGACCATATAAAATGGATTTTAACTAATTTTGAGAAATTGAGCCTCCGAAATTAGACAAACTCCAAATTTTTGAGGCACATAACTAAAAAAATACTGAACGTATCTAGGAAAGGTTTTCTGTCCTGTAATCAGGGTTGTGCACTCTACAAAATGGATATATACATGGAAGGACATGTGAAAGGAAGTTTTTTATAAACATCCTTAAAAAGCTATAAAATGAGTATTTTACCAAATTTTGACAAATTTATTTCACAAAATTCATCAATTTCGCATTTCTTGATTCTTGTTGATTTTTAGTATATTATTTGTGATGGGTTAAAGTACTTATTCCCACTGAGAAACTTTGTGTTGCAATTATTTTGAGGTGAAACCATAAATGCACTGGACTAATAAGGTAATGTCGACATTCTAATTATGCAAGGTCTACGGACTCTGGAAACTTTACTGTTTCCTACGACTTGCTCATTTGTCATTCCATGCCTGTCTAACTATACTTGTCGACTGTACTGTCAGACTGGATGTGAAGAATTCATTCGAATGTGCGATTTAACGTTACTGAATTATTTTATATTTATGCAAAACGGAAACATAATTTAACTATCGCATCACATGTGTAGCTTTACCACCGTTACATGTGTGCCGAATGCATATTACTCGGCTACTCACTCTATTTCCGTTATTACGATATGCTTCATTATCACTAAACACAACTCCTTTAAATTACAGACTGTTCGGACTTTAGGTGTATATTTTATACCGCCGAGAGTCATGTATAACGCAAACATGTGCATTAAAAGTTTATACATAACGGGAACATATAATTCAATTATCACATCACATGTGTAGCTTTTCTGCCATTACATCTGTGCCGAGCACAAATTATACAACCAGCCAATCAATTCCCGTTATTGCATTGTCAAACTTCCAAGATGGATATCATTGCTAAATCGGAAAGAAATGGCGTAGATACAACTTACCTACAAAGTATGGGAATGAAATATATATAAACAACGCTCCATTTAAGTATTGGCAAGTTGCTACGGATTGAGTTGAGACCTTGAGTCATTTATTGAGAATTCGTATCAGGCATTTTCATAGATATTGTACAGTTGAACAGGGTTGTGCACTCTACAAAATGGATATATACATGGAAGGACATGTGAAAGGAAGTTTTTTATAAACATCCTTAAAAAGCTATAAAATGAGTATTTTACCAAATTTTGACAAATTTATTTCACAAAATTCATCAATTTCGCATTTCTTGATTCTTGTTGATTTTTAGTATATTATTTGTGATGAGAAAGTATGGGAATGAAATATATATAAACAACGCTCCATTTAAGTCTTGGCAAGTTGCTACGGATTGAGTTGAGACCTTGAGTCATTTATTGAGAATTCGTATCAGGCATTTTCATAGATATTGTACAGTTGAAATTTATTAGGTATAGGTGATAATATCTTGGGACGACCGTGAAAGATACATAATTTATTCCACAAGGAATTTGTTGATTTTGTAAAGAATCTAATCCATTGATGAGAATATATGCCAAGTGGAAGGAAATCTGGCTTTTGCCCTAGAAATTATAGTAGCTGTTGGTCAGGTTGAAGATTATCAATGTGTACAAAGCAATCGATACCGAAACAATCAATAAACGTGTACCATATTATATTTCGTAACTTGGCCAGTTCTGGGCACTCGATAATAATGTGGACAATCAAATCATGGCATCTTGTTCTACATAGAGTGTACACCTATTTAGACAAACTGGGCAGAGTACAGATAATCTGCGCTACTAAGATAAATGATTTTTTTCTCAGCAGGATATTTCGCACAAGTTTTCCATAGGTCGGACATGGAATATCTATCGTGAACCCGCATGAATCTGCTTAACTCAGAATTTGAAGTAACACGAGAAGTCCACTCATATTTGTAATGAAAGATGGAGGCTTCTCGGCAGGCTTGCTTCCATGCTATAGTTTCTCTGGAAAATGAGAAGTGTGAATAAAGGTTTCGGTGTAATGAGAGAGCTGTCGATCGCTAAGAATTTGAATTAATTCGGAAGAAAATGCTAAATCGGAAACAAATGGCGTAGATAAAACTTACCTGCAAAGTATGGGAATGAAAGATATATAAACAACGCTCCAATTAAGTTTTGACAAGTTCTTACGGATTGAGTTGAGACCTTCAGTCGTTTATTAATTTTTATCGGTTTAATCCACGACTGGGATGTCGTATATCCCGCGATAATTCCGTCCGCTTACAGTTTCCTAACATACTTATCAATGCTTAATTCGTCATGGCGCTAAATTGTGTGCATATGGGCACTTGACAAATGCACGTTAATTCATGAATGTATTTATGATTTCTATATATGTTATTGAAAACTGGCATATAACACCGATACAAAGTTCTACATATTTGAAACAGTAATATCGTACCGGTGTGAGCCTCATCATTGCGCACGTCGCTGTGTATGTTATTACAATATTAGTTCTGCTCACACAACGTATGGACATTTGAATGTCAAATAGAAAATTTTTAACCGACCTTATTCAAATGTAATTTATATAAATTGCATTCCCCTTTTCGTATTTATAATTATGTGTAATATACTTGTACACACATCTCTCTTTGAATGAGGCAAAGCAAATCTCTCTCACACACACTTACCTTTCAAATTCAGGAATCCGGATAGTTGCTGTGCACAGTCGCTCACCCTATATATACGCGGTTGTCCGATTATGTACGGTGAACTTTACGACGGAAGGCCGGGGCAATAACATTCAAACAATGACACCGTTTCGTGATATGTCACCATTTGCATGACTTGACTGACCATATGTTTCATATGGAATGGGCTGATGTTTTAATTGGTCTATACAATATCAGTAGATAGCCAATTCTTTAATCTCAATAAACCAATATAGGGCGATTTCACGGGAAGTTGAGCATAAAGGAATTGGACACATATCTTCCTTAAATTCATGTTAAGTGAATGGCCAACCTACCACCCTTTCTATCATATAAAGGTACATTTATGTAACCTGCCCAGAAAATTTCAGATGAATTTTACAATTGTTTGTGATTTTATGACCATAAATGTCCCTTTTTTTGTCATTTTTCCACTGACAAACAGAACATGTCTTAATAATAAGGTGATTATCAGAAAATATATAGTGCCAATGAAACAAATTACATACAGTAATCATAACGTAAGACATGCTTGTCTTACTAGTGAATATTTCATGTAAACATGTCAAAAACCGTCATTTTTATGTCAATTTATGTTATTTAGGAGGCAGTCCGTTAAACAAATAAAATTTCACCAATTTCAAATCAACTGCAGCCAGTATTAAAAAAACCATCATTAAATCATTCACATATGGTATATTTTGAACATTCAAACAATGACACCGTTTCGTGATATGTCACCATATGCATGAATTGACTGACCATATGTTTCATATGGAATGGGCTGATGTTTTAATTGGTCTCTACAATATCAGTAGATAGCCAATTCTTTAATCTCAATAAACCAATATAGGGCGATTTCACGGGAAGTTGAGCATAAAGGAATTGGACACATATCTTCCTTAAATTCATGTTAAGTGAATGGCCAACCTACCACCCATTTTCTATCATATAAAGGTACATTTATGTAACCTGCCCAGAAAATTTCAGATGAATTTTACAATTGTTTGTGATTTTATGACCATAAATGTCCCTTTTTTTGTCATTTTTCCACTGACAAACAGAACATGTCTTAATAATAAGGTGATTATCAGAAAATATATAGTGCCAATGAAACAAATTACATACAGTAATCATAACGTAAGACATGCTTGTCTTACTAGTGAATATTTCATGTAAACATGTCAAAAACCGTCATTTGTATGTCAATTTATGTTATTTAGGATGCAGTCCGTTAAAGGCACGTGTGGCCTTAAAGGCACGTGAGGCCTTAATTGTCGAAAATATTCATATTTGTTCCAAACACCGTAAACAAAAACACATTAAAACGCATACAGTTTCGTTCATATATACCATGACCATCGCGTAAACAGCATGTTATCATAAATACCTACTATATTTTACCTAAGCAAGAGCCTGATTGGGTTACAGAGGACAGCACAATGCTACTGGCTAATCACACACAAATGGCATAAACGCTCTTTATTAGTTCCATATCAGGAATTCACCAACAAAGAACGCTCTTTATGTTTACCATCATAATATAAACAAACACCAGAAAAGTAACTTTTTATGCTTTTGTTTACATAACAATGGTTAAACATATGAGAATAACATACTGTTTATGCGATATTTCTTATTTATATACGGACAAAGTCTGTCTACATTTTGATGTTCTTTCTGTTTGTGGCGGTTTTTGACGGGTGGAAATATTTTCACAGGATACCCACCGCCAAGGCCAACCGTACCTTTAATTGTCGAAAATATTCATATTTGTTCCAAACACCGTAAACAGAAAAACAGTAAAACGCATACAGTTCCGTTCATATATACCATGGCCATCGCGTAAACAGCATGTTATCATAAAGACCTACTATATTTTACCTAAGCAAGAGCCTGATTGTGTTACAGAAGACAGCACAATGCTACTGGCTAATCACACACAAATGGCATAAACGCTCTTTATTAGTTCCATATCAGGTATTCACCAACAAAGAACGCTCTTTATGTTTACCATCATAATATAAACAAATACCAGAAAAGTACTAATAGGGAATGCTCCAGACGGGAGACCAACCACCCACCCATAACAAATAATATAAACACACAATGTAAACATCCGCTAGCACATGCGCAATATGAGACCTGACATGATATTTTACTACGAATGCAATGATAACGCCTATGAGTAGTACAGTTGCAATCAAAATAATACAAACAATTACCAGATATATATATTCGTTTAGGCCATGTTTATAGTCACAGTTGGCAGGGGGGTTTTGTGTCATATATTACATATGTTGAAAACTGGTTCACTTGGGATCTATAATTATGACTTGGGCACATATAACTTATTAGAACCGATTTTGGGCTCAGGGTAGCCTAAGGCAACTATATGTTTTTTTTTAAATATTAAAATTAGTATCATTCATTTAACTCCAATTTGGGCACTGTACATAACCTATTCCATCACTGTTAGGTATCTACTTCCAGCACTTTTGTTGTTTGTGGATAGGTATGCATCTATGCAAATAGTTTGCACAAAGTTTGGGCTCCTCGGTGGGTTTTAAGGGTATGGAAACAGCCCAACACCCACAGCACCCATGATAAAACCATACAGCACCCATGCCTATGAAAACATATTTCTGAGTCAGCCATCTCTCAGACTATACCCATTCTGAAAATGATTCCACATTTCACTTTAGAATATATAGAGGCAATGGGAAAAGATGATTTGGGCACCTGAATGGCATTTTGGGCTCTGGTCAGGGGGGAATATTTGGTTTTTTTAATGGTTAAATTGGTATATTTAACTGGAATTGGGTCCTGTGACCCATTATAGGTATATACTTCTAGGTCTCCTAGTGTTTTTGGAAAGATCTGCATCATTATAAGAAGATATGCAAAAGTTTGGGCTCCTTAGTGGGTTTTAAGGGTATGGAGACAGCCCAGCACCCATGACAATTCAAGTTAAATTGGTATATTTAACTTGAATTGGGCCATATGACCCATTATATGTATCTACTTCCAGCACTTTTGTTGTTTGTGGATAGGTATGCATCTATGCAAATAGTTTGCACAAAGTTTGGGCTCCTCGGTGGGTTTTAAGGGTATGGAAACAGCCCAACACCCACAGCACCCATGATAAAACCATATATAGCACCCGTGCCTATGAAAACATATTTCTGAGTCAGCCATCTCTCAGACTATACCCATTCTGAAAATGATTCCACATTTCACTTTAGAATATATAGAGGCAATGGGAAAAGATGATTTGGGCACCTGAATGGCATTTTGGGCTCTGGTCAGGGGGGAATATTTGGTTTTTTTAATGGTTAAATTGGTATATTTAACTGGAATTGGGTCCTGTGACCCATTATAGGTATATACTTCTAGGTCTCCTAGTGTTTTTGGAAAGATCTGCATCATTATAAGAAGATATGCAAAAGTTTGGGCTCCTTAGTGGGTTTTAAGGGTATGGAGACAGCCCAGCACCCATGACAATTCAAGTTAAATTGGTATATTTAACTTGAATTGGGCCATATGACCCATTATATGTATCTACTTCCAGCACTTTTGTTGTTTGTGGATAGGTATGCATCTATGCAAATAGTTTGCACAAAGTTTGGGCTCCTCGGTGGGTTTTAAGGGTATGGAAACAGCCCAACACCCACAGCACCCATGATAAAACCATACAGCACCCGTGCCTATGAAAACATATTTCTGAGTCAGCCATCTCTCAGACTATACCCATTCTGAAAATGATTCCACATTTCACTTTAGAATATATAGAGGCAATGGGAAAAGATGATTTGGGCACCTGAATGGCATTTTGGGCTCTGGTCAGGGGGGAATATTTGGGTTTTTTAATGGTTAAATTGGTATATTTAACTGGAATTGGGTCCTGTGACCCATTATAGCTATATACTTCTAGGTCTCCTAGTGTTTTTGGAAAGATCTGCATCATTATAAGAAGATATGCAAAAGTTTGGGCTCCTTAGTGGGTTTTAAGGGTATGGAGACAGCCCAGCACCCATGACAATTCAAGTTAAATTGGTATATTTAACTTGAATTGGGCCATATGACCCATTATATGTATCTACTTCCAGCACTTTTGTTGTTTGTGGATAGGTATGCATCTATGCAAATAGTTTGCACAAAGTTTGGGCTCCTCGGTGGGTTTTAAGGGTATGGAAACAGCCCAACACCCACAGCACCCATGATAAAACCATACAACACCCGTGCCTATGAAAACATATTTCTGAGTCAGCCATCTCTCAGACTATACCCATTCTGAAAATGATTCCACATTTCACTTTAGAATATATAGAGGCAATGGGAAAAAATTATTTGGGCACCTGAATGGCATTTTGGGCTCTGGTCAGGGGGGAATATTTGGGTTTTTTAATGGTTAAATTGGTATATTTAACTGGAATTGGGTCCTGTCACTCCTGTGACCAATTATATGTATATACTTCTAGGTCTCCTAGTGTTTTTGGAAAGATCTGCATCATTATAAGAAGATATGCAAAAGTTTGGGCTCCTTAGTGGGTTTTAAGGGTATGGAGACAGCCCAACACCCACAGCACCCATGACAATTCAAGTTAAATTGGTATATTTAACTTGAATTGGGCCATATGACCCATTATATGTATCTACTTCCAGCACTTTTGTTGTTTGTGGATAGGTATGCATCTATGCAAATAGTTTGCACAAAGTTTGGGCTCCTCGGTGGGTTTTAAGGGTATGGAAACAGCCCAACACCCACAGCAGTACCAGCACCCATGATAAAACCATACAGCACCCGTGCCTATGAAAACATATTTCTGAGTCAGCCATCTCTCAGACTATACCCATTCTGAAAATGATTCCACATTTCACTTTAGAATATATAGAGGCAATGGGAAAAGATGATTTGGGCACCTGAATGGCATTTTGGGCTCTGGTCAGGGGGGAATATTTGTTTTTTTTTAATGGTTAAATTGGTATATTTAACTGGAATTGGGTCCTGTGACCCATTATAGGTATATACTTCTAGGTCTCCTAGTGGTTTTGGAAAGATCTGCATCATTATAAGAAGATATGCAAAAGTTTGGGCTCCTTATTGGGTTTTAAGGGTATGGAGACAGCCCAGCACCCATGACAATTCAAGTTAAATTGGTATATTTAACTTGAATTGGGCCATACGACCCATTATATGTATCTACTTCCAGCACTTTTGTTGTTTGTGGATAGGTATGCATCTATGCAAATAGTTTGCACAAAGTTTGGGCTCCTCGGTGGGTTTTAAGGGTATGGAAACAGCCAAACACCCACAGCACCCATGATAAAACCATACAGCACCCGTGCCTATGAAAACATATTTCTGAGTCAGCCATCTCTCAGACTATACCCATTCTGAAAATGATTCCACATTTCACTTTAGAATATATAGAGGCAATGGGAAAAAATGATTTGGGCACCTGAATGGCATTTTGGGCTCTGATCAGGGGGGAATATTTGGGTTTTTTAATGGTTAAATTGGTATATTTAACTGGAATTGGGTCCTGTGACCCATTATAGGTATATACTTCTAGGTCTCCTAGTGTTTTTGGAAAGATCTGCATCATTATAAGAAGATATGCAAAAGTTTGGGCTCGTTAGTGGGTTTTAAGGGTATGGAGACAGCCCAGCACACATGACAATTCAAGTTAAATTGGTATATTTAACTTGAATTGGGCCATATGACCCATTATATGTATCTACTTCCAGCACTTTTGTTGTTTGTGGATAGGTATGCATCTATGCAAATAGTTTGCACAAAGTTTGGGCTCCTCGGTGGGTTTTAAGGGTATGGAAACAGCCCAACACCCACAGCACCCATGATAAAACCATACAGCACCCATGCCTATGAAAACATATTTCTGAGTCAGCCATCTCTCAGACTATACCCATTCTGAAAATGATTCCACATTTCACTTTAGAATATATAGAGGCAATGGGAAAAGATGATTTGGGCACCTGAATGGCATTTTGGGCTCTGGTCAGGGGGGAATATTTGTTTATTTAATGGTTAAATTGGTATATTTAACTGGAATTGGGTCCTGTGACCCATTATAGGTATATACTTCTAGGTTTCCTAGTGTTTTTGGAAAGATCTGCATCATTATAAGAAGATATGCAAAAGTTTGGGCTCCTTAGTGGGTTTTAAGGGTATGGAGACAGCCCAGCACCCATGACAATTCAAGTTAAATTGGTATATTTA
The DNA here is from genome assembly GCA_032622095.1 of Siphonodentalium dalli. Taxonomy (NCBI): domain Eukaryota; kingdom Metazoa; phylum Mollusca; class Scaphopoda; order Gadilida; family Siphonodentaliidae; genus Siphonodentalium; species Siphonodentalium dalli. The sequence continues at coordinate 184,183,324 of CP136062.1, forward strand.
ACTTGAATTGGGCCATATGACCCATTATATGTATCTACTTCCAGCACTTTTGTTGTTTGTGGATAGGTATGCGTCTATGCAAATAGTTTGCACAAAGTTTGGGCTCCTCGGTGGGTTTTAAGGGTATGGAAACAGCCCAACACCCACAGCACCCATGATAAAACCATACAGCACCCGTGCCTATGAAAACATATTTCTGAGTCAGCCATCTCTCAGACTATACCCATTCTGTAAATGATTCCACATTTCACTCTAGAATATATAGAGGCAATGGGAAAAAAATATTTGGGCACCTGAATGGGATTTTGGGCTCTATTCAGGGGGGATATTTGGTTTTTTTAATGGTTAAATTGGTATATTTAACTGGAATTGGGTCATGTAAAGGTATATACTTCTAGGTTTCCTAGTGTTTTTGGAAATATCTGCATCAGTATAAGAAGATTTGCAAAAGTTTGGGCTCCTTAGTGGGTTTTAAGGGTATGGAGACAGCCCAAGACCCACAGCACCCATGACAATTCAAGTTAAATTGGTATATTTAACTTGAATTGGGCCATATGACCCATTATATGTATCTACTTCCAACACTTTTGTTGTTTGTGGATAGGTATGCATCTATGCAAATGGTTTGCACAAATTTTGGGCTCCTCAGTGGGTTTTAAGGGTATTGAGACAGCCCAACACACACAGCACCCATGATAAAACCATACAGCACCCGTGCCTATGAAAACATATTTCTGAATCAGCCATCTCTCAGACTATACTCATTCTGTAAATGATTCCATATTTCACTCTAGAATATATAGAGGCAATGGAAAAAAAATTTTGGGCACCTGAATGGGATTTTGGGCTCTATTCAGGGGGGATATTTGGTTTTTTAATGGTTAAATTTGTATATTTAACTGGAATTGGGTCCTGTAAAGGTATATACTTCTAGGTCTCCTAGTGTTTTTGGAAATATCTGCATCAGTATAAGAAGATTTGCAAAAGTTTGGCCTCCTTAGTGGGTTTTAAGGGTATGGAGACAGCCCAACACCCACAGCACCCATGACAATTCAAGTTAAATTGGTATATTTAACTTGAATTGGGCCATATGACCCATTATATGTATCTACTTCCAACACTTTTGTTGTTTGTGGATAGGTATGCATCTATGCAAATGGTTTGCACAAAGTTTGGGCTCCTCAGTGGGATTTAAGGGTATTGAGACAGCCCAACACCCACAGCACCCATGATAAAACCACATAGCACCCGTGCCTATGAAAACATATTTCTGAGTCAGCCATCTCCCAGACTATACCCATTCTGTAAATGATTCCACATTTCACTCTAGAATATATAGAGGCAATGGGAAAAAAATATTTGGGCACCTGAATGGGATTTTGGGCTCTATTCAGGGGGGATATTTGGTTTTTTTTAATGGTTAAATTGGTATATTTAACTGGAATTGGGTCATGTAAATGTATATACTTCTAGGTCTCCTAGTGTTTTTGGAAATATCTGCATCAGTATAAGAAGATTTGCAAAAGTTTGGGCTCCTTAGTGGGTTTTAAGGGTATGGAGACAGCCCAAGACCCACAGCACCCATGACAATTCAAGTTAAATTGGTATATTTAACTTGAATTGGGCCATATGACCCATTATATGTATCTACTTCCAACACTTTTGTTGTTTGTGGATAGGTATGCATCTATGCAAATGGTTTGCACAAATTTTGGGCTCCTCAGTGGGTTTTAAGGGTATTGAGACAGCCCAACACCCACAGCACCCATGATAAAACCATACAGCACCCGTGCCTATGAAAACATATTTCTGAATCAGCCATCTCTCAGACTATACTCATTCTGTAAATGATTCCATATTTCACTCTAGAATATATAGAGGCAATGGGAAAAAAATATTTGGGCACCTGAATGGGATTTTGGGCTCTATTCAGGGGGGATATTTGGTTTTTTTAATGGTTAAATTGGTATATTTAACTGGAATTGGGTCCTGTAATGGTATATACTTCTAGGTCTCCTAGTGTTTTTGGAAATATCTGCATCAGTATAAGAAGATTTGCAAAAGTTTGGGCTCCTTAGTGGGTTTTAAGGGTATGGAGACAGCCCAACACCCACAGCACCCATGACAATTCAAGTTAAATTGGTATATTTAACTTGAATTGGGTCATATGACCCATTATAGGTATCTATTTCCAGCACTTTTATAGTTTTTGGATAGGTATGCAACTATGCATCTATACAAATGGTTTGCACAAAGTTTGGGCTCCACGGTGGGTTTTAAAGTTATGGAGACAGCCCAACACACACAGCTCCCATGAAAAAACCATACAGCACCCGTGCCTATGAAAACATATTTCTGAATCGGTGATCTCTCAGACTATACCCATTCTGAAAATTACTCTACAGTTGACTTTTAGAATATATATAGGCAATGAGAAACAAAATTATTTGAGCATATGAATGGGATTTTGGGCTTTGGTCAGGGGGGGGATATTTGGGTATTTTAAAAGTTAAATTGGTATATTTAACGTGAATTGTGACCCATTATAGATTTCTACTTCTTGTACTTTTAGTGTTTCATCTGTATAAGAATATGTGCAAAAGTTTTGGCTCCTCAGTGGGTTTTTAGGAGATGGTGACAGCCCAACACCCACGGCACCCATGATGAAACCATACAGCGGCTATGAAAACATATTTCTGGGTCAGTGTTCTCTCAGACTATACCTATTCTGAAAATTAATCCAGTTTACTTCAGAATATATGTAGGCAATGGTAAAACAATTCTTTGGGCACCTGAATGGTATTTTGGGCTCTGGTCAGGGGGAGGGGAATATTTGGGTTTTTTAATAGTTAAGTTGGTATATTTAACTTGAATTGTGACCCATTATAGATATCAACTTCCAGTACTTTTAGTGTTTTTGGAAATATATTCATCTGTTTAAGAAGATGTGCAAAAGTTTGGGCTCCTCAGTGGGTTTTAAGGGTGTGGTGACAGCCCAACACCCACGGCACCCATGATGAAACCATACAGCACCCGTGCCTATAAAATCATTTTTCTGGGTCTCAGACTATGCCCATTCTGAAAATGATATATTTTGGCACCTGGAAGTTATTTTGGGCTCTGGTCAAGGGGAGTGGAATATTAGGAATTTTAATAGTCAAGTTGGTATATTTAACTTATATTGTGCCATTATTGATATCTACATCCAGGGCTTTTAGTGTTATTGAATAGGTAAGCACCTATGTAAATGATTTCCCGTATTGGATTTAAGAGTATGGAGCCAGCCCAACACCCACAGCACCAATGGTAAACCATACAGCATCTGTGCCTATAGAATCATATTTTGGGGTCAGTGTTCAATCAGACAACACTCATTTATGAAACATGATTCCACATATGACTTTAGAGTATAGGCAGGCGATCAACAGAAAATATTTTGTTACCTGGAAGGGAATTTGGACGAGGGGAGAGGAATATTTGTGTTTTTAATAGCCATATTGGTATTTTAGGCTTAGGAATCAGTCCAACACCCATACCACCCATGATAAAACACATGGCACTGGTACCTATAAAATAATATTTTGGGGTCAGTGTTATCTCAGACACCGAAAAAAAATTATTTGGGCACCTGGAAGGGATTTTGGGCTGAGGGGGAGGTGAATATTTGTGTTTAATAGTCAAATGGATAATTTTAACTTGAATTGGGCCCAGTAACCCATTTAATGTTTGGGCACGTTGAAGGGATTTTGGGCTCAGGTGAGGTGAATATTTGTGTTTAAAGTCGATTGGGTATTTTTTAACTTGAATTGGGCCCAGTACCCATTAATTTGTTAATGGATAGATCTGCATCTGCATAAAATATTTACTGAAGTTTGAGCTCCTGGTTGGGATTGAAGGGCACGGAGCTGGCCCAACACCTGCAGCACCCATGATAAATTCCAATGGACCATGCAACACCTGTGATTATGAAATAATATTTTGGGATCAGTCTCAGACTCCACATTTGACTTTAGAATATAGGCAGGCACTGAACAAAACAATTTGGCCACATGAAAGGGATTTTGGTCTCAGTGGGGAGGTGAATATTTGTTTGTTCATGGTCTAATTGGTATTATTAAATTGCATTTGATGAGCGAAATAAGCTCATATCAATATAGGCTCTGTGTGGAGATAAACGTCCAATATGGGACCATGATTTCCATACAAATAAGCACGCAACGGTCTTATTTTAATGAGCGAAATAAGTCCCTATTGGTATTATTTAATCACAATATACGCTCTATATGGACTTAAAATTCAGTTTTTAAAACAGTCGAATATGGGACTATCTCCGGACGCAAAAAGCCCATATTGGTATTATTAAATCTACCGTTTTTGATCGTAACATATCCTCACAAAAATAGGTTCATAGTGGAAATAAATATCAACATATGATTCAATAGACTTATTTGATTCAGAAATAAGCCCACGGTGAGCTTATAGCCATTACGCCATTGAATCGCGAGGGTCGCATATATAAAACATAAAGAGTGTGCATCTGATATTGGTCATGTCGATGAAAAAAGCTAGATTAATAATAATAATATGGGTTTATTTCGTACGAAAATAGTCCCATATTGGACTGTTTAAAAAAAAACGCGTTTTAGGTCCATATATAAAGCTTATATTAAATAACGCCAATATGAGCTTATTTCGCACATTAAAATAAAACCGTTATGTGCTTATTTTCACGAGGATGAAATGTACATGGAAAGTCTTGTGTTGGTTTATTCGTGTTATTTTCCAGCCTGTTCTTGAGAAAATAAGCCCATAATCTGATTCTGAAATAAGCACATATTAAGCTTAAACCCTTATTCCGTTGATTGGCGCGAGCCACAGTGAGAACACCGTACAAAGAGCGTAGCTTTGGTAAGTCGTGTTGATGGAAAAAGGTTAGATTAAATAATGCCAATATGGGCTTATTTCGTATGTAAATAGTCCCATATTGTACTGTTTTAAACAGCCTGTTCCCCAAATAAAACGGGCACATTATCTGCTTATAATAAATATTTTTTTAGGTAGATAATCTGCTTAGAATCGCCTCATTTTGAGTCGATAATGTGCTAAAATTGAGAGCATAGTCACATTATCGACTGACAATGAGTCGATTGTAAACAGATTGTGTGCGGAAAATGACACAAATAAGCCAACTTATGACTTTCAAGTGTAAGCGTTTTAACATGTGTTTTCAATGTGGCCCGCGCCATAGAACCAGATAACGATATGATCTATTATCTGCTTATTTCATAATTAAATAATCATATTATGTACTTATTTCACATTATGGGCCGATTATGTGCGTATTTGCGCGAGGATATGTTGTGACACGAGCTCCATGAATTCCGTTCCCAGTTCCCAGTTCCCTATTCTCCTAAAATTGCACTTTTCGTTTACTAAATCGGCTGCGTAGCCAGAGTCACGGAGACCACCCGGGAATCCTTGTATTTTCGTGCGGTGCCACACAGCGGGGATCTATATGAAAGGGACGCGACCATGCAGCCCCTTCCAAATTTTCGAAAATTGGGCTGAAGTCGTGCATGTAGCTAAACATAGCACGCTTTGTTACTAAATCGGCTGCGTAGCCAGAACCATGGCGGCTACCCGGGAATTCTTTCATTTTCGTGCGGTGCCACCCAGCGGGCATCTTTATGACAGGGACGCGGCCATATAGCCTCTTCCAATTTTTTGAAAATTGGGCTGAAGTCGTGCATGGAGTTAAATTTTTTTACTTTTTGTTACTAAATCAGCTGCGTAGACAGAACCATGTCGGCCACTCGGGAATCCTTGTATTTTCGTGCGGTGCCACCCAGTAGACATCTATAGGCCTTTTCAATTTTTCGAAAATTGGGTTGAAGTCGTGCATGGAGCTCCAAATCGCACTTTTCGTTGCTAAATCGCCCGCGTAGGCATAACCGTGGCAGACACGTGGCTATCCTTGCGGGATCTTCTTGTGCCACCACTATTACATCTAAAAATCACAAACTAGGTCACATAAACTTGTCCAAAATAGGACATTTTTCGTTAGTCGATAATGTACTGAAAAGGAGACCCTATTAGTCACAATATCGACTCATATAGAGGCGATTCTAAGCAGATTATGTGCGAACAATGACAAGAAATAAGCCAACCCACTACTGTTCAGCTGTACGCTCATTAACATGTGTTTTCACTGTGGCTCGCGACTTAATACAAAATGATGACTATGACTCCATTATCTGCTTATTTCAGAATCAAATAATCACTTTATGTACCTAATTGGAATTATAGGTCGAATATGTGCGTATTTGTGCGAGGATATGTTGCTAAATCGACTGCGTTGGCATAACCATAGCAGCCACTGGGCTATCCTTGTGGATTCTTCTTTGGCTACCACTAGTCCATCTAGAAATCACAAACTGGTTCACATATGCCTGTCCAGCTGTTAATAAATTGGGTGTAAGTCGTGCATCGGATGAAAATAATGAAAAAAATGTCATTTTTCGTTGCAAATCGTCTGCGTAGGCATATCCATAGCAGCCACAGGGCTCTCGTTGTGGATTCTTCTTATGCCACCACTAGTCCATCGAGAGATCACAAACTGGTTCACATACGCCTGTCCAGCTGTTAAAAAATTGGGCGTAAGTCGTGCGTGGGGTCAAAATAATGAAACAAAGTTCATTTTTCGTTGCTAAATCGCCTGCGTAGGCATAACCATAGCAGTCACGAGACTATCCGTGTGGATTTTTCTTCTGCCACCACCAGTCCATCTAGAAATCAAAAATCAATTAACATGCTCCCGTCCAGCTGTTCAAAAATTGAGTGTAAGTCGTGCGTGGGGTTAAAATAATGAAAAAAAATTAATTTTTCGTTGCTAAATCGCCTGCGTAGGCATAACCATAGACGCTACGGGGCTATATCCTTGTGGATTCTTCTTGTGCCGCTACAAGTCCATCTAGAAATCACAAAATATGTCATATAAACTTGTCCAGCTGTTCAACAGTTGGGCGTAAATCGTGCGTGGGGTAAAAAATGACATTTTTCGTTGCTTAATCCTGAAAACCAGCACATTATTTGCTGAGAAGAAAAAATAATTTAGGTAGATAATCTGCTTAGAATCGCCTCATTTTGAGTCGACAATGTGCTGAAAATGAGTTCCTATTAGTCAAATTATCGACTCATATAGAGGCGATTCTAAGTAAATTATGTGCTGACAATGACAAAAATAATAACCAAACTTTTCAGGTGTACGCTCATTAGCATGTATTTTCACTGTGGCACGCGCCAAAACACGAAATGACGACTATGACTCCATTATCTGCTTATTTCATAACCAAATAATCACTTTAAGTACCTAATTAAAATTTAGGTCGGTTTTGTGCGTATTCGTGCGAGGATATGTTACTAAATCGCCTGCGTTGGCATAACCATAGCAGCCACGGGGCTACCCTTGTGGATTCTTCTTATACCACAATTAGTCCATCTATAAATCACAAACTAGTTCACATACGCCTGTCCAGCTGTTCAAAAATTGGGCGTAAGTCGTGCGTGGGGTCAAAATAATGAAAAAAGAGATAATTTTTCGTTGCTAAATCGCCTGCGTATGCATACACATAGCAGCCACGAGGGTATCCTTGTGGATGCTTCTTATGCCACCACTAGTCCATCTAAAAATCACAAACATAGTCACATAAGCCTGTCCAGTTGTTCAAAAATTGGGCGTAAGTCGTGCGTGGGGTCAAAATAATGAAACAAAATCATTTCTCATTGCTAAATCGCCGGCGTAGGCATAACCGTAGCTGCCACGGGTCTATCCTTTTGGAATCTTCTTGTGCCACCAATAGTGCATCGAAACATCACAAACTAGGTCCCATAAAATGCAAGGAATTCCAGGGTGGCCGCCATGGTTCTGGCTACGCAGCCGATTTAGCAACAAAAAAAATGCAATTTTTAGCTCCATGCATGCACGACTTCAGCCCAATTTTCAAAAAAGTGGAAGGGCTATATGACCGCGTCCCTGTCCTATAGATGCGCGCTGGGTGGCACCGCACAAAAATACAAGGATTCCCGGGTGGTCGCCATGGTTCTGGCTACGCAGCCGATTTAGTAACAAAAAGTGCGATTTTGAGCTCCATGCACGACTTTAGCCCAATCTTCGAAACATTGGAAGGGGCTATATGGTCGCGTCCCTGTCCTATAGATGACAACTGGGTGGCACCGCACGAAAATACAAGGATTCCCGTGTGGCCATCATGACTGTCTACGCAGCCGATTTAGTAACTAAAAGTGCTATTTTGACACCCCATGCACGACTTCAGCCCGATTTTAGAAAATTTGGAAGGGGCTGCATGGTCGCGTCCCTTTCCTATAGATGCCCGCTTGGTGGCACCGCACGAAACTACAAGGATTCCCGGGTGGCCACCATGACTCTGGCTACGCAGCCGATTTAGTAACGAAAAGTGCTATATTGACACCCCATGCACGACTTCAGCCCGATTTTCGAAAATTTGGAAGGGGCTGCATGGTCGCGTCCGTTTCCTATAGATGCCAGCTGGGTGGCACCGCACGGAAATACAAGGATTCCCGGGTGGCCACCATGACTCTGGCTACGCATCCGATTTAGTAACGAAAGGTGCAATTTTAGGGTAACTGGGAACTGGGAACGGAATTCATGGAGCTTGTGACAGGACATATCACGCTCTTTACTTGCGCCAGTCTATGCTGGGCGCAAGCAATGTTTTCGGTCAGGATCTCTGTTTATCTGTTTATTTGTCTGTCCTTCCACGAATATGTTACGTCATACCGGAAGTACAGAATGTAAAGAATGCACATGCGCTAATATGAAATGATGGCACCAATTCAAATTTAAATCCACATTTATACTAAATTTGCATTGTTATCTCGTTTTATTTTGGTAATAAATCGTTCATAAAAGAACAAAATTGAAAGATTGCTTTCTTTGAAACTCGGAAAATTATTTGAGATCGAGTCTAAAAGATGCGTGGGGAATCGTTTTTTTTTCTCGCATAGAAAATGATGTGCGAACAAATTTCTGGAAACTTTCTTCGACGTTCAAAACATTTCCGAAAGACGCAGGTGCATATAAACCATGTCCGGCCAAACGATCGAGCGCATGGTTCTAGACAAAATTGTACTGAAAAATATGTTGAAACATGGATTATTAAAGCGCCTTATTAATTAACTGGGAAAACAAGCTTTCTCATTCTCAAAGCAATTGGCATTTTGATGATATGTTCCCGAAGACCGTAGATCAGTCGCTATAAGGGCATGTTCACATTGACACATTGATAATCAAAGACTAACCAATGATCGCGTGTCTTTTATTTAATTGTGTCGGAATTGACTTTGACGTTTTTTGCCGCTGAAGTGCAATGACATACACAAAGCATTCTAGTCAAACTAGTAATGTAACCCAATTGGTATATAATATATAGCATCAGCGGCAACCAATCGTATTCACACCCTTCATATGAGCGATGTCTATATTGTTCTATAAATATGTCAAACAACTCTTACGTCATTACTAAGACCATAATTAGTGTAATAGATCAACTGGAGATAACAGAGATATTCTGTCCGTACACACAAATATTTCAGCGATGGATGAACTGAAATTTGATATCTAGATTCTCTATCGATCTCTCAAAAGAGGGCCCAGCACCCATGGTTCAAACTGCTGTTGGCAAGATATCACAAAACATGCCATATGTGTGATGGGTGCATTCTAGTGCAAATGTGTTTTACTACGGTTCGCGTCATTCAACTGAATAGCGGGTATAAGCTCACTAGGCTTATTTTGTATGTAAATAGTCCCATATTGTTCTGTTTTAAACAGCCTGTTCTCCCTAAAATCCGCACATTACCTGCTTATAATAAAGCTTTTTATGTATATAATCTGCTTAGAATCGCCTCATCTTAAGTCGGTAATGTGCTGAAAATTAGAACATTTTAGTCATAATATCGACTCATAATGAGGCTATTCTAAGCAGATTATATGTGGACAATGAAACAAATAAGCGAACCCATGGCTTTTCAGGTGTACGCTCTTTAATATGTGTTTTCACTGTGGCCCGCGCCATAATACGAAATCACGGCTATGACTCCAGTATATGCTTATTTGAGAATCAAATAATCACAATACGTAACTATTTCACATTATAGGTCGATTATGTGCGTATTTATGGGAGGATATGTTAGTTTTAAAAACCGTGTTTTATGTCAATATAGAGCTTATATATATTGCGATTAAATAAGCCAACATTAGCTTATATGAATAAAATTAATTACTTATTTTCAAGAAAATAGCATGACCTCTGCATGGTAAATGTTGAGTTGTTTAATCGTCTTGTTTTCCAGCCTAGCTGTTCTCGTGAAAATAAGCACAACACGGGCCAATATCATATTGGTATGTGCTTATTTTCACGAGACCAGGCTGACATCTGCATGGCAAGTCTTGGGTTGGTTTATTTGTGTTATTTCCAACACGAATTGCTAAAATAAGCATAAGGCGGGCTTATCGCATATTGAAATATCCCAAGCATATATTTAGTGTTCAATTAATGACAATATGCAGTCTGTTCTCGTAAAAATAAGCTCATAACGGGCTTATTTTAATGAGCGAAATAAGCTCATACTGGCATCATTTAACCTCAATATACCTGAACTTTTTATATATTGACCTAAACACGGTTTTTAAAACAGTCAAATGTTGGACTATTTTTACACGGAATAAGCCTATCTTTGGTATTATTTAATCTACTTTTTTTCTTCGCAACACATCCTCATGTAATTAGGTTCATATTGGACCTAAATATTCACACTGTTCATATGGACTTATTTGATTCTAAAATAAGCCCACGGTGAGGTTATCTCTATCATTCCTTTGAATGGCGCGGGCCACAGTTAACACACATTATAAGGAGCGTGAATCTAGTAGGTCGTGTCGATGAAAAAAGGTAGATTAAATAATGCCAATATGGGCTTATTTCGTATGAAAATAATCCCATATTAGATTGTTTAAAAAAAAACCCGTTTTAGGTCCATATAGAACGTATATTGCGGTTAAATAATGCCAAAAGGAGCTTATTTCGCTCAGCAAAAAAATCCCGTTATGAGCTGATAGCTACATGGTAAGTCTTGTTTTGGTTTATTTGTGTTGTTTTGCACAACACGAATTGCAAAAATAAGCACAAAACAGGCTTCTCGCATATTCAAATATCCCATATAGGGCTGTTTTAATAACTATAGTTTAAGCACATATAGAGCGTATAGTGTTTTCGAATAATGTCAATATGCAGTGATACTGTACCCATGTATATGGTGCACATACCCAAATATACCGTGGTATCTACAAAAGTATACCCTCATACCCACATCTATAAGCGTTTTGTGTCCATATATAGCGTATATTGCGGTTAAATAATGCCAATATAAGCTTATTTCGCTCAAAATGTGCTTATTTTCACAAGAACAATCTGTATGGTAAGTCTTGAGATGGTTGATTCGTGTTTGTTTTCCACTCTATTGTCATGAAACTAAACACAATATGGGCTTATCTCATATTCAAATATCCAATATACGCAAAAAAGGGCTGTTTTAATAGCCAGCGTTAGGCCCACATGGAGCGTTTTTGAGTTTTCAAATAATGTCAATTTGTAGCCTGTTCTCGTTAAAATAAACACATAACGGGGCTTATTTTAATGAGCGAAATAAACTAATATAGTCGTATTATTTAACCTAATATACATGCACGCTATATATATATGGACCTATTAAACGCGGTTTTTAAAACAGTCCAATATCTAATTTTTTTAATAGCAGCATATCCTCGGGTAAATACATGTAGGTTCATATTGGACCTAAGTATTCACATAGGTTAATTTTTGGACTTGATTCTGTAGTAAGCACACAGTGAGCTTATAGCCATTATTCCGTTGAATGGCGAGGGCCGCATAGAAAACACATTATAAAGAGCTTGAATCTGGTAGGTCGTGTCGATGAAAAAAGCTAGATTAAATAATACTAATATGGGCTTATTTTGCGTTATTTATAGGTCCATATATAAACCGTATATTGCGCTTAAATAACGCCCAAAGAAGCTTAGTTCGCTCATTAAAACAAGCCCGATATGAGCTTGTTTTCACGAGAGGCTGAAATGTGCATGTGCATACAACTACATGTATTTGAATCTAATCTGGATTCATGGAGCAGGTCGCTGTCACAATGTCAACAATTAGTCACATCCATGTCCCCAAGTCACGGTATTAATGACTTCTTCGATAACTCAATACAGAAACAAATATTTAATGATAATATTCGCACCAAACTTCTCAAAAATAGCAATCGACGTGATCATCCAAGGAACAAACTTAGAACGTATAGAACATTCAAAACGATGACTTCTTTGGAAATATATATCAACGTCATTTCCGTCCCAAAATAGCGTGAATCCCTGACAAAATTAAGAATAAGTTGCCACACCTTGGGCATCGAACGCGGACGCTACTTCGATTTCTACGGCGGCCTGGAACCGCCACCCCATCTTCAGTTAGTATCCTGATATATCAGGTTACGTATCCTGATATATCAGGTTAGTATCCTGATATATCAGGTTACGTATCCTGATATACCAGATTAGTATCCTGATATATCAGGTTATTATCCTGATATATCAGGTTACGTATCCTGATATATCAGGTTACGTGTCCTGATATATCAGGTTATTATCCTGATATATCAGGTTACGTATCCTAATATATCAGGTTATTATCCTGATATACCAGGTTACGTATCCTGATATATCAGGTTACGTATCCTGATATATCAGGTTATTATCTTGATATATCAGGTTATGTATCCTGATATATCAGGTTATGTATCCTGATATATCAGGTTGTCTCGACCAATCCAGAATGTCGTCTTTCATTGGCGGAAGCTTGTGATTGGTTCCATATTAAGTTTGGTGACGATGAGGATGAGTGATGTGGCATGTACAATAGTACATGTAGGCGATTAACCACACACCCCTCACCAAACTTCATATGGATCTTCAGGGTGACCTCTAGATGGGAGCCATCTATTTTTTCCCGAAATTCGTTAGAAAACATGGCCGCCATCAGTCATCTTGGATTTCAAATTTGGATCCATTGGCACACCCAGCAGAACAAATATCGGAACAAATATTTTAAAACTTTATACAGGCGTGTTTTGGGTCACCTCTGGGGATATCAAATGTTTCCGAATTTCGTTGAAAGCATTTCCGCCCTTTTGGATTTTAAACTTTGTATGACTAAATGATTTGGCACACAATACAGACCACATCTTTTATATAGTCCTTACTGAACTTCATATGGATCTTCTGGGAGATGGGAGCCACCAAAAATGTCATTGAAAAACATGGGAGGTATCCAATTATTACGCAGTTCATGAAAAGAAAACATTGCCGCCAGCAGGATTTCATTCGCACACCATGCATCCCTCATTTATTGGTGAAATGTTTTAAATGAAAACAAGAGATGGACTGTCGTCCGGTGCATACCCCCTTGTGGATTACCGCCTAGTGTGGGCATATCTATAACTTATGACTGCTATACTCAGACAGATTGGACCCAAAAAATCAGAATTTTCATATAAACAAAGATGAATAACTATAGAACAAAAAACAAAACAAAACAGTTGAATGTGCCATTAAATGTCAAAATATCATTGAGATCCGAGCATTACTGTTCAAGTTATGACCTGAACAGACATCGGATGGACCAAACAGCCAACATTTCCAGATAAACAAAGATGAATAACTCTAGTATGGAAAAGCGAAACAGAACAATGGAAACCTCTATTTAATGTCCTCACAGTAGTGAACATCCATACCTAATTTCATTGAGATCTGAGCACTACTGTTAAAGTTATGACATGAACAGACATCGACGGACGTACTGACGGACGCACATACAGACGCACGGACGGACGGGAAATGGGGTATAACAATATCATCTACAGAATACAAGCCCATTGCGTACATTATTGTAACTTTTTGACTTTCCTTCTTCTATAGGAGTCCTTTATCATTCTATTGACAGCTCAGCATGAAATTAACACCTACCAACGTTGAGCTACAGTGTCATTGACACTTTCATTTGAACTTATTATCTAATCATTTCCGAAGGGAACTACTCGTCAATGATTATTTAGTATAGAAAGGGTTAATAATGGACTGGTCATCGCTCAGTGGATGGTTCGGTTCTTGCTAACACTTCCGTGACTGGGGCTCCTTGAAATTTTGCAAAAACCTGTGCCAATGAACTCTTTTATATATGCGAGTCTCCTACTGGTAGCCTCGCATATATAAGAGCATATATATTGGCCTAACAATATTGACTAAGAATCCAACCAACCACAAGCCTCCGCCAATGAGACGACACTCTGGATTGGTCGAGACATAACCTGATATATCGGGATAATAACCTGATATATCAGGATACGTAACCTGATATATCAGGATAATAACCTGATATATCAGGATACATAACCTGATATATCAGGATAATAACCTGATATATCAGGATACGTAACCTGATATATCAGGATACGTAACCTGATATATCAGGATACGTAACCTGATATATCAAGATAATAACCTGATATATCAGGATACGTAACCTGATATATCAGGATACGTAACCTGATATATCAGGATAATAACCTGATATATCAGGATACTAACCTGATATATCAGGATACGTAACCTGATATATCATGATACGTAACCTGATATATCAGGATAATAACCTGATATATCAGGATACGTAACCTGATATATCAGGATACTAACCTGATATATCAGGATAGGTAACCTGATATATCAGGAAACTAACTGAAGAGGAGGTGGCGGTTCCAGGCCGTCGTAGATTTCGACGAAGCGGACCGAATTTGCGAAACATGCAATGAAATCGACAATTATTTACTGTACTTCTTCTGTCAGACGAGAACATATCACCCAATCTGTTAAACATCCCCAACGAGAAACTATTTAAACAAATAATGATCAGCAGCGACTCAAAAACTATGCGGGCTTTGGTGCACACTTTGTCCACTATGGATTGAAAAAGAAAGGGGTTTGGCAACAGAGTAACGACTCTTAAATCGAGTACAACAAAAAAGGAACAAAGATTCTTCGACTTGAGACCATGTCAGTGTTGCCAGTATCAACTCTGAATGGTATGTTTGCCAATCATCTACATATATTATCTGAACGTATGATAGGCATATACCGGTATAACATATGTATATTGTCATATATAAGCATATACCGCCATATATCATTGTTGTTACATTGTACTTAACTTTGTTTCATGTAATCCGTCCATTTTGTCTTGTTATTCTGTGTTCATGTACATTTGACCATATATGGTGTAACGTACAAATAAACATGATTGATTGATTGATTGGTAAGTCATGTGTTTATTCGTGTTGTTTTCCAGCCTGTGTTCGAGAAAATAATCCCATAACGGGCTTATTTTAATGAGCGAAATAAGCTCATATTGGAATTATTAAGACTCATTATATATGTATGCTATATTTGAACCTAAAACAAGGATGTTAAAACAGTCCAATGTGGGATTATTTCCATAAGAAATAAGCCCATATTGGTATTATTTAATCCACCTTTATTCATCGCAACATATATTCTCGTAAAAATAGGTTCATATTGGACTTATTCGATTCTGAAATAAACCCAGTGAACTACTACCCGCTATTCAGCTAAATGGCATGGGCCACAGTTAAAACACATTTTAAAGAGCGTGGGTCTGGTATGTCGTGTCGATGAAAACATTGAGGTTAAATAATGCCAGTATGAGCTTAATTCGCTCATTAAAATAAGCCCGTTATGTGCTTATTTTTATGAGAACAGGATGAAACATGTCCTCGTGCAAATAGGTTCATATTGGACCTACATGTAACTATTCACAGGTTTATGTTGGAACTATCTGATTCTGAAATAAGTACATACTGAGTCCCTTATTCCGTTGAATGGCGCCAAACACCCTACAAAGAGCGTAGCTTTGGTCAGTTGTGTTTATGAAAAAAGGCAGATTAAATCATTCCGATATGGGCTCATTTCGTATGTAAATAGTCCCATATTGTACTGTGTTTTAAACAGACTGTTCCCCAAAATTCCGCACATTATCTGCTTATAAATAATTTATTTTAGGTAGATAATCTGATTAGAATGTCCTCATTTTCAGTCCATAATGTGCTGAAAATGAGAATATTTTAGTCACATTATCGACTCATAATGGGGCAATTCAGATTATGTGCGGACAATCACACAACTAAGCCAACCCATAACTTTTCAGATGTACGCTATTTAAAGACATAATATGGATTTGTTCGGGTATGTGAAACTGATAAGTTAGCATTCAGGCGCTATGTCAACTGGAGGAATGTAGCATTTTAGTAACATATGGCAATAGTCCCATATTGTACTGCTTTAAAAGCCGAGATTTAGGTCAATATAGAGCTTATATATATTGCCAAAATTATCGCTCGTTAAAATACGGCCGTTAAGTGCTTATTTTCACGAAAATAGCTTGACATCTGCATGGCAAGTGTTGAGTTGTTTAATCGTGTTGTTTTCCAGCCTGTTGACGTGAAAATAAGCACACCACGTGCCTATCTCATATTGTTATGTGCTTATTTTCATGAGAACAGGGTGACGTCTGCATGGTAAGTCTTGAGTTGGTTTATTTGTGTTGTGCCACAACACGAATTGCTAAAATAAGCATGACGAGCTTATCGCATATTGAAATATCTATATAGGGCTGTTATAATAACCAGCGTTTAGGCCCATATGAAGCTTATTTAGTTTTCAAATAATGGCAGTTTGCAGTCTGTTTTCGTGAAAATAAACACAAAACAGGACTTATTTTAATGAGCGAAATAAGCTCATACAGAGGTATAATTTAACTTAATATGTATACATGTACGCTATATATATGGACCTATAAACGCGGCTTTTTAAACAGACAATATCAGACTGTTCTATCGAACTAGTCCCATATTGGTATTATTCAATCTAATTTGTTTTCATCGCAACATATCCTCATGTAAATAGGTTCATATTTGACCTTTAAGTATTCACATAGGTTCTTTTGATTCTGATATAAGTCCACGGTAAGCTTATAGCCATTATTCTGTTGAATGGCGAGGGCAGCATTGACTATAAAGAGCTTGAATCTGGTAGGTTGTGTCGATGAAAAAAGCTAGATTAATAATACTGATATGGGTTTATTTCAGTAAAAACAATACAATTAGGGTAGCTTTGGTAAGTAAGTGATAAACTAAGGTAGATAACATAATGCCAATATGGGCTTATTTCTTATGTAAATAGTCCCATATTGTACCGTTTTAAACAGCCTGTTCCCCCAAATTCCCGCACATTATCTGCTTATATAAAAAGTAAATATTCTAGGTAGATAATCTGCTTATGAACGGTCTCAGTTTGAGTCGATAATGTGCTGAAAATTATACAAAATTAGTCACATTATCGCCTCATAATGGAACAATTCTAAGCAGATTATGAGCGGACAATGACACAACTAAGCCAACCCACAGCTTATCAGATGTACACACTTTAAAGACATATTATGGACTTGTACGGGTATGTGAAACTGATAAGTTAGCATTCAGGCGCTATGTCAAGTAAATCGACCGTACCTCTCCACAGAAATCATCGTCTGAACTACGCTCAATTGTAAATATTTACTTCTGGAATCGGGACTATTGGCGACAATACGGGCTTATATCATATTATTATGTGCCTATTTTCACGAGAACAGTCTTGAGTTGGTTTATTTGTGTTGTATTCCACAACACAAATTGCAAAAATAATCATAAGATGTTCTTATCGCATATTGAAATATCCCATATAGGGCTGTTATAATAATCAAATAATCAAATAATGACAATATGCAGCTTGTTCTCGTAAAAATAAGCTCATAACGGGCTTATTTTAATGAGCGAATTAAGCTCATACTGCCATTATTGAACCTAAACGCGATGTTTAAAGCAGTCAAATGTTGGACTATTTCCATGTAAGCCCATATTGGTATTATTTAATCTACTTTTTTTCATCTCAACATATCCTCAGGTTTATATTGGACCTAAATATTCACACAGTTCATATTGGACTTATTTTATTCTGAAATAAGCCCATACACGTGAGCGTATACCAGTTATTCCGTAGAATGGCGCAGGCCACAGTGAAAATACCTTCTAAAGAGCGTGAATCTAGTAAGTTATCTCGATGAGAATAGGTAGATAGATTAAATAGTGCCAATATGGGCATATTTCGTATGGAAATAGTCCCATGTTAGACTGTCTTAAAACCCGCATGTTCTGTCCATATCGTATACTGCGGTTAAATAATGGCAATATTTAGTTCATAATAACATGGCGTTTATGTGCTTATTTTCACGAGAACAGTCTGCATGTTGACATTATTTGAAAACTGAAATACGCTCCATAAGGCCTAAACGCTAGTTATTAAAACAGCCTTACATGTACATGTACATGTATATGGGTTATTTCAATATGAGGAAAACCCGTATTGTGCTTATTTTCACGAGAACACGATTCAACAACTCAAGACTTGTCATGCTGTTCTCATGAAAATAAGTACAAAACGGACATATTTTAATGCGCGATATAAGCTGATATTGGAATTATTTTGCCACAATATACGCTCAATATGGATCTAACACACTGTTTTTATAAATAAAACAGTACAATATGGGATTATTTCCATACATATCAAGCCCAAATTGAAATGATTTAATCTGACTCTTTTCATCGACACGACTTACCAATTTCACGATCTTTATAATGTTTTCACTGCGGCCATAACGGAATAACGATTTAAGCTCACTATGGAGTTATTTCATAATCAAATTATTTCAAATATCAACCTATGCGAATAGCTACATGTAGGTCCAATTTGAACCTATTTGCACGACGATGTGTTTCATCCTGTTCTCGTAAAAATAAGCACATAACGCTGCGAAACGGGCTTATTTTAATGAGCGAATTAAGCTCCCATTGCCATTATTTAACAACCTAAACTTGTTTATCGACATTCAGCCTGTTCTTCCGAAAACCCGCAGATTATCTGCTTATACATAAACATTTTTAGGTAGATAATATGCTTAGAATCTCATAAATTTAAGTCGATAATGTGCTGAAAATGAAACAATTTTAGTCACATTATCGACTGCTAATGAGTCGATTGTAATCAGATTGTGTGCAGAAAATGACACAAATAAGCCAACTCACGGTTTTCATGTGTATGTTCTTTATAACATGTGTTTTCAATGTGACCGCGCCATAAAACGAAATGACGGATATGATCTATTATCTGCTTATTTCACAATAAAATGTACCTATTTCACATTATAGGCCGATTATGTGCCTATTTGAGGGAGGATATGTTGCGACACGACATACCAGATTCACGCTCTTTATAATGTGTTTTAACTGCGGCTCGCTTCATTCAACTAAATAACGGGTATAAACTCACTAATGGCTTATTTCCGAATCAATTAAGTCCATTGAAACATATGTTAATATGTATGCCCAATATGAACCTATTTTCGCGAGGATAAGTTGCGATGAAAAACGGTAGATTTAAAGGTACTCAATCCGTAAAGAGGGTCCCCATCTCAACAGATTCCAACAACAACAATCCGATCAGAGGGTCCTATATTACTATTTCTTTGGGGGTAAAAAATATTTGATTCGAGTCGAGGAACCCATCAAACAAAGCTCAGAGTTATTAGATATTGATTTTTGAAATTTGTTAATTGCTCGAGATGAGTAATAATAACTGCCGTCAATTTGGTAACCTGCTCGAGATTTTACGCCAAAACTCTATTCAAACAGACAAGGATGGATAACTCTATAATCAAGTGGTAATAATAACGAAATTTTGACTGTCTTCTGGGCCAGAAAGAATTCCCGATAATGAAAAATAATAGATTTCTAAAATCGATATCTAACAAATCTGAGCTTTGATGGGTGACTTCCTCGACTCGAATCAAATATTTTTGACCACCGAAGCCATTGAAATAGTAATTGAGAGGAGTTTTATCGGATTGAGTACCTTTAATAATGACAATATGGGAGATAGTCCCATATTGGACTGTTTTATAAACTGAGTTTTAGGTCCATATAGAGCGTATATTGTGATTAAATAATACCAATAGGGGCTTATATCGCTCATTAAAATAAGACCGTTACGTGCTTATTTTTATGGAAACCATACATGTACTCCCATAGTGTACGTTTATCTCCACACAGAGCCTATATTGATATGAGCTTATTTCGCTCATTAAAATAAGCCGGGAGTGTGGCTATTTTCACGAGAACAGGCTGTGAAGTAGCATATACATGTACTATACATTCCTTTTTCATATACATATGTTGTACTTCCGTATATATTCATATTAAAATATTCTTCATATTTCATACAGAATACTATATCATTATGTCCATGCAGTGTATCACAACTACAATTTACCATATCTTATCCTAATTTAATTAAAGGTTTAAACCAAAACATAGTTCGTACTTTAATTGGGTCGGGTTGTTCCGGGTCGCTTGGTGTCGGTTGTGCCTGGGGCGGATGGTCCCGTTCCTGTATATACAACTATATACATGTGTATATAGTACATCTGACTACAGACCGAATCGGGACCACAGGGACAACTCGCGCGGGCGTATGTTAGGGTGGGTTGTCCAGATTTTCCGGGGCTGGTTGTCTCACGTTTTTATTAGCTCGTCTCAGGTGGAGCTATTGTCATCACTCTTCGTCCGTCGTCCGTCCATCGTCCGTCCGTCCGTCCATCCGTCCGTCTACAATTCTTTGAACATCTTCTCCTCTGGAACCATGAAACCGAATGGGTTCATATTTGGTGTGTATGTTTTCTAGGTGACTCTCATTCAGATTTGTTCAAATGAGGACACTGGGTCAAATGGTTGCGAAGCCAGGGCCATAACTCTTTGCCACCATAGTAATTCTTACAACGACTTCTCAAATTTCATTGGGCCGAATGGGTTCGTATTTGATACAAAGGGTCCTTGGGGGACTGTTATTCAGATTTGTTCAAATGAGGTCACTGGATCGAATGTGGGCGGAGCCAGTGACGTAACTAAACAAAAAATTTAATTAAGATTTTTTGAATTTTCACCTTGCTCAATTTAACAAACAAAAAAATTAGTTTTTAAACATTTTATAAAATTTGAAAAAAGTGACACCATTATAACATCTGCAGAGTTATGAACCTTTAATCTTTAATGAAATTACAGAAATATTCCATTACCCATCCCCCATCCCATATGGCCCAGGCCCACCCCACCCTGCAGTGGCCTGCACCCAACCAACATCCCTTCCAACGGATATCATCTCCAGCTTCCAACTTTAATATCTGTTCTATTAAAGTTGCAGATATATCTTTGTGGATAGACAGAGAGAGACACATGTCATTAATCTAGATTACAATAAAATGTCATCTGGCAGCTTGTGTAAACATTACTGCTAGCAATTTTAAACAAACTGCCTGAATTTAGTGTCTGACATTTGCATAATGAGGTCCCCAGAGGGTCAATTTAGTGTTGCAACCCTGTACAGCAGGCTAGCATCACCAAATACACCCTCCGTGGACCTAATTCTGCTTAGGCATCATCTTCTGTGAAGTATCTTAAAGGTACGGTTGGCCTTGGCGATGGGTATCCTGTAAAAATATTTCCACCCGTCAAAAACCGCCACAAACAGAAAGAACATCAAAATTAGACAGACTTTGTCCGTATACAAATAAGAAATATCGCATAAACAGTATGTTATTGTAATATATTTGACTATTGTTATGTAAACAAAAGCATAAAAAGTTACTTTTCTGGTGTTTGTTTATATTATGATGGTAAACATAAAGAGCGTTCTTTGTGGGTGAATTCCTGATATGGAACTAATAAAGAGCGTTTATGCCATTTGTGTGTGATTAGCCAGTAGCATTGTGCTGTCTTCTGTAACACAATCAGGCTCTTGCTTAGGTAAAATATAGTAGGTCTTTATGATAACATGCTGTTTACGCGATGGTCATGATATATATAAACGAAATTGTATGCTTTTAATGTTTTTCTGTTTACGGTGTTTGGAACAAATATGAATATTTTCGACAATTAAGGCCTCACGTGCCTTTAAGTATCAAATTGAAATTTTGTTTTAGTTACTTTTTTACTTTTTCCCTTCTGTTCAGTTTCTATGCCCCCCCCCCAATTTGCAGAAAATAAAATGCATAATTGAGGTGCTCAATGGGTGTGCATTACAAACTTCAACTTTAGAACTTAAATCTGTTCATATGTAGGTTTCCCATGGCTGGTGAGGCCTAATCAGACTGAGGATGAATCTGGTGATGCTAGCACACCTTGCGGAATATTGTCATTAAATTCACCATTTGGGGACCTCATTCTGCAAATGTCTGACACACTATATGCAGACATGGCTGGCATATTATTTCTTAACCACCGCTTATCCAGATGAAATCATACCCTGATTTTTCAAAGAAACATTGGGGGGGGGGGTATATTGGATTGAATTTGTCTTATGTCTGTCAGGCGGTCCTTCCACTCGTCTGTCTTTTGGGATGTCTATCCATCCGTCTATCAACAATTGTTTTCTTCTCCATATTAAAGACCAAATATGTTTATATATTTCAGTGTGCATGTTCCCTAGGTGACTCACAATCAGATTTGTTCAAATAAGTTCATCATATCAAATAGGTGCGAAGCTAGGGCCATAACTCTTTCCCTCCATAGTAAATCTTAAAATTTGTTTTCAAGAACCATTGAGCCTATATTAGCTTATATTTGGTATGGATGGGCCTTGGGTGACCGGGTTCAGATTTGTTCAAATTGGGTCATTTTAGGAAATGAGGTCCCCATATGGTGAATTCGTTGATGCTTTTCCACCTTGGGGAATAGTGTCATTAAATTCACCTTTTGTGGACCTCATTCTGCAAAGATCAGACATACTAAATACAGACTTGGCTGTTCCAATATTATTTTCTTAACCACGTACCACTTATCCAGGTGAAATGATACCCTATTGGATATTGGGGGGGGGGGGGGGGTATATTGATATTACTAGATGAATGGATCTCATAGATGGGGATTCACATTTGTTCTAATAGGGACAGAGATAAGAGATTTAACTCTCCTATATCCTTGTACTAGTTGTAAAATTCAACCTAATAGGGGTGTGCAAAATGATTTCTGTGAACTTAGTACTGTGGTATGGTTGTCTTCTGTAAAATGTAAGAGGTTGGAGATTTGTCAGTGGTGTGCAATTAGAAATTTCAAGTTGAAGAGCCCTGCTCATCGGAGAACCTCCATATATGTCCATGTTTAGAACTACTTGTCTTAAGTGATATTGTCACGTACTGACTCTTGTAGTCTTCAGAGTCCCATTCTTCTCAGTCTTTACAGTCTGGTGAGCGACCCACAGTCATTGACTGTCTTGTTAAATATTTGTTGTCATCTTCACATTTTTTGTTTATTTATTCTAGGAAATGTAATTTTCATATTTTAAGACACTACTATATTACACGATTTGATATCCCAATATATTATTATCTTAAATTATTTGCCATCGTTTTGTCGACGTAATCGGTAGTATACGGATGGCGACGAGGTCGGTATTTGAGATTGGACACCTGAGAACTATCTGAATATGAACACCAAGTAACAGTCTGTTTATGTGAAACTGAGCTTATTTTAAAATTGCGCGAAATAAGCTCATGTTGGCAATATTTGAAAACTTAAATAAGCTCTATATGGGCCTAAACGAATAGCGTACAGGAAGGTAACACCCTGATTGTATAGAATACCCCGGTTTACATGGCCCAATTCAAGTTAAATATACCGACATTAATATTAAAAAACATATTTTGTCCTTCAACTGAGCCCAAATATGATTTTAAAGACAAGGGTGCTGTATGATTTATCATGGGTGCTGTTGGTGTTGTGCCAGTCTCAGTAAACTTAGCGTACATTTGCTCCCATAGTTGCGCACGGTACGAGCGCGACTAGCAATTGTACTTCGAAATTCATTACGACTGGTGTCGTGCCACCTGCTCACCATTAAATCACTCCCAGGTGCCCAAACTTTTGCAAACCTTCTTATACTGATGCACATCTTTCCAAAAACACTACTAGTAAGAGACATAGAAGTAGATACCTATAATGGGTCACAGGGCTCAATTCAATTTGACCATTAAAAAACCCAAATATTCACCTCCCCCTGACCAAAGCCCAAAATCCCATTCAGATGCCCAAATAATTTTTTCCCATTGCCTCTATATATTCTAAAGTGAACTGTGGAATCCTTTTCAGAATGGGTATAGTCTGAGAGATGGCTGACTCAGAAATGTTTTCATAGGCACGGGTGCTGTATGGTTTTATCATGGGTGCTGTGGGTGTTGGGCAGTCTCCATACCCTTAAAACCCACCGAGGATCCCAAACTTTGTGCAAACTATTTGCATAGATGCATACCTATCCACAAACAACAAAAGTGTTGGAAGTAGATACATATAATGGGTCATATGGCCCAATTCAAGTTAAATATACCAATTTAACTTGAATTGTCATGGGTGTTGTGGGTGTTGGGCTGTCTCCATACCCTTAAACCCCACTAATGAGCCCAAACTTTTGCAAATCTTCTTACACTGATGCAGATATTTCCAAAAACACTAGGAGACCTAGAAGTATATACCTTTACATGACCCAATTCCAGTTAAATATACCAATTTAACCATTAAAAAAAACAAATATCCCCCCTGAATAGAGCCCAAAATCCCATTCAGGTGCCCAAATATTTTTTCCCATTGCCTCTATATATTCTAGAGTGAAATGTGGAATCATTTACAGAATGGGTATAGTCTGAGAGATGGCTGACTCAGAAATATGTTTTCATAGGCACGGGTGCTGTATGGTTTTATCATGGGTGCTGTGGGTGTTGGGCTGTCTCAATACCCTTAAAACCCACTGAGGAGCCCAAACTTTGTGCAAACCATTTGCATAGATGCATACCTATCCACAAACAACAAAAGTGTTGGAAGTAGATACATATAATGGGTCATATGGCCCAATTCAAGTTAAATATACCAATTTAACTTGAATTGTCATGGGTGCTGTGGGTGTTGGGCTGTCTCCATACCCTTAAAACCCACTAAGGAGCCCAAACTTTTGCAAATCTTCTTATACTGATGCAGATATTTCCAAAATCACTAGGAGACCTAGAAGTATATACCTTTACAGGACCCAATTCCAGTTAAATATACCAATTTAACCATTAAAAAAAACAAATATCCCCCCTGAATAGAGCCCAAAATCCCATTCAGGTGCCCAAATATTTTTTTTCCATTGCCTCTATATATTCTAGAGTGAAATATGGAATCATTTACAGAATGGGTATAGTCTGAGAGATGGCTGACTCAGAAATATGTTTTCATAGGCACGGGTGCTGTATGGTTTTATCATGGGTGCTGTGGGTGTTGGGCTGTCTCAATACCCTTAAAACCCATTGAGGAGCCCAAACTTTGTGCAAACCATTTGCATAGATGCATACCTATCCACAAACAACAAAAGTGTTGGAAGTAGATACATATAATGGGTCATATGGCCCAATTCAAGTTAAATATACCAATTTAACTTGAATTGTCATGGGTGCTGTGGGTGTTGGGCTGTCTCCATACCCTAAAAACCCACTAAGGAGCCCAAACTTTTGCAAATCTTCTTATACTGATGCAGATATTTCCAAAAACACTAGGAGACCTAGAAGTATATACCATTACAGGACCCAATTCCAGTTAAATATACCAATTTAACCATTAAAAAAACCAAATATCCCCCTGAATAGAGCCCAAAATCCCATTCAGGTGCCCAAATATTTTTTCCCCATTGCCTCTATATATTCTAGAGTGAAATATGGAATCATTTACAGAATGGGTATAGTCTGAGAGATGGCTGACTCAGAAATATGTTTTCATAGGCACGGGTGCTGTATGGTTTTATCATGGGTGCTGTGGGTGTTGGGCTGTCTCAATACCCTTAAAACCCACCGAGGAGCCCAAACTTTGTGCAAACCATTTGCATAGATGCATACCTATCCACAAACAACAAAAGTGTTGGAAGTAGATACATATAATGGGTCATATGGCCCAATTCAAGTTAAATATACCAATTTAACTTGAATTGTCATGGGTGCTGTGGGTGTTGGGCTGTCTCCATACCCTTAAAACCCACTAAGGAGCCCAAACTTTTGCAAATCTTCTTATACGGATGCAGATATTTCCAAAATCACTAGGAGACCTAGAAGTATATACCTTTACAGGACCCAATTCCAGTTAAATATACCAATTTAACCATTAAAAAAACCAAATATCCCCCCTGAATAGAGCCCAAAATCCCATTCAGGTGCCCAAATATTTTTTTCCGATTGCCTCTATATATTCTAGAGTGAAATGTGGAATCATTTACAGAATGGGTATAGTCTGAGAGATGGCTGACTCAGAAATATGTTTTCATAGGCACGGGTGCTGTATGGTTTTATCATGGGTGCTGTGGGTGTTGGGCTGTCTCAATACCCTTAAAACCCACTGAGGAGCCCAAACTTTGTGCAAACCATTTGCATAGATGCATACCTATCCACAAACAACAAAAGTGTTGGAAGTAGATACATATAATTGGTCATATGGCCCAATTCAAGTTAAATATACCAATTTAACTTGAATTGTCATGGGTGCTGTGGGTGTTGGGCTGTCTCCATACCCTTAAAACCCACTAAGGAGCCCAAACTTTTGCAAATCTTCTTATACTGATGCAGATATTTCCAAAAACACTAGGAGACCTAGAAGTATATACCTTTACAGGACCCAATTCCAGTTAAATATACCAATTTAACCATTAAAAAAACCAAATATCCCCCCTGAATAGAGCCCAAAATACCATTCAGGTGCCCAAATATTTTTTTCCCATTGCCTCTATATATTCTAGAGTGAAATGTGGAATCATTTACAGAATGGGTATAGTCTGAGAGATGGCTGACTCAGAAATATGTTTTCATAGGCACGGGTGCTGTATGGTTTTATCATGGGTGCTGGTACTGCTGTGGGTGTTGGGCTGTTTCCATACCCTTAAAACCCACCGAGGAGCCCAAACTTTGTGCAAACTATTTGCATAGATGCATACCTATCCACAAACAACAAAAGTGCTGGAAGTAGATACATATAATGGGTCATATGGCCCAATTCAAGTTAAATATACCAATTTAACTTGAATTGTCATGGGTGCTGGGCTGTCTCCATACCCTTAAAACCCACTAAGGAGCCCAAACTTTTGCATATCTTCTTATAATGATGCAGATCTTTCCAAAACCACTAGGAGACCTAGAAGTATATACCTATAATGGGTCACAGGACCCAATTCCAGTTAAATATACCAATTTAACCATTAAAAAAAAACAAATATTCCCCCCTGACCAGAGCCCAAAATGCCATTCAGGTGCCCAAATCATCTTTTCCCATTGCCTCTATATATTCTAAAGTGAAATGTGGAATCATTTTCAGAATGGGTATAGTCTGAGAGATGGCTGACTCAGAAATATGTTTTCATAGGCACGGGTGCTGTATGGTTTTATCATGGGTGCTGGTACTGCTGTGGGTGTTGGGCTGTTTCCATACCCTTAAAACCCACCGAGGAGCCCAAACTTTGTGCAAACTATTTGCATAGATGCATACCTATCCACAAACAACAAAAGTGCTGGAAGTAGATACATATAATGGGTCATATGGCCCAATTCAAGTTAAATATACCAATTTAACTTGAATTGTCATGGGTGCTGTGGGTGTTGGGCTGTCTCCATACCCTTAAAACCCACTAAGGAGCCCAAACTTTTGCATATCTTCTTATAATGATGCAGATCTTTCCAAAAACACTAGGAGACCTAGAAGTATATACATATAATTGGTCACAGGAGTGACAGGACCCAATTCCAGTTAAATATACCAATTTAACCATTAAAAAACCCAAATATTCCCCCCTGACCAGAGCCCAAAATGCCATTCAGGTGCCCAAATAATTTTTTCCCATTGCCTCTATATATTCTAAAGTGAAATGTGGAATCATTTTCAGAATGGGTATAGTCTGAGAGATGGCTGACTCAGAAATATGTTTTCATAGGCACGGGTGTTGTATGGTTTTATCATGGGTGCTGTGGGTGTTGGGCTGTTTCCATACCCTTAAAACCCACCGAGGAGCCCAAACTTTGTGCAAACTATTTGCATAGATGCATACCTATCCACAAACAACAAAAGTGCTGGAAGTAGATACATATAATGGGTCATATGGCCCAATTCAAGTTAAATATACCAATTTAACTTGAATTGTCATGGGTGCTGGGCTGTCTCCATACCCTTAAAACCCACTAAGGAGCCCAAACTTTTGCATATCTTCTTATAATGATGCAGATCTTTCCAAAAACACTAGGAGACCTAGAAGTATATAGCTATAATGGGTCACAGGACCCAATTCCAGTTAAATATACCAATTTAACCATTAAAAAACCCAAATATTCCCCCCTGACCAGAGCCCAAAATGCCATTCAGGTGCCCAAATCATCTTTTCCCATTGCCTCTATATATTCTAAAGTGAAATGTGGAATCATTTTCAGAATGGGTATAGTCTGAGAGATGGCTGACTCAGAAATATGTTTTCATAGGCACGGGTGCTGTATGGTTTTATCATGGGTGCTGTGGGTGTTGGGCTGTTTCCATACCCTTAAAACCCACCGAGGAGCCCAAACTTTGTGCAAACTATTTGCATAGATGCATACCTATCCACAAACAACAAAAGTGCTGGAAGTAGATACATATAATGGGTCATATGGCCCAATTCAAGTTAAATATACCAATTTAACTTGAATTGTCATGGGTGCTGGGCTGTCTCCATACCCTTAAAACCCACTAAGGAGCCCAAACTTTTGCATATCTTCTTATAATGATGCAGATCTTTCCAAAAACACTAGGAGACCTAGAAGTATATACCTATAATGGGTCACAGGACCCAATTCCAGTTAAATATACCAATTTAACCATTAAAAAAACCAAATATTCCCCCCTGACCAGAGCCCAAAATGCCATTCAGGTGCCCAAATCATCTTTTCCCATTGCCTCTATATATTCTAAAGTGAAATGTGGAATCATTTTCAGAATGGGTATAGTCTGAGAGATGGCTGACTCAGAAATATGTTTTCATAGGCACGGGTGCTATATATGGTTTTATCATGGGTGCTGTGGGTGTTGGGCTGTTTCCATACCCTTAAAACCCACCGAGGAGCCCAAACTTTGTGCAAACTATTTGCATAGATGCATACCTATCCACAAACAACAAAAGTGCTGGAAGTAGATACATATAATGGGTCATATGGCCCAATTCAAGTTAAATATACCAATTTAACTTGAATTGTCATGGGTGCTGGGCTGTCTCCATACCCTTAAAACCCACTAAGGAGCCCAAACTTTTGCATATCTTCTTATAATGATGCAGATCTTTCCAAAAACACTAGGAGACCTAGAAGTATATACCTATAATGGGTCACAGGACCCAATTCCAGTTAAATATACCAATTTAACCATTAAAAAAACCAAATATTCCCCCCTGACCAGAGCCCAAAATGCCATTCAGGTGCCCAAATCATCTTTTCCCATTGCCTCTATATATTCTAAAGTGAAATGTGGAATCATTTTCAGAATGGGTATAGTCTGAGAGATGGCTGACTCAGAAATATGTTTTCATAGGCACGGGTGCTGTATGGTTTTATCATGGGTGCTGTGGGTGTTGGGCTGTCTCAATACCCTTAAAACCCACTGAGGAGCCCAAACTTTGTGCAAACCATTTGCATAGATGCATACCTATCCACAAACAACAAAAGTGTTGGAAGTAGATACATATAATGGGTCATATGGTCCAATTCAAGTTAAATATACCAATTTAACTTGAATTGTCATGGGTGCTGTGGGTGTTGGGCTGTCTCCATACCCTTAAAACCCACTAAGGAGCCCAAACTTTTGCAAATCTTCTTATACTGATGCAGATATTTCAAAAATCACTAGGAGACCTAGAAGTATATACCTTTACAGGACCCAATTCCAGTTAAATATACCAATTTAACCATTAAAAAAACCAAATATCCCCCTGAATAGAGCCCAAAATGCCATTCAGGTGCCCAAATATTTTTTTCCCATTGCCTCTATATATTCTAGAGTGAAATGTGGAATCATTTACAGAATGGGTATAGTCTGAGAGATGGTTGACTCAGAAATATGTTTTCATAGGCACGGGTGCTGTATGGTTTTATCATGGGTGCTGTGGGTGTTGGGCTGTCTCAATACCCTTAAAACCCACTGAGGAGCCCAAACTTTGTGCAAACCATTTGCATAGATGCATACCTATCCACAAACAACAAAAGTGTTGGAAGTAGATACATATAATGGGTCATATGGTCCAATTCAAGTTAAATATACCAATTTAACTTGAATTGTCATGGGTGCTGTGGGAGTTGGGCTGTCTCCATACCCTTAAAACCCACTAAGGAGCCCAAACTTTTGCAAATCTTCTTATACTGATGCAGATATTTCCAAAATCACTAGGAGACCTAGAAGTATATACCTTTACAGGTCCCAATTCCAGTTAAATATTCCAATTTAACCATTAAAAAAACCAAATATCCCCCCTGAATAGAGCCCAAAATCCCATTCAGGTGCCCAAATATTTTTTCCCCATTGCCTCTATATATTCTAGAGTGAAATGTGGAATCATTTACAGAATGGGTATAGTCTGAGAGATGGCTGACTCAGAAATATGTTTTCATAGGCACGGGTGCTGTATGGTTTTATCATGGGTGCTGTGGGTGTTGGGCTGTCTCAATACCCTTAAAACCCACTGAGGAGCCCAAACTTTGTGCAAACCATTTGCATAGATGCATACCTATCCACAAACAACAAAAGTGTTGGAAGTAGATACATATAATTGGTCATATGGCCCAATTCAAGTTAAATATACCAATTTAACTTGAATTGTCATGGGTGCTGTGGGTGTTGGGCTGTCTCCATACCCTTAAAACCCACTAAGGAGCCCAAACTTTTGCAAACCTTCTTATACTGATACAGATATTTCCAAAAACACTAGGAGACCTAGAAGTATATACCTTTACAGGACCCAATTCCAGTTAAATATACCAATTTAACCATTAAAAAAACCAAATATCCCCCCTGAATAGAGCCCAAAATGCTATTCAGGTGCCCAAATATTTTTTTCCCATTACCTCTATATATTCTAGAGTGAAATATGGAATCATTTACAGAATGGGTATAGTCTGAGAGATGGCTGATTCAGAAATATGTTTTCATAGGCACGGGTGCTGTATGGTTTTATCATGGGTGCTGTGGGTGTTGGGCTGTCTCCATACCCTTAAAACCCACCGAGGAGCCCAAACTTTGTGCAAACCATTTGCATAGATGCATACCTATCCACAAACAACAAAAGTGTTGGAAGTAGATACATATAATGGGTCATATGGCCCAATTCAAGTTAAATATACCAATTTAACTTGAATTGTCATGGGTGCTGTGGGTGTTGGGCTGTCTCCATACCCTTAAAACCCACTAAGGAGCCCAAACTTTTGCAAATCTTCTTATACTGATACAGATATTTCCAAAAACACTAGGAGACCTAGAAGTATATACCTTTACAGGACCCAATTCCAGTCAAATATACCAATTTAACCATTAAAAAACCCAAATATCCCCCCTGAATAGAGCCCAAAATGCCATTCAGGTGCCCAAATATTTTTTTCCCATTGCCTCTATATATTCTAGAGTGAAATATGGAATTATTTACTGAATGAGTATAGTCTGAGAGATGGCTGATTCAGAAATATGTTTTCATAGGCACGGGTGCTGTATGGTTTTATCATGGGTGCTGTGGGTGTTGGGCTGTCTCAATACCCTTAAAACCCACTGAGGAGCCCAAACTTTGTGCAAACCATTTGCATAGATGCATACCTATCCACAAACAACAAAAGTGTTGGAAGTAGATACATATAATGGGTCATATGGCCCAATTCAAGTTAAATATACCAATTTAACTTGAATTGTCATGGGTGCTGTGGGTGTTGGGCTGTCTCCATACGCTTAAAACCCACTAAGGAGCCCAAACTTTTGCAAATCTTCTTATACTGATGCAGATATTTCCAAAATCACTAGGAGACCTAGAAGTATATACCTTTACAGGACCCAATTCCAGTTAAATATACCAATTTAACCATTAAAAAAACCAAATATCCCCCCTGAATAGAGCCCAAAATGCCATTCAGGTGCCCAAATATTTTTTTCCCATTGCCTCTATATATTCTAGAGTGAAATGTGGAATCATTTACAGAATGGGTATAGTCTGAGAGATGGTTGACTCAGAAATATGTTTTCATAGGCACGGGTGCTGTATGGTTTTATCATGGGTGCTGTGGGTGTTGGGCTGTCTCAATACCCTTAAAACCAACTGAGGAGCCCAAACTTTGTGCAAACCATTTGCATAGATGCATACCTATCCACAAACAACAAAAGTGTTGGAAGTAGATACATATAATGGGTCATATGGCCCAATTCAAGTTAAATATACCAATTTAACTTGAATTGTCATGGGTGCTGTGGGTGTTGGGCTGTCTCCATACCCTTAAAACCCACTAAGGAGCCCAAACTTTTGCAAATCTTCTTATACTGATGCAGATATTTCCAAAAACACTAGGAGACCTAGAAGTATATACCGTTACAGGACCCAATTCCAGTTAAATATACCAATTTAACCATTAAAAAAACCAAATATCCCCCCTGAATAGAGCCCAAAATGCCATTCAGGTGCCCAAATATTTTTTTCCCATTGCCTCTATATATTCTAGAGTGAAATGTGGAATCATTTACAGAATGGGTATAGTCTGAGAGATGGCTGACTCAGAAATATGTTTTCATAGGCACGGGTGCTGTATGGTTTTATCATGGGTGCTGTGGGTGTTGGGCTGTCTCAATACCCTTAAAACCCACTGAGGAGCCCAAACTTTGTGCAAACCATTTGCATAGATGCATACCTATCCACAAACAACAAAAGTGTTGGAAGTAGATACATATAATGAGTCATATGGCCCAATTCAAGTTAAATATACCAATTTAACTTGAATTGTCATGGGTGCTGTGGGTGTTGGGCTGTCTCCATACCCTTAAAACCCACTAAGGAGCCCAAACTTTTGCAAATCTTCTTATACTGATGCAGATATTTCAAAAATCACTAGGAGACCTAGAAGTATATACCTTTACAGGACCCAATTCCAGTTAAATATACCAATTTAACCATTAAAAAAACCAAATATCCCCCCTGAATAGAGCCCAAAATGCCATTCAGGTGCCCAAATATTTTTTTCCCATTGCCTCTATATATTCTAGAGTGAAATGTGGAATCATTTACAGAATGGGTATAGTCTGAGAGATGGTTGACTCAGAAATATGTTTTCATAGGCACGGGTGCTGTATGGTTTTATCATGGGTGCTGTGGGTGTTGGGCTGTCTCAATACCCTTAAAACCCACTGAGGAGCCCAAACTTTGTGCAAACCATTTGCATAGATGCATACCTATCCACAAACAACAAAAGTGTTGGAAGTAGATACATATAATGGGTCATATGGCCCAATTCAAGTTAAATATACCAATTTAACTTGAATTGTCATGGGTGCTGTGGGTGTTGGGCTGTCTCCATACCCTTAAAACCCACTAAGGAGCCCAAACTTTTGCAAATCTGCTTATACGGATGCAGATATTTCCAAAATCACTAGGAGACCTAGAAGTATATACCTTTACAGGACCCAATTCCAGTTAAATATACCAATTTAACCATTAAAAAAACCAAATATCCCCCCTGAATAGAGCCCAAAATCCCATTCAGGTGCCCAAATATTTTTTTCCCATTGCCTCTATATATTCTAGAGTGAAATGTGGAATCATTTACAGAATGGGTATAGTCTGAGAGATGGCTGACTCAGAAATATGTTTTCATAGGCACGGGTGCTGTATGGTTTTATCATGGGTGCTGTGGGTGTTGGGCTGTCTCAATACCCTTAAAACCCACCGAGGAGCCCAAACTTTGTGCAAACCATTTGCATAGATGCATACCTATCCACAAACAACAAAAGTGTTGGAAGTAGATACATATAATGGGTCATATGGCCCAATTCAAGTTAAATATACCAATTTAACTTGAATTGTCATGGGTGCTGTGGGTGTTGGGCTGTCTCCATACCCTTAAAACCCACTAAGGAGCCCAAACTTTTGCAAATCTTCTTATACTGATGCAGATATTTCCAAAATCACTAGGAGACCTAGAAGTATATACCTTTACAGGTCCCAATTCCAGTTAAATATACCAATTTAACCATTAAAAAAACCAAATATCCCCCCTGAATAGAGCTCAAAATCCCATTCAGGTGCCCAAATATTTTTTTCCCATTGGCTCTATATATTCTAGAGTGAAATGTGGAATCATTTACAGAATGGGTATAGTCTGAGAGATGGCTGACTCAGAAATATGTTTTCATAGGCACGGGTGCTGTATGGTTTTATCATGGGTGCTGTGGGTGTTGGGCAGTCTCCATACCCTTAAAACCCACTGCGGAGCCCAAACTTTATGCAAACTATTTGCATAGATGCATACCTATCCACAAACAACAACAACAGTGTCTATAGTATAGTATTTGAGGAGCATTGCCATTATGGAATTTATTCTCTCATTTGTCAACTATTTACAGCTTATTTTTTTATATAAATAACTAAACACCTTATGAGATGTCTGGAAAATAATGATATATTATTGTGACCCATTATAGGTATATAACTGTAAGGAAACACAGATTTATAAAACTTTAGTCATGTTATCTGAGAGATAGATGTCTTTGTTAGCTATTCTGGTCATTACTGTATACTGTTATTCTGAAATTACGATCTTGCGCCGTTGCGCATGCCCGCCCGGATGTTTACATTATTAGCGGTGTTTGTATACAATCGGTTTGTTATGGGTGGGTGGTTGGTCTCCGAGCTCGAGCTTTATGTCTCTCAAAAAGTTACTTTCCTGGTGTTTGTTTATATTATGATGGTAAACATAAAGAGCGTTCTTTGTTGCTGAATTCCTGATATGGAAATAATAAAGAGCGTTTATATCATTTGTGTGTGATTAGCCAGTAACACTGTGCTGTCTTCTGTAACACAATCAGACTCTTTCTTAGGTAAAATATAGTAGGTCTTTATGATAGCATGCTGTTTACCCGATGGTCATGGTATATATGAACGAAACTGAATTGCGTTTTAATATTTTTCTGTTTTCGGTGATTGGAACAAATGTGAATATTTTCGACAACTAAGGCCTCCCGTGCCTTTAAGCTAACTCCTGGTCGCAATGTGGTCACTTACCTCGCCGCCGACCATTCGCTATAGGTCGGCCATTATATATATATAATAAACGTGCAGATGTTTGCGCCTTAAAATCATCTGACTTTTACGCAATGCCACAGTAACAGACGTTACAATTTACACATACGTGTGGCTGAACCTGGTTACTGTGTCTTAAGTTGTTTGTGGCATGTATTTATGATATTTTAATGAACTGGATTACGACCATGTTGGTTATGCACATAAACTATTGAAATATCTCACTGGATTCAATCTGGCCATTTCAGGATAAAGGACAAGAACGAACCCATTCGGACGACGAAATCCTCATTCAGCAGGTCCAAGAAAAACTTATGGCGTTACAAGATCTGAAAGACGCCCGCAAAAAGGACCCGAGTTTACCGCCGATACCCCCCGAATTGGAGGTTATCGATATACCTGAGGTTAGTTGATTCAACTAACTTATTAATGATATATACAGCCTGTTATCGAACTATGGGAATATCGCTTAAATTTGCCATTACACCGAGCAGTATACTTTTACGACATCACCAATCCGAGTTATATCGTTTTGCGACATCACAAATCCGAGGAATACCATTTTACTATATGTCGCATTTAAACAAATCTGTCCTACCCTTTTGTCCTACCCTTTATGACAGTCATAGAATAATCTTCCAACGATCGTAACTGATGCGTTTAACCTGATATAATTTAATATCAATCTTAGTTTTATAGATTTGACCCTCAAACACCTCTTTATTTTCAAACTGGGCATCGGAAAGAAAATATGATCCATTCCAAAATTCGCAACAGTTGTAGTGAACTTCGCTTACTTCGCTTATATATGTATGATAACTTTAAAGTTCAAAGCCCAATGTGACAAAGAGATCGAGGATGCCTTACACTTATTTTTCGAATGTCCATTACTCCGTCCGCAACGAACTAAGTTATATGACAGACTAGATGAGTATGCTTTCACAATAGCAGACGTAAACAATTTCCTAACAGATACCACAAACATTCGACAGCATCGAAACCAACTACTCTTTTACATTGTTCAAAAATATATTTCAGAACGCAAACGTTTCACTTAACTAGTCGTAACTACTCACGGCATGGCATGATATTCATAGGAGAGGATTTCGGGACCGGTAATCACAATTACACAAATCAGCAGACATCATCATAATCAAAATTCTTAATATTACATGTACATTATATCTGTTATTCATATTGTTTAAACATTTGTGTAAATATTGTCGGGAGAGGAGCCACATTAAGTTGTAAAAACTTGTGCCAAATCCCGTGTTACAATAAATATGTTTAATCCAACTGATGTTGTGTCAGCCATAACTGTCACAACTGTTGGGAATGTTGACATATATCTTTGTTCGATAGGGTATTGTCGAGCAAGTAGGAGAGGAAGTGTCGAAGGGAGGATATTCCAAGACTAAGAAGTTCAAAAAAGCTCACTGGAAGGGTCGTCGGGAGGATACTCCAAGAAAGTCCAAAGGAAGGGGAAAAGGGAAGGGAAAGGGACAAGGCAACAAGGGGAAAGGAAAGGGAAAAGGACGAGAAGAAAAGGGAAATGGAAAAGGAAAGAGAACAAAACGAACAATTAGGACGAGCACGAAGGCACGCTGGGACAAAGGCATAATGCCTTACCGATTCGTTGTCGAGAACAGTGAGTGCCCCCCAAAAATATCCATCCGAATTGACACCGGAAAGGTTTCTCACACTGACATTTAGCAGTTGACAGTTATAATCATAGTGCACTATAATGGCCATGTCATTCACCAGGCACTAAAACATCTCTACTACGGAATCATTATTATTTTTATTACTATTCATTAAAATATTATTAAATCATGAGAAAGGAATGCTTCTACTTCCACATAATCTTAAATTATAGTCTGTCGCTGGAATTTTGCTTACTGTATTTCTCAAATGTACCGTTGAGAAAACGAAACGCTGATGGGTAGTTAAGCGGCATATTTCATTACTTTCAGCCAAATGAATATATTTTTGCCATTGGCAAATTTGGCAAGCGGCAGTCTGACTTCAGATGTTGTGAATATAGTGGCATGCCTTCCGCATGATTGAGCAACATTTTGATGTGTCGTGAATGGTATGAGAACACTGTTAGCAGTGATTTTGCGAAACCCGTCTACTATATAATTAGTTGCAGGTTCTCCATACATTGTACCAGAAATAATGAAATCGAACTTATGAGCTCTTGTTCATATTTGCTCAGATAACGACTTTCAACAAAGGCATTTTTATCAGGTTCTCAATTTGGTCGGGCGCCTAAATTTCAAAAGTTCACATAAGATAAAGCTTCCCCAAATTATTGGCCATTATGTACCGCAGAACAAGAACAGCATGTATCAAATTGCTAAAAGTCGGAGTGGTTGAGATCCAACAGACCACGTCCCTCGTCCGGTTGTCATCGAACTGCACATGGGTCACTAGATGGAAGCTATCAGATTTCTCAGAATTTCGTTAAACACAATGGTCCCAAGCGGCCATCTAGGATTTCACATTTGATCTATCGCCACTCCCTGCACTATCGAATTTTAACAATATTTGTTCAAAATTACCCTCCAAAGCCATCTTGGATTTCACTTTTAGCATTAATAAATCATTCGCCCACAATTTTCATTCGATTGAGCTAAACTTCAAATTGATCTAGAGGGTGTCCTCTAGATGAGGGGGGGGGGGGGGTATAATTTTTCCGAGTTTCGTTGAAAAACATGGCCGCCAGCAGCCATCTTGGATTTTACATTTGAATCTATCGGCACATCGTCCAGACCGCCACCGCTCATATTTAACTTATTTCAAAAATACTAATAAGCCCATATCGGTATTATTTGAATTACGTTCTATATGAACCTAAATCGACTAACCAGATGTACGCTCTGTGTAACGTGTTTTCGCTGTGGCCTGTGCTCTAGAACGAAATAGCGATTATAAGTCCACTATGAGCTTATATCAGAATCAAATAAGCCCAATGTGTAATTTGTGCATAGTTAGGTCCAATATGAACCTATTTGCACGAGGATATGTTGAGACCACGTGTATTGGAATGTTAAGGATCATCTCTAAATGGGAGTGATCACATTTGAACGATTTTCAATTCCCAAAAATAGCCGCCGGCAGCCATCTTGTATTTTACTCTTTGCATGACAAAATCATTCGACACGCTCCGATCGTCACCAAACTACATATGGATCTTCGGGGCGAGGTCTATAGATGGGAGCTATTGATATTTTCCAAATGTGTCTGCGAGCAGCCATCTTTTATTTCATTATTGAATCCATCGACACAGCATGCAGGCATCATTTATTGGAGAAAGGTTTGAAAAAGTTCG
The DNA here is from genome assembly GCA_032622095.1 of Siphonodentalium dalli. Taxonomy (NCBI): domain Eukaryota; kingdom Metazoa; phylum Mollusca; class Scaphopoda; order Gadilida; family Siphonodentaliidae; genus Siphonodentalium; species Siphonodentalium dalli. The sequence goes on from CP136062.1 coordinate 184,222,323, forward strand.
ATCTACACAAATCATGATCTAAAACTTGTTTCTTCTTATTCTGTGTCATTCCACTGCATGCTCAGCTTATCATTAAAGTGATGTCAAACACTCAGCTGGTGTGTTCCCAACGTAATAACGAATAACCATGCCAAAATAAGTTATTTTCGTAAATGTTATATCGAACTAGTCAGAAATCAACGTCATTGTTATACACGAATTACACATAGTGACAATTATTGGAGCAAAATCATTGTTGTAATGTTTATGTCCAATAATGCGTCCCGAATAAAGTAATAAATATTTACATTTGTCCGTAGTTCATCCGTTGTGTTCTCTGAAATGATCTAGAGTCTATTTAGTCTATTTTCGAAAATGTTAGTTCATTGCTGCATTCTTACAACGGGTATGGTGTTAGGATACTAACTGGTTGGTTTTATTCAATGAGATAAGTTCACAATATGTCTTTAACATATCTCCGCGTTGGTCAACAGTGTCAGTGATATTTCATTGTATTTCAGGTGAAAATCAGATAGCTGAATATGAAATGTCGATGGCGAGACTTGAGTTTTATACCTGCATCAGGTTTGTTCTTCATACCAACACAACACAGACCGATTTAGGACTTGTGCATAACAATTTCGTTAACTTTCTTCACGATGCCAGTGGGTAAGTTAAATTATTAACCCTATCGTTGCTAAAAGGATTCCATAAGTATACTTTGGAATGGCCCATTATAAGTAGACGACCGTCAGACGAGAGATCATACGGTGCAGAAGGATTCATATAGCTTTGGTGGGAATTTTCAGATAATAAGTTCAACAAATGGACTACTGGAGCCACTAGTCAACGCGTTTTCTTGCATTATCTTCCAAATAACCCTATCTTTTTACTAAATGTATTCTCCAACTCGGGTATAACAGTATATGTTGTAATTGTCCACTATTCACATGAGTCCTGTTCTATAAAGCACAATTCTTCTAATAAGAGCATTACTTTGTAATGTGTTAATTGTGTATTACACAATTAAATGTGTGGTTTATGTAGTAGTATTCTTCTGAATTTCTACCAGTTTATTTCTTTGGTTGGTTAGGATTCAGGATAATATGTCGGCAACTCTTAATTTACAACATTAGTCCAGACACATTAGGTTTCACTAGTGCAAAAAATCCGGGAAAGCTGAATTGTTCAGGGATTAATAAGAACATGTTTATGAACAACTTGGCAAAAGTCCCCTAGAATCCGAATTGAGCTTTTTGAGATATCATGATTTTTCGTAATGGTGCAAATTATGACGAAATTCCATTAGACCATATGCGAATGCAGTCATGTGTAGGCTAATTTATGGACTCAATCTTCACATATACCCGTCCATCATGGAGCAGGTGTCGATAGATATGCATAATTGATGCTAGAGCTTACTAACAGTCGATATTCCATAATTGTGATGACATAATTATATTGGCGAAGAGAGCATATAAATCGCATAACACTAACAACAATTATTCTAATTGTTTTCAATATAAAAGTGCTATTAGGTGTAGTTTAGTTTGTTAAAGCTACCATAATATCAGTCATATGTGCATTTTTAGATTGTGTCCCTAGCAACCGTCACCCCTTGTAAGTAAGAAATATGGTCAAAACTGACAACAATTATTTTCACCATCAAAAATGCTACACGACGTAGTTTAGTTTGTTAGAACACATATAATATTAGTCATATGCATTAATCCGATGCCGGGTAGTTGCATAGCAACAGTTGCTAAGAAGAGCCAGTCGCAAATGTTGCCACATGTGAAAATGAGCAGTAGCGTATAAGGAACATATGTGCCAAGTTTCATGCTTTTATCGCCCTTTTCACAGTTGGTGTGTTTTCTACAACAAGCACTTGGACTAGCGGAAGAGCAAAATGTGACGAGAGCCAATTTAGGGGGTAGGGTTGTTTTTACAAGTATTGACCACTTATCATAGGTATAGTTGCTAATCCCGCATATTATATTGCAGGAGTGATGTCTGTGAAGTTTAAAAAAAAAATTCTTGCGCCTACGTAATAAATATCCCGAGAAATTTGACATCGAATAAGACAGTTTGTCTGAAAAAATCGTCATTTTTTGGGGTCATTATGTTATTTTATATCCATATCTGGGATATTCATTCAAATCCCCCGTTGAATTTGTATCTCTGGTTCGAGAATTGTGTATTGAACAATATTGAGTACATTTGGTATATGTTTCGGCTGAAATTTTTTTATATATTCCCATTATTCCTATGATTGTGGAAAAAATTGGTTAACTCCGAAAGCTCAACTCCGATTTTAGGGGACTTTTCGTGACGCATCCGCGATGTTATGGCCCAAATAATATATAAAAAAATCAGCTTTCCCGAATTTATTTCCTTACTTTTCCCCATTCACGCCTAATGTGCCTGAACTATTTGTATGATCTGTTTGGAGGGTAATTTATTTACTGGATTCACTTCAATACACGAAGTTCCCTACAATATTAAATTATCGAGGTTTATATTACTCAACACCTTCTGCGCGGCTTATATCACATCATTTGTAAGTTTATAGTATGGGGCCCTGTTATTGGGTGACAAGCTTCATAACAGAAACAAAATATTTCTAAAATCTAAGATAAATTTGTCATTGAATCCTCAATAAAAGCACAGAACTGGAAAGCTAATACTGTAATCTGGTACACTTGCTGTACACTAATGTTCAATTAGGTTCATTTTGGTAGAAAACATGCTATTTCTTGAAAACTATGAGTCGTCATTTTGGACGAAGTCTGCCAAAATCGTACTCACTATAGCTACGCTATTAAGTTAATTGTACGTCCGTCACTTCATTGTGGGGTAATCTTTATATCAAATTGTGTGATGCCAATATCAACTTGTTCGATTCAGATATATTTGAAGCAACATGTCATCGCGCAAATACGCACATAATCGACCTATAATGTGAAATATACCTGGAAAATTGTGAGTTAGCTCATTTGTGTTCGCACATAATCAGCTTAGAATCGCCTCATTATGAGTCGATAATGTGACTAAAATGCTTTAATTTTCAACACATTATATCGACTCAAAATGAGGCAATTCTAAGCAGATTATCTACATAAAACAAGTTTGTGTTAATATAGGCAGATAATGTGCGGGTATTCGGGAGAACAGACTAATTTGAACAGCTGTTGTTTTCAGAGCAATTAATCTATTTAAACGCAACTGATATATCTTTGGTCAGACATAGTGAGGACCATGCCCTCTAGAAACCAATATAGTAGTTTACTCCTAAAAGTATGCAAAAATCATGTGCTCCTTATTTTGAACAAACAGGAGGGCATACAGAGAGACATAAATATCGGACCATTTACAAGTCGTAATAAGTCAGTAGTCGACTATACCATAACCATGCACATCAGCCGTTCTACCGTTGATATTGAACTTCAATATACTCCGCTAATCCATTGACGACAGATATACATAGCAGTCTGGTAAGGAAATACATGATCCATGATCCAACTGGCCATGATCTAATGATGTGATATTGCATGATTGGAACTTGGACATGCTGAGTGAGTTACGGTTTTTGGTAGCCAGGATAAATATCCGTTGATAGGACAAGTAACACCAATATTCTCAGGTTCATTTCCGAGATCTTTCGGGAAAGACTGAATGAACGATTATAGGAAACCCCAACAGTATATGGAACACAGAAGAACATAGATATTAAATAATTATGCTAACAATGTCTTCGATGGTTGATGTAACCGAGCGATCGGAAAGTCACCGTCAGTGAGATAGTTAGAGGGTCATAAAGATAGTAATTAATGTCAGGAACTTTGAGACAAGGGGTGTGCGGTGTCTCACTTTTGGTCTACTTGATGGAATAAATAAACATGCACACCGAAAACAGATATATAACTACTGTTAAAACCCAGCTCCTTTGGTCTACCTCGACTTTCTATTTCTCCGAATGCTATGATATACTATACTATGCTTTATACCACAAGTCGACATTCGTAATACCGAAAGCCATTAATTGGTAATTCGCGAGTCAAAAATATTCTAAAATGCATTCGTGCTCAAAATTCAGATAATTGCATCAACAGTATATATTTCGCACTATCAGGGTTACCCGGTGTTGCCCAGGTTAAAATGTTGTGATCGCAGATTTTAACATGTTATTAATGTCCTTAATTGTCTTACAAAATCGTCGTCACGCAAAACACATCCTTTGAGTACAATATTATGAAATGTACCTGTTGACTAATATACATGTATACATGCATGGACACAGCCTTTGATGTGAATTTGAGTACCCTTGTATTGCCTTGTTTTGTGAGGCGAATTATAAATGAAGATGCGGTAGAACATCAAAACAAGTTGATATAATTTATATACGTGAGTCTGTTATTGCCACGCAGTGGCAGACAATGTTTATTGTCCAGCGTTCATTTCGATCAGCATATTAATGTGATCTGATGTACACAGTTTTATTTTTTATTTTGAAATTTTCTTTTATGCAAAATGTTTTTTTTTTGTGATTCGCAGCACGCAGTTAGTGCCAAATATTTTTTCGGGTCACAATCTTGAACAGTGATGAATTCTATGCATCCAGCAGAGGGGTTTAGTATGGGTACTAAAGTGATAACCCACTCCTATATAACACAATACACTGCTATATGTAGCATATACTTCAGTATGCAATATGTATTTCCATTTCTGTTTCACAATTGGTGATATATTTTGAAAAAAAGGTATCAGTGAAAAATAATTGTTTTCGGAAAAAAAACTTATTTTTGAGTTGATGGTGATGACCCACCCCGCCTGCTTGTCCGGAACTCCCCCCGATCACTTTGATAAATTCAGCTATTTTGTCCGTTTATTTGACCACCACCGGTTCAACTATTCGTGTGTTAAAAAACTATTTCTTTCTTATCATGAATCTGCTTTCAACCACTTATTCATTCGCCTTTTATGTATTCCTATTATGTATTTCTCATGTACCATGTATTATAATGGCTGAGAATAAAGCATTACTTACTTACATGCAATCATTAATAGTTATTGCATATCTACTTGCAGTGGGCATGCATCCACGAGCTTGGACATGCATTAGGTTTGGCGCACGAGCAGAAGAGTTACCTGCGGGATGACTGGATATGGACTGGTGAGACGCTTGTTCAAGTTTCTAGTAAAGATGAAACATAAACTAATGAGATTCAACATTTGATCCCATTTATGTTTTTGTGATCAGATATATAATTTTTCAAAGAGGCAGTTTTTTCGTGTTGTGATGTTTTGTCGGGCGGCCAAAAGTTTAAATATGTTCGTCATGTGTTGTCGAGACGTCGTGTTGTATATCTTAGACGATACCCTAAAATTCATTCTGATTTGTCAAAGCAAACCGGGGATCGAACTTAAAGGTCATAAACTTGTTTTCCCCTCTCGAGCTATAAGAACCGAACGGACGCCTCTTGGAACATTAGTCACAAAAGCAACATTCTAACCGGGATTTTAGCCGGTTTCCGAACACAGATATATCGCTGTCGGTGCCAGCATCCAATGATCCAATACATGCATTGCAAGGGACGAGGTAGTTAAACTCCAGCTTTTTTATTTTAATATTTGTTCAATTGCGCAGCGTATTTTATTGATTTACAAACGAAAACAGATGGGTCGAGTGTTTCGCAAATGATTTCGTTCACCCATTGTTGATTGTGTGATGGAATAAACAGAATAAACACAAACAATTCATTTTCCAATAATTGTACTAGTCATTATGAAGGACACTCTCGGACCCTTGTATATAATTAACAGCAAATTCCAAAGCGCGCCTCTGAAAATGCAGATGCAGATTTTCAACCGGTTTTGTCGATATGTTTGCTATTTTGAGGGATAATAACGGTAAATTATGGCATGAGAGGAAAAAATGACCACTTATTGAAAGAATGGGCCCGGCTATTGTATGAATCGCTATACTGACGTCATAGCCTCGACTGAAACAACTTTTAACAGTGTTTTTAGTGGAGAAAATGCTATTAATTTTTATATGACAATATCTCAAATCATTTGAGACAATTTGAGTTATTTTGATAAAACACGCAGTGTGTATATATCAATTGCGATCAATATAGCTATGTGTTATTTCCTAGGAATAATGTCGTAAAATTTACAATGAAATCGGGGAAATATCTGGCGGACGTCGCCATGGTCATGGTTATGGTCACGTTATTACGAAAAAAATAATAACACGCGCACCACGTGCACCAAATATGCTAAAACAAATACGTCACAACACAGAAAATGGCCGTCATGCATGACCGCTTGACTACTTGTAGTACAATACATGTTTATAGTATATCAAGTTGATCGCTAGATTTTAGTTTCTAGGCGGACATTTGCAGAACTATTTCTTTGGAGAAAAAGTCACCATAAAACAACAAAATGTCTGAAAAGATTAATCAGTATTGAGTAGTTATGTCTGTTAAATTATTCCAAACGTGGTTCAATAATAGTTATGTTGTTTTATGTTGTTTTTGGTCCTTCGCGCGTCAAAAAAAAAGTTCTCCAAATGGCCACAAAAAAACTAAAAAATGCAATGATAAATGTTTTATTTATTTTCATGATTTAAGTTAGTAAATTGAGCGCATACCCTAGTTGGGTTCACAAGCGAGATAATGCAGTGCGTTTGTTGCAAATATTTCCTTCAAACTCTCCAATAACCAACCTTGGCTTTTATTTTGTTTAAACCACTTTTTTTGGACATAAATAGAACGTATCTCTCGTGTTGTGAGGGTAACATGTGTTGTTATAGTACTTTATCGTACAACGGTGATGGAGGATAATAATTTCCCCCTTTCAAATTGATAGTTTGAAATTGAGATTTTTTCAAAATTCTTGCCTATAGCAGTAAAACGTGTCGTGCGTTATGACGATTAATTTTGGGATGTCTTGACCAAATGTGTGAACCGTCTACTTTCGGTTTCGTTAAATATCTCAACCAATAGATATAGCGAATATGTTATGTATCATTTTGTGCTAGCCCATTATGAATCCCATCCCCATATTAATATGATTGTTGAAAAGATATAAGTATGCACGTGATTAGGCTCACATTTTTTCGAACTTGTGAAATTTGAACGCCAAATTCTCCTAAAAATAAATCTGTTGGACATTTTTTGTTTAATTATCGGAGATGATTTGTTGTGATAGCTCTAATAGTTTGCTTATATCTTTAGAAAATATAGAAACAACGAATGTTGAAATTGTTAAGCTTTCACCACCATGTTCCAGCTATGACGTAGGTTACCGCCCCTGTATATCTTGCCTCGGGTAATCCACAGAAAAGCCGATTTCTCTCTCTCCTGGGTAACACATCGATCAGTGTTGCGACCGTCGTCGAGTATTTACCTCATGCATATTCGATATTTTACACGTGTAATGGAATTTCAAACAAATCTTATTGTTAATTTCAGGAGAGTCAAAAGTGGGCACCAGTGGTTACTGGGGTGAGCGCTATGACTTGGCCAGCGAAATGCACTATGGGTGGTCGGTGAGTCTTCGTTATTTCTGCCATTTTCCTTCTTGCTGGCGGTATACGTTTACTCGAATGGCTGGTGAAGTCATGACCCATTATTAATCGATGACGAATCTGGATTTACGATGAAAAAAACACATATCTGATTACTAAATGGTTTTTTTCCAGTATTGTCGACCAACGCGATTACTAGCAGTGTGTACAAGTATGACGTAAACACTATACCCAAGAATCGCGTTAGGTTTATTATATGTATCTAGATAATGCTTGGCTTTGAGTCCACCATTCATCATTGAGGACCACTATTTTTTCATAGCCAACGACAAGACATGCATTACTTATTATATATATATCGAACATAGCTAACGACAAGACATGCATTACTTATTATGTTATATATCGAACACTGGTATGAATAATTTGTCGCGAATTTTGTATATATCTGTCTCAGATTTTACAGTTTACGGCAATCATTTGGCGATTGCAGTGGAGTATAACTAAGTTACAACAAACATCATATCGTCATGATTCATGTCTTTATGTATATTAATCTATGGTCAATAAAGACATTTCGGCAAAACATGTGAAGCTAAGTTATTTATCTTCGATGACAACGGAAAAGGAAGTTATATAATACACACTAAGACTGTTCGCTTGCCACACTAATCGGACAAAAAGTTATAAATACACTAGAGAGCTATGATCGGACAAAATATCATTATTGCTCACCACTACATGTATGTCTAAAGATATACTGATATTGCAACAAGTACATGTACCATACAAGATAGTTTCAGATTTACCGTGTATTCATGTGTCAATACGATTGCGTGAAATGAGTCTATTACTATAAATAGAAAAATAATAGTCACGATAGTAGCTAGGTGAGTAGTATAATATGGGAAATAATATAGCAGTGATTAGCCAATCTGTATATGTAGGTGTCTTGGTTTTGAAACGCACGTTAATTAGCTGCTGGCAGAGTTGACAATTCCTTAATTGTGTAATTACTAAATATTGCAAATCGTCACTTTGTTGAAAAACAACACTCTTTGGAATATCACAATTTAAACAGTGGTTAGATTGCCCACCTTTTTAGAGGAAGTAAGCTGAAATATGAAATATGTTCACACCCCGTTACCATTGTTTTATTATATTTAATACAATGTGGTTGTATCAGTTGTTATAATAAACTAAAGATTTGAATTTGTCGGCAAACGGCGACCGTTCCCATGAATATACGATATATTATATCAAGACGTGCTTTCGCGTCAACGTTATTTCTATAACACCCTAAGTTAGAACGTATAAGGCTGCCGTTTTACAACCTAAACCTCTCTATTGATTTGTTAATATGTGTGTCCATGCTCCGTTTTTAATATTTTGTTATATTAATACAATAGTTTTATATTAAAATAAGTTTAACAACATGTACATTTATTTAAGTGAAACAAACTGATGAGTATGAACCATGCACAGTGCGCACTGACGGAATGCGTGTAGCATCTAACTCTATTATAACCGAAAAAATTCCAACCAAACAGAAAACAAACACAACGATAAAGTTAACAAACGGCAGATTCTGCCAACTATTGTCGCTACATATAATTGATATAGATGGTGTTGCGTGTTGACAATTTTGATATAACATGTATGAAAATAATTACTTTATTCTCAATTCTCACACGATCACCACAGCCGAGTTTTCCACTTACATAGCTTTAGTTTTCTCGTTTAACAGAGCAACATCAAGCCGCTGGACCCACACATGCGCTACCTAATGCATGCAGCGAACGAGTTCTTCTACATGTGGAAAATTGTATCGAACGAACACAACTGTCAAGGTATGATACATATATATCATTATTTCCAGGAATATTTTCATGTTCATTCAATTGAAATTGGAATTTCTCTTTGTCGTAGAGGATAATGTTGTTGCATTTCCTGATTACTAGCACATTATTTTATATATGGTAAACCTTGTCACATATATGTAACCAATTGTGGTTCTGATATAAACCAACCACAATACAACATTATTGGTTTTGAGCCTGAAATGCTATGATGCGGTTGTGACAGAATGAAGCTGTTCAGAAAGTATATATACCGTTCGAAAAAAAAAAAATTCGCGGCGGTGTGTTAATCTGGACGAATCGAGGACAAACCATTTTGTGTATAAAACATTAAAAACATGTATAATATGAATCATTTTAATAATGGCTTTGTTGGTTGTTGCAACCGGATCATAATTCAGATTGCTATATACCTGTCGTTTTAGCGAACACGATTGCAGCCATTACAAAAATATTTTTAAATATATATGTTCTTGAATGCCTTTTTCTCGGAATATAGACAAACATCCCAAACCTGTTAACTTAAATTTAGAACAAATAACGGTACTTTTTCTAAACATCAATTTCCATACAGGCATCGCATCGTTTCAACAGGCCCAGCAACATCATAGCACAGCATGTTCTCGAAAAAGGTTTTATATGGTCATTATTTGAATCAGAATTACGCTCTAGCTGCAACACATCCTCGTGCAAATAGATTCATATTGGACCCAAATATTCACATAGGTTCATATTGGACTGATTTGATTCTGAAATATGATCATGTTGAGCTTAAGCCGTTATTCCGTTGAATGAAGCGGACCGCAGTGAAACACATTATAAAGAGCGTGAATTTGGTAAGTCGTGTCGATGAAAAAAGTTAGATTAAATAATTGCAAAATGGGCTTATTTCGGATATGGAAATAATTCCATATTGGATTTTTTTTAAACCGCGTTTTAGGTGCATATAGAGCATATCTTTATGTTAAAGACACACGGCGGTTTGCGCTCCAAAATACACATAATATTATTCGCTTTTGTATTTTTTCCCGGTATCGAAATAGGTCGTTAAATATCTGAACTACCTTTTCGTGTTAGTTTCTGGTATGATAGAAATAAAGAGTATTTGTCTGGCGAAAAATTTAAAATGGCTGGAAAATGGCTGTCACTTGGGAAAGTGTTTTTCAAATCACATGAAGCCAGTATATAAAAATTGCGTGTATTTATCGACCTATCGTATCAGTCCCTTTAAATTACAACGACACAATTTGGAGGTTCAAATAAGCCATGTCCGTTTAAAATAAGCCCGTTATGTGCTTATTTTCACGAGAAGAGGCTGCTATATGAACATAGATAACCAACTCACGACTTCACGCTCTCTATAATGTTTTCAATGTAGCCACGCAAGTCAGCGAAATAACGGGCATATATCCACTATGGGCTTATTTCAGAATCAAATAAGTCCAAGTTGAACCTATGTGAATATTTAGTTCCAATATGAACTTATTTACACGAGCATATGTTGCATAGCAAATTAGCAGGACCACTTAACCAGCCGTGCATATAGTCTTGATGAATTGAAGTGTTGGCCTGTCCGATATCTTATTTGATTCATACATATTCCATTAACCCTTTACCCAACAGAACGGCCCTGTGCCAATGCATTCTCTTATATATGCGAGTCGACCATAGGTCGCCTCGCATATATAAGAGAATGCATTGGCTTAACACATTAAAAATTATAAAATTGTTAAAGAATGTAAGAAAAAATGGTAAAAAGTGTTAAAAAAAATATTTTTTTAGGCCAATGCATTCTCTTATATATGCGAGGCGACCTATGGTCGACTCGCATATATAAGAGAATGCACGGGCACAGGGCATAACTGTAACCATCACAATGTGGTCAATGAGCCGGTTCCAATGATACCCATATTTGTATGGTTCTATTGAGACAGACCGAAGATAATTTAGGCTGTTGCAGCTTTATTTGGCCGGTTTTGGCCGGTTTGTTGGGTAAAGGGTTAACTGAACAATGATAACTACATAAGGGAACTAACCGATTCTATACCTGGCGGACGTTCACGCAGGGTGGCAATTTCACCAAAATCAAATCAAAACATCATGCAACACTATTTGCGAAATACATGTACTATCCCAGATAAACTATTCTATCACTTACACTACCGTTTCTTCTTCTGTAGCGCTGATCTGTCCTGACATGGCTAATGTCACGTGTGAGAACCATGGCTATATATCTCCATATGATGGCGTCTGTCAGTGCATATGTCCCACGGGACTTGACCATGCGAGTAACTGTGTGGATGTGTACCAAGGAGGTAAGATTTGTAAGGACTCGTGGCAACTACATACATATAGCGTATTCGTGTATATATAATACTAGCAGGTTAGCCCGCCACTGGCGGCGTTTGTCCGAAACATGACATTTTTTGCTTTTCAATGAGTTAATTGTGCCTTTTTAATAAAGATAAATTATGGTACCCGTCCCTAAAAGAGGTATGCCAACAATGTCGTTGTTGTTGGCGTTCACGGCTTGTGTGGCCAACACGGCTATATTAACTAATGGTACCCGTCCCTAAAAGAGTCGTTGTTGGCATTATTCCGTTGTTGTTTGCACCCGTCCCTAAAAGAGGCATGCCAACAATGTCGTTGTTGTTGGCATCTACGGCTTAGATGGCCAACACGGCTATTTTAACGAATGGTACCCGTCCCTAAAAGAGTCGTTGTTGTTGGCACCCGTCCCGAAAAGAGGTATGCCAACAATTTCGTTGTTGTTGGCATTCACGGCTTGGGTGGCCAACACGGCTATATTAAATAATGGTACCCGTCCCTAAAAGAGTCGTTGTTGTTGGCATTATGTCGTTGTTGGCATTCACGGCTATATTAACTAATGGTGCCCGTCCCTAAAAGAATATTCCCGCTTGGATCGGTCGTGAATCGATAGCGAAAACTAATAAAAAATGTAGTGTCACGCCTCTTAGATCAATTCTGCCTTTTCGTCGATGACTATAAAGAGCGTTACCCGGTTAAATCTCCCAATATGGAAGATATAAGGAGCGTTGGTGTGTTAACCCCCACGGTGCCATTTTTTGTGACTGGGTAGGGAGAAGCGGTGCTCTGAGCTTGTCCAACATGCGACGTGGACGATCCGCGTGGGATTTTACCCTTATATACGAAATTTGAGCTCGATCCGCGCAGCCGTTTTCGATTCTATGAAGTACCCACATACACACATATATACACATATATATATACGGAAGTCTCAAAATAGATATATAGATATATACCAATATTTGGTGTCACAGAACATCATAACAAACGACATGGACTAACATATAAACAAATGGACATCAGTAAAGATGACACTGAAGGTATATTCTTATAAATGTACATAGTCGTTTTGTGTGCTACTGTTTTCAATAATCAAAAGTTTGTAAAAAAAAAATAGTTCAATAGTAAGTAGGGAAGCATCACCGGACGGACTGTAACTAATCAACAGCGACTGCAGAATTGAATATAATATAGTAGTCGACATTGGAATGTATATAACTGAAACCATTTTATTCTATTAGGCAGTGTATCTGTGGACCATCCAATACCGGTAGTCAAGAGTTTAAGGTGTGCGGCGACGTTTTTTGGTCAAATATAATATGTATATTTGACGTCCAAAAAACTCTATTTTTAATAAAAAGTTATTTATCCAAATTTTTGAATACTTAGAACATCCAAATTGTTTTCATGTGTAATACTATGGATATTCTACATGAAAATGCATCCAAATAATTTAATAATTTAGTAGAAATTTTTTTTTACTAAAAAAGTTCAATTATTTGGAAAAGAAATCAGAAATTTTGATATTTTATCAAATTTAAATTATTTTTCCCCCAAGAATTTGTTATCCTTACATGGAGTTTATGGTCTTGAAATTTGCTTTGATTTATTCCCTTAATAATAGGATATAATATAATGTCATACATACAATAGTTTGAACATTATTAGAAATATACTACCCCTCCCCCTAAAATAAATAAAAATCCCGAAATTTTCTATATATAGGTATAATCCGATAAAACATAAAAATATGTATAATAGGTCAAAATTGTTTGAATTTGAGATTCATAATTTATATTTTCATTTTAAAATTTGAATACCAGAATTTCACATTGTTTTAAAAAGTTCAATCATGTGTATCATCCAAAGATGAGTCACTGTCACAATTGTCCACTATATTGTCCAGATTGTATAGGTTTAAACAATTCAGCTGACATTTACAGGCGAGTGAACAATTCAAGTTGGATTTTCGGCAGCTACATCTGGACGAAGAACACCTGGAACTTGAACATTTACATGTTGGGATTTCTTGAAATGTTTTCGGTAATGGCTCGGCAGTCATGAGAGTATGTGTCATGCCTCCTTCATCTTCTTTCCAACCGTAACTGGTAGGATATGGTAACTTTGGAACAGACGTGAGGGCTGCATACCACACAATTGTTTGATATTGACTGCGGCGTAGATATTGATGCAAACAATCTTTAGTTGGTGGAAGTTTTGATAAGTCTGCTAGTTGATGGAACATTTCAGTCCTGAGTTAATTCACACCACATGCATTTGATGATAGAGAATAAAGTTGCATGATAAACTTTTCTGCCAGAAGTTTATCAAACTGACCATACAGGTCAATAGGTTGTAGCAGGGAAGGGGTCTTCATATATTTCTTCCAAGTAGACTTCTTCCCTTTTCCATATAGTTGACTGGTTGTATCACATCCTGTAACTGCATGGTAAATTGGCAAAACCATTAATTACTGATGCGAGAAAATTCTTTTCTATATCATTAATTGGGAGGTATTTAGGTTTCTTCACAGTCCCTGCACTCAAAATAATTTCCCCATCAAGATTTCGCAGGTGGTAGAGAAGCAATACAATGACATCTGTGTCACGACTTTGGACTATTACTCTAGCATTTCCTTTTGTTGCAATATCTTGAACATGTAATAGCATTCTGGTATCAGCTTCTTCGTGAGATGATTTTAGATGATCTAATGTGGAATCCAGTTGATGTCCAGCGATAGCTATCTGATAGTCAGCACAGCCACCAGCTACAATAACATTATTTCCGATTGGTAGATCAACACCTTTCTTGAGTAATTCACAGGTCAGGAACTGCAGAAGGCTTTTCTTATTTTCTGATGATCCAATGAACGTTACCCAGGAATGTGGCAGTGGAAGATCTCTTCTATCAACAAGTTTGTGTATGTATCTGGTTGACTGATTTCTCTTTTGGCGTGTCCCAAATATTTTGGAGGCTGCTGAATAATTGTCAAAGACAATATCGACTCGATTACATCCATTTGTCCTGAAGTATTTCAACACTATATTTGTGAAGACATCTGCAAGATCTCCAAATGTTTCAGAGTGGTTTGGTTTGCCAATAGATTGAACAAGTGCCATACCATCAATTACATAGCATGTTGTCTTAGGAGAATCTGGAAGTTTGTTCAATGAGTATTGGTAGGATAGAATGTGAAGTAATGCAGCTTTATTGTGGAATGGAGCTGTCCATCTAGTGAAGCGAGTGACATTGGTGTCTTGTTGAGTTCGAATTGAAGGATGGATGGAATGTCAATATCCCTTCCATTATCTACATCACTTAGTAACCGTCGGACAAGATGACACTCACTCTTAGTCGTCTCAATCTTGGTGTTCTTGTTCTTTTTCACCTTTATAGACAGTGTTGTAAAAGTTTTTGCTCTTGTTGAGAGTAATATGACTGTAAAAATCAACGTTATGGCCATCATCTAGTCTTGAACTCACAAACTTCTCTACAATTGACATCCCGGTTTCAACGACAGAAAGCAAATCATCTTTAATGTCATCGGTAGCCAAATCATTAGTTGCAATGCACATAAAGTTGTTGTCTCTTCGAGAAAATGGGTTGAATTGTTCTACCTTTGATTTCACCTTCTGTACATCTTCATCTTTCTTGATATTTCGAGAGTACCTATCTGTTGACATATTGATAGTTGCACAGTCTTCATTCCGATCAAGGAACATCCATCTTCAACGGTCTTGGTCATTTCACGACATGTTAGCATCCAGCGGTCCAAAGCAGTCATGTTCCTAGTTATACCAACTCAACCGCCTGATGTCTTGCATTTCCGAGTAATGTGTTCTAGGGCTATATCAACCGACACCTGGTCGCTTGTTTCTTTTATGACGAAGTTACCATACTTAAATTCTGCATGAACTGTAGGAAAGTTGGAATCCAGGTTCTCCATCTAATGCAGATATACAACCCCCCCATCCTGTGTAGCTAACATGGTCATATACAGCCATCAGCGGCAGCATTCTCCTAAACATACCTAGATGTAGATTCCATTGCCCTTCTCTCTCAGCTCGAATCAAGCACAATAAAATTTGAACACAATTTATGTACAGCAACCAGTATTGAAATGTGCTGTTCTCGGAATTTAATTCACAGAATAAATCAAGCTTGTTAGATAATTTCCCCATCTTCATCATCATTGTTTCCGATACCTGTCTACAGCTGTCCATGTCCTTCCCTACCTCAAAATATGTAGATAACTTCTTTCCCTCATTATACAAGACATCAAATCTTGTATCCTCATGCTCTCGAAGCCAGCTCTGATATTCCTGGAACAATATTATGTACATCGTCTCGAACGTTAGCTTGAGTGCACGAACAGACCTGTTCCACAACTTTCCCTTCATTATCTATATTGTCAGATGTACATTCACTATATATCCCGGAGTCTCTCCATATGTCAGTCAAGCCAGAAAAAGCTAAATGTTGCCCAAATTACTCGAAGGAAATTTAGAGCTATATGAAAATTTTCCATCCTGATAACGACATTTGAGAATTTTTCTGGCAACAACCAAACAATTTCCTTTGCCTTGCAATAAAGTGCCTGGTCAAATGTAATAACAGTATTTGGTTGTGAGAATTATTTAGAAATATGGCTGCATCGTAGAAGAACGGTAAGAATTGTGTCCATATCATTGGCTGGGGCAGGTATGATTGGTAAGTACCCGCTAGTTGATTTTTCTGATTATTCAGTGGACATTTTCTGGTTGTAGCCTGTCCAAGAAGGAACATACTGTTGATCACCATGATTCCGTGATATTAAGTAGACTAAATCCTTGTATTTGCTTTCTGATTGCAGGTCATCATTTGGTTTAACATCAATCCTGCCAAGCCCTCGTGGTGAAACATGGCCTGAAACATTTACAGACTCGACACTATTAAATGCTGGTGGGACAGATTTAAGAACTTTATCCCGTTGTATTCTATCACTCCTCTGTATTTTGCATGAAGCAGTGCTGTCACCCGGTTTGTCTACGGATCTCTGAAAAGCTGCCATTTGTGTAACATGGAAGGTTCCTTTTCCATCTAGAGTCTCCTCAATGATGTCCAGGTTATCTGCAGCAAATTGAATAAATTGATCTTTCTGTAAATTGTTGGGAATGAAAGTTGAATTGTTTAAATGGAATATCTCTATCTGAGCATTTGCTTCCGTAGTGTCAATTCGCTGAACAGTTTCATAAGAAATGCTATGACCACCAGCATGTAGAAAGTTCACAAGAAACTTTTATCTAGATATATGGTGAACAACTAATCCAGTAGCTATATGCTTTGAAGTATTCCGATTACCATTGAACATAGCATATACAATATCTTGGCCAAGATTTAGAATCTTTTGATGAGTATAGACTTCTTCTTGCGACTAAGAGTCAACTCATCTTGATTTGGATCCAGGATTAAGCTAAGAAGAGTATACAAGCTATCAGGAATACAGTCCTCAGCTGCCTTTGTAGAAATAGAGTAACCTATGTGTTTTGACGATGATTTCATATCGGAGTGAACTCTCAATGCTACATGGTAGAATTCTTATATAATAGAATGTGTCACTATCTTGATCCACCGATGCATCAGATTGAAAATTACATAGAAGTTCATTGTCTGTTGATTCAAACAAATTGTTCAGCTCCTCGATACTATTATCGTTTGTGCATGAAGAAAACACAAAGCTTGGGACTGTCTTATTTCTCTGTCTGCGAAATATAATTTCCGGGCCATAGTGTGCTTGGAGTTTGAGTTTCAGTGTACTTGAGCGAATATTGTTGGCACTTGTTGGACAATTCTTAGATATGAGCTCTTCATATTTTTGTACGACTGCATCCATTTGAAACACATGTCCTTGCTGAAAGCCAAAATCGACCAGACTGATGAGATTATTCAAGGCCGAGCCGCCGAATTATCCGAAGCCATCACTGATTCATATTCTTCTGTGGATAATAGAGTACTATATATTATCTGTCGGTTACTTATTTTTCCATGACATCCATCCAGATGAGTAATGGACTTTTTCAATGTATACATTATAACTGAATGGTGGAGTCCACTTATTTAATAATTGAAATGTTGAACAAAACAAACTCTTTATTTCTGGATTTATTCAATATTATTCAATAATCTGAGCTATGTTTCAAATAATAGTACTGGATTTGAATTTTGTGATATACGTCCGAAAACTGTTCTCTGTAAGTGACTGACAGATAATTATGAAGACACAATTACCACCTTAGCAAATGTGAAAAAAAAAAAATTATTCAAGCATTTTTATTTTTATTATTTTTTCGACCGACCCTACCAAAACAATGTTTAAAAAAATCCGTAAAGTAGAAAAATAAAAAAGTTGGACTTATCTGACATACCAAAGGCTAATAGTATTTGTTATGGAGTACATGTTGCTTTATAATGTCCTGCAGACAAAAATACATAATTTTAAAGGAATATACAGTAGAAAATGACTAAAAAATGACAATTTTTCCTATAAAATGTCTGAAAATGACATTAATGTTTAAAAATATATAATTTTACAGCTCAATACATATTAGTACATCTTTACTTATATCTATTTAGAAGAAATCAGCTCACAAATCTCATCTTTAAAAAGTGTTGTCAATGGATAGAGACCAATTATGTATTTTTAGATTCTTTTTCTATGGGCACATAGTTATGCCCCTTGTATGGCCCCGCACACATGTACGGGTTGACTACCGGGCGTGGAGTGACCATATGGTGTCCCTTTATACATTAGAAAAGGTTTCAGTTATATACATTCACATGTCGACAAAAATGACTTCTAGGTTTTATTTTGTGGTTTTGGCCTCTGTACTACAGACTTGTTCCATCGTTACAGATGACAGCCTGAAACAGCTAGCGTGGCCGGGAGGTAGCTTTGCGCTGCTTAAGACTGGGTCATCGTGTCCATCCGGGATGCAGAGTGGCTCTATAACACAGGGAGCAGAAGAAACAATCCAAACGAGTTCTCGTTTCAACGTCGCAGGAAGTAAAAGTGAAGAGAACATTACTTTGGAGTTCTGTACACAGAGTGGAGCCGCAGACATGGGGGAAGTATGGCCTCGCGGAGTATACTGTATACACAGAATGGGAGGGACATGTCCTCAAGGTACTGTCACCATTAAATTTACCTCATTCGGTATATCCGGCCTCTGACAGGTCGATCGCTGTGCACTAATTTGGCATAGTTGTGTTCTAAATTTGGCACGATACTATATAATCGCAATACATTTAGAACTATTTAAATCGTAGGTAAAATGAAGATCAAACTGTTTTAGCTGTTTTAAATGTCCAATTGATCAATTGATGCTCTTTACCAAGAAATCATTTTGATCGCTGCATTTTGTTTTAAATATCCTTTTTCTTTCTATAGTAGGACAATTTATTTCAATTCACCAAGTCGTCCCGAGGCATATAGTCTTGATATAAATATTTCATGTATTTATCGACATTTTCCGGAACCTAATAGAAGAGAGTAATTACCTAGCTTGGTTTAATTTCATACCTGATATCTTTTGCCGCTGTAAATATGCCCTGTCCTATGTAACACCACAAAACAACAATTCTCTGTACAAGAAAAATAATTAGACCAGACCACGAGTCATTAATATGAGGCTATGACGTCCAGATAGTGACTTTCGTAAGAGAAAGTTAAAAAACATTTTGGTTTGTTTAGTTGTCATGTCAGCAAAAATTCAAATGATGGTCTATTGTTAAGAGCGCCCATGCTTCCTTCACCCAAAAGCGGTAGATAATAAAGAGCGTTCTCAGTTATGAGTTTCTATGGTCGTTTTCGATGTATCACGTATATGGGTAGTTTTTTGTGGTTTATCGTCATGCCTGTTCATACGAATGATGGTGATTTCATATTGTCAATTTGATAGAGCCTGGTATGCGCCGTAATTTGATAGAGCCTGGTAAGCGCCGTAATTTGATAGAGCCTGGTAAGCGCCGTAATTTGATAGAGCCTGGTAAGCGCCGTAATTTGATAGAGCCTGGTAAGCGCCGTAATTTGATAGAGCCTGGTAAGCGCCGTAATTTGATAGAGCCTGGTAAGCGCCGTAATTTGATAGAGCCTGGTAAGCGCCAAAATTTGTTTAGAAAGTTCTGACATAGTTTGTTTCAAGTCGGACCGACATTTCTAAATCTGCACGGTGTGGCCTCTCGCCGAAATTTGTTTTTTTTTAACTTTTTAATAGAGTTTGATGAGGGCAGCATTGAATTCAGTGACAAATATGGTGCGACCACGACTGGATCATCTCCGGATGCCGCGATGGACTCCAATACAACTGTCCTGGAGTATTGCTGTCGAAAAGATGGAGGCAACGAAGACCCGTTGTCCTTTCCAACGTCATCGCCATTCATGTTGTATCAGGTTTGGAACTCGAAGTGTCAAAGTGCGAAAGGTTAGCAACACGTCAATTAAGGGACAACCAACCAGCATAACTTTTCACTGTGTTCTATACTGCGGAAATATTTAAATTTAAATGTGAATGTTATTTATAGTAGTATTCACTCAAATTGGTAGCATCTTCTATAAATACACACACACATATATTACACGAAATCCCTATTATATCATTAAAAATCCATTACATATTTCCTTATCTCTTACTACATGTAGTTATGAATAGGCGCGTGCTTCCCGTTCATATCACTTGTCATCGCGCCATAAAAATGACCGCTCGTCTTTGCATTGATTCAGGCGGATAAATACTATTGATATTAAGCCGCTCATGACACCAACACCAGACAATGCAAAATGATTGCTTTGTCCATTTAAGTAAAATATTGTCCAACTTCGTTGTACTAACGAAAATAGACACAAACAAATTGGGGAACTATATTTTTCGTCGCCAGCCCCAGAGCGCGCAATACTATCTTATACGGTTGTGAAGTACAAACGAGTTTCATAAAATCTCATATCCCAACATAACTCGTTTGGAGATCCTCTCTCTCTTTCTGCTGTGTGAAATTCACATTACACCAGCGGCGGGCTGCGAACTCAAATCGTTGTAGTGACAACGAAGGCAAGTCCGACGCGCTAACCACTGGACCACGGGGCATATTGCACTGGGCATATCAATGTTGTCATATCAATTGCTGTATTTATTATTGGTGTGTGTTGCATGCTGTCTTACATGGTGTGTTATGATAATAAATGTTATGTTATGTTACACACATCAGGTGTATGGAGGAACGGACTCAGTATAGTCTTGTACATACCTAATGTTGTCCTTTTATTACTGGAAAATTAATAACAATAATTATTCCTCAATCCATACACCATCTAACGCGTGGCAGTTTCAACTCGTATACCTCTTGTTTTAGACGATAATAGCCAGGTTCAGACACACTTATATAAATATGTAAATATCATCGTGCACTAATATAGTACATGTATTACAATATGGAGATATAGGGGAAAAATCACACGATTTTACGACGCCAAATATACACGTTTATTGATATCGGCCAATGTCTAGCGACACGTATAAATAATATTTGATGGTGAGGACAGGCTGAAACAATGCGACGACCATATGTTTAATTTTCTTCGATAAATATTAGATCGTTCTGCGCAGGCAAATCCCATTCTCTCGCATTCTGCACAGCGTTGGCCGGTTATCAAAAGATCGGGTTATTCGTTTTGGCTACACGTTTCGTAAGCTATACACGTTGGATGCAAACTTATAGACAGCTTGACTTCTCTTCACTTCTACAAACAGGAATACCCTAACAAATCTATCAGTATTCAAAAAAGAAGCCCTAAATATCGTGAGAGCAGCCTGAGGAAGAAACAAATCAAACAACCCAACCGTGAACCCACCCCATCCTAACATCAATGTGAAACCAAGTAATACCCTTTTCCCCCATGCTAGATATATACTATGCACAAAATTAAGGGAACCTAAATCCGTATATCCCCACCGTAGCGCTACACCCCCTCCCACCATGCCCATTATATAATTGTACTGGGTCCCATGTCACATTGATATTATACAAATAATAATACACACCGAATATGTGTGCTCATCGTGACTACCCCCCCCCCCCCCAACCAACCACTAACCACACCTAACCCCTAATTGACAAAATGAAAAGCCCAACCAAAATAGTTATTATGCACAAAACAAAGCACAAAGAATGTGTTACTTCAAAATGTAATGTGCACCATGATTTCATTGTATATACATATGCTCGAGTGTTGTACGCGCTCACATGTCAACCATGATTTCGATGAGCAATAAACTATCTATCTATCTATCTATCTGACTGTACGAGTAGGCAAAATGGTCACGCGGGTCAGTTGACTTACATTGGCAATGGTAAAAAACGTTGCTAGTTACGCGTACGTGTAGCACAACCTGGGTGATATTGCACCAATTGCTTAAGTTAATGGATGTGGATTTAAGCGAGACAATTTAGACCGATACTTTTTGTTCCAGATATGCACGTTATGAAGGAATATTACAAATTCAAAAACGTGGCTGCAGATTCCTTTGTCAAGACCGGTGTGACTCCCCAGACGTCGATATCTGGATCAACTGCCAAAATAAACTACTGTTTTTATGAACCTATCACTTACAGTAAGGAAATATATCAAGGTTAATCCGGATATAATTGTATACGCCCGAGTAAATGTTATTCTACAGTTGCATGTGTATAATGATGTTTATGATAGAAAATCTTTGAAAACGCATTAAAGGTACGGTTGGCCTTGGCGTGGGTATCCTGTGAAAATATTTCCACCCATCAAAAACCGCCACAAACAGAAAGAACATCAAAATGTAGACAGACTTTGTCCGTATATAAATAAGAAATATCGCATAAACAGTATGTTGTTCTCATATGTTTAACCATTGTTATGTAAACAAAGGCATAAAAAGTAACTTTTCTGGTGTTTGTTTATATTATGATGGTAAACATAAAGAGCGTTCTTTGTTGGTGAATTCCTGATATGGAACTAATAAAGAGCGTTTATGCCATTTGTGTGTGATTAGCCAGTAGCATTGTGCTGTCCTCTGTAACCCAATCAGGCTCTTGCTTAGGTAAAATATAGTAGGTATTTATGATAACATGCTGTTTACGCGATGGTCATGGTATATATGAACGAAACTGTATGCGTTTTAATGTTTTTTTGTTTACGGTGTTTGGAACAAATATGAATATTTTCGACAATTAAGGCCTCACGTGCCTTTAATATGTATAACATTAGATGCACATGTTTCCCTCGGTGTTTTATACTGATGCAAATGACTACATGTTTTTTAAAACATATTTTTATTGTATATCAATTGAATACATGTTCCATAGAGATGTTATTGTTGGATGTGGTGACGTGGAAAAATATAGTGGAGTTGAGAATGGTATATATATTCAATGAACTAACTATCTGTATTTTGTTCAAACGTAAATAATAATAATGTTGAGGCCGCGAGCCAACATGAGTTTCTGCTACCAGAGACCACGGGGGGGGGGGTACAATTTGCGAACAATTATAGTAGGGTCAAATCAGATCAGACTTTATATCGACTACCAGAACCTATGTTTGTACGCCATAATATACGTTTCTTCCGTAGGTTGTGGTGGGACGTTCGAGCTAATTGAAGCAAACAGAATAGCGACCTTCAGCTCTCCTAACTATCCATCTAACTACAACGAGTTACAGACATGTCATTGGTTCATTAAGGTTAGCTTTAATTAATCACCATACAGCGCGACATACAACACAACGGGTTACAGACATGTCACTGGTTCATCCATGTTAGCTTTAATTAATCACCATGCAGCGCGACATACAACACAACGGGTTAAAGACACGTCACTGGTTCATCCAGGTTAGCTTTAATTAATCACCATGTATGTTCTATGATTGGATTAGGAGAGGGGCAAGTTTGTAAGTTTTGTAACTTTGTGCCCCGATCCCTATGTATATTTTTCTAGATACATTAAAATATGTTTAAAGTAAAGTACAGACATATCAATGGTTCATCCATGTTAGCTTTAATTAATCACCATACATGTGGTAGCCCAGTGGGTAGAGTGTTGGACCTGTAATGGTGTTAATGCACCGGCGTGAGTTCGCGCCTCGCTCTGTGGAATATTGTCTCCACAACAGTGGCTTGGCCGAATTGAGCGGTGTGTGTGCTATATATAGCCACAAGCTGTTTCAAATCTCGCGCCAGGTTGTGACCCTTGGGCAACGTCACTTGTACTGTGCTCGCTTCGTCGTACCTAGACGCGAAATAGGTACCTGGTTGTTGGGTATCCGTAAACCGCTCTAGTGAAGCGCCTGTAAAATGGCAGCAGGCACAAGACTCGGCATTACTCATAAAAAACAACTGGGGTAATAATGTGAGCGCTTAGAGCTACACCAGGGATTAAGCGCTATATAAATGATATACATTATACAGCGCGACATACATCACAATAGGTTATATACAGACATGTCAATGGTTCATCTGCAACGTTAGCTTAAATTAATCACCGTACAGCGCGACATATACAACACAACGGGTTACAGACGTGTTACTGGTTCATCTAGGCTGGTCTTAATTAATCCCCATACGGGTTTGAACCCCGGCATGGATGAAAATCAGGACCGATTTTCAAGCTTGATTTGGTTTGAGGGACATCTCAATGTACCATTCCGATCGACACATGCCATGTCGATAAGAAATGAGAATTTCTTCACGCTCACTGAGTTAAGCAAACATGAAGCAATGAACACTCATCCTTGGTATTGAGATCAAAGTTGGTGCTCATGTTGGAAGCGATAACCCCCTACTCAATCTGTCTATCCCACAACTACAACCGAAGTAAATTAAATCTATTATTCTGCGTAGACACCTGGGCAAAGCAGACTGGAATCTTTTTCAACAAGAAATTACAACAGCTCTCTCAAATGCCACTCCAACAGCGCATATTGAGGTTAACCCTTTACCCAACAGAAGAGCCCTGTGCCAATGCATTCTCTTATATATGCGAGTCGACCATAGGTCGCCTCGCATATATAAGAGAATGCATTGGCTTAACACATTAAAAATTATAAAATTGTTAAAGAATGTAAGAAAAATTTTTTTTAGGCCAATGCATTCTCTTATATATGCGAGGCGACCTATGGTCGACTCGCATATATAAGAGAATGCATTGGCACAGGGCCTAACTGTAACTATCACAATGTGGTCAAGGAGCCGGTTCCAATAATATCCATATTTGTATGGTTCTATTGAGACAGACCGAAGATATTTTAGGCTGTTGAAGCTTTATTTGGCCGGTTTTGGCCGGTTTGTTGGGTAAAGGGTTAAATGATGTGTAATTATGGCAGCATCTATCAGATTTCGATGCAAAGAAATTAGTTGGTGCTCAACCGTCAATGCATTCAATCACATACGTTTCCACAAAGCAGTGTGCTGATGGTAGAACTCAGACAGACAACAATCGGACCGACATCTCTCTCGTTACTGAACCTGTGTCACAGGCCATGGAAACATCTACCAAAGTTGCAACAGCTGTTCCAAACAATTCCACTCAAATTTAAAGTCGAAAAATCGCCATAATCACTCAAACGTATCGACTGCCATAAGAGAGGTTCGTGTTTGAACTATCAAAGTTTTACCAGATGCTTAATGAGAAACGATTAACTCTAAAATACACCAAATAGTATTTGTGGGTTGAAGCTTCGGTTGCGTGGAAGATGATATTCTGTCTCACCCACACGACAGGCAGCTTGACTTATTAATAAGTGTTCATGCGCGATTTATCAAATATTATAAATACCTTGTCAATTCGAAATCTGATGTTAGACACTACTTTCGATGTGCAGCCTTGGTAACTTAATATTATTTATTTACTATTAGTTATGTATTTTTGTACTACTTTTGTGCTTTTATTTGTACATAGCTCATTGTTTTAATCTAATCCACTGTCTGATTTATATACACAATTGCTTCGCTACGACTTTTTTATACCTGGTTCTGTTCATAGTCGTGATCTGGCCTAGCTGCGAATTAAGAAATGAATGTAGTGTGTATGTGTTATTGTGGGATATGGCTCTGTGATCGTTGGGGCACATTGTGTAAACTGCGAGTCGGTGTAAAATGTACCCCAACGACCACAGCGCCGCACCCCCCAATAACAGACACACCCACTACATCCCCCAATAACAGACACACCCACTACATCAATAACAGACACACCCACTACATCAATAACAGACACACCCACTACATTCATTAACGACCACAGCGCCGCATCCCACAATAACAGACACACCCACTACAATAACAGACACACCCACTACAATAACAGACACACCCACTACATTCATTAACGACCACAGCGCCGCATCCCACAATAACAGACACACCCACTACATTCATTAACGACCACAGCGCCGCATCCCCCAATAACAGACACACCCACTACATCAATAACAGACACACCCACTACATCAATAACATACACACCCACTACATCAATAACAGACACACCCACTACATCAATAACAGACACACCCACTACATCAATAACAGACACACCCACTACATCAATAACAGACACACCCACTACATCAATAACAGACACACCCACTACATTAACATACACACCCACTACATTCTTTACGACCACAGCGCCGCATCCCCCAATAACAGACACACCCACTACATTCTTTAACGACCACAGCGCCGCATCCCCCAATAACAGACACACCCACTACATTCTTTTTTTTTAAAATATTTATATAGCTTTTTGATGATGTATTCCCATACAAAGCTGAGGGTATTCACGTATTTCAGTTTTCACGAAATTTACCGATAATTTGAGACTAGCCCACGTAGCACATTACGCCAGCACAATATAATATTTCCAAAGTCTTAGCTACGATAACGTGATCGATATATATATATAACTGGATTCAGACGCAATTCGGCTGAACTTTTAAAAGCACGCCCATGTGTTCTGCTGACCGTGTTTAGTGATTAATTCAGATTAGGTCGAGAGTTTGTAAATTCCTGTTCGTGATACCCTCTTCGCATTATTGGTATATAATCAGGGTGACCCAATTGGCAGTTGACCAATCACCAAACAGGATTTAATGTAACACAGATGGGCTATGTAAATATAATGACGCTAAACCCTCAATCAATCATTCAATGAACATGACATGGCGTATTATTGAAAAAGGCACATTTTTTTTGAGAGGAGTGGAGCCTAGTTTTGGTATTAAAACTACGAATGTCAATATCGATTATGAATATGAGGAGATATCTCTATAAAGCTCCAACAGAATACAATTGCAATCGCCGTCTGAGGGTGTTTCGTTGCTCTGTTCCAGGCTCCAGCTGGCTCAACCATCAGATTGGTGTTTGATGATTTCAACTTGGAACCCAGTAGTTCTGGTTGCTATGACACCGTGGAAGTGAGAGACACGTATATTGGACAAGGCGGTCGCACGTATGTATGAACTATGGTTATAATAAGTGTAACGTACTAGTCCGATTCTTTCTTTAAAGGGACACAAAGCACTCGGAAACGGTAAATTTGCAACAGATATTAAAGTCTGTCAAAAGATCGCCTGAAATAGATCTTTGTTTTTATATTATTATTTATAGTTCTCAGATAACAACGTTATGAACATTATGAACGATGAAACCATTGTTATGTGCACAAAGTTGCTAGAGAGATTTATGAACAGACATCAATAATTATGTAGTAATTACGAGTTTAGTCAGGGGGGGGTGAACAAATTTCTTCCGGCACGTATGCCGGGGTGGGTAGGTGGTCAAAGCCACCAACAAGCAATTTTTTCCGCAACTAAAAATAAAATTTCCTGCTTGTTTTTTTAGTGTTTTGGCAATGAGTTGGGCTTCAAAACCACTTTGAATGAGAGAAATAATGTAATTCTAACTGGTAAACTGACTGCAGGCAGTTATCGTGTTGTATTTTGTTGCAAATTTTTAAATCCAAGATGGGCGCTGGCAGCCATGCTTTTTTGGCCGAATGACCTCAAAATGACTCATTCCTATTTACATGTCCATGTTAACATCCATGATAAATAGTATGCACAGAAATTCATATACAGCTGTTTACAGTGAATTTCCCCCCGCAAATCTCTGTTTTAGTGTTAAAAGGGGGGGTGGGTGTCAAAAAATGGTCGGAAAAAACTGCCGAAAACGGAAAAAAAAATTGGCGGTGGGGGTGGGTGGGTACAAAAAATGATCGAAAGGGAAAAAATGCCATACCTGCCTGAAATTTTTTTCCGACCCCCCCCCCCCCCCCCCGGTTTAGTCTGAACATTATTTCCAATGCTTTGACCTTTTCCAATGTTACAGTCAAGTTTTTATAAAACTTTGTTATCTTACTGGACTAAGTGGACTTGTTTCCGTAATTCCACTGTTTTACATAACGATGTTATCTTACTGGACTAAGTGGACTTGTTTCCGTAATTCCACTGTTTACATAACGCTGTTATCTTACTGGACTAATTGGACTTGTTTCCGTAATTCCACTGTTTTACATAACGATGCGAAATCTCATTATTGAGAGTTATTAATAAGGAACTTAAGAATGAATCAATCTATTATTTTATGTACTTGTTGATATTGTACTTGTTTTGTTTATTTGTACGAACTTTTAAGTTATTTAGCATGAACCCAATTCGAATGCATTTGGTCCCTTCAATCCCCGACGTGATCTGTGAATCTGGTGAGTTTGTGACTACCATACGCTGCAAACTAACCGGCGCGAACAATTACGCTAGTAACTTAACGCCGCCATTTTGGAAGAAATATTAGCTCCCTTTATAGTTTGTGACATCACGGCCTAACTTGGATGTTTAACGCTGAACTGTATCGAGTACGATAGTTTGTTTTTAGATATGATAATAAATAAAACAGCAGATTGAATGTTTTTTGTACACAATAAATGGTTATCTGTTGTGAATAAATTACAGTTTAATTGTTTGGTTGTCATATTTGCACATATATAGAAGTCGTGTGAGTTTGGCTGAGATTGTCACTTTCAATTTGTATGCGACCATTAACTGGTCGTAAAATAACAAAAATAATTTTTGCTTATAATACATGTATGTAGTCTGTGGTTGCTTGGATTTTGGGCAGAATAACAAACAAACACGCCGAAATGATTTTGGTGTGATAGCCTTTATAGATATCTGTACTAAGGACGAGTAACGCGAAGTGAGGCCGTGACGTCACGATCTTATAAATATGGACGCGCCGTAATTATCGGGAGTTTTGAATTACGCGATGTGATAATGTTGTGTTTGGGCATAACTGAGAAATTAGAGGTGTTTTATCGCACCGTGGTTGATATACTGAATATATTTACATACTAAGTGTTGTCATCACTAAATCCAGCATTACGATTGGTCGGCGCCCACGTGGCTAGTTGCAGTTATTTCTCGGTGAATGCGCAACGGCTCATAACACCAAGCTCATAACACCATCGATACGTCATTGAGTTTGGAAAGACGAACGCGTAATGTTTTGGGCGCATTTGGACTCGCGCAGGATTGACTTAATACATCATCGGTTTTCAATATGAAGAGAAATTGTTCCTATCAACTTTTGCCAAGGGTGCTATTGGGTATTTTGGGCTGTTTTTGTCACGATACACTTTTCGATTTAAATACATTTACAAAAGTGGCTTTTTCGCTAAATGTATATAAATATAAGGATTAACTGTCATGTGGACTATTTTTATGGAGATGTAACCGTGAGGTAAGTGGTCATAACTTGTATGTAAAACCCTTCGGGTTTTACACAAGTTATGTCCACTTGACATTAGCTTGTCAGAGTTAATGCCTCTCAGGCTGAACTTAACGCGAAGGGTTTTACATACAAGTTATGACCACTTACCTCACGGTTACATCTCCATAAAAACAGTCCACATGACAGTTAATCCTTATATATTGACGGCCCGATTTGTTGAGGGTTTCCTTCCCCTTTAAGTTCAGCCTGAGAGGCATTAACTCTGACAAGCTAATGTCAAATGTTTGAAAGAAAACAACCAAACGACAATCATGTACTCTAATACGTGGTGTATATAATCAG
Source organism: Siphonodentalium dalli (assembly GCA_032622095.1). Lineage (NCBI taxonomy): Eukaryota > Metazoa > Mollusca > Scaphopoda > Gadilida > Siphonodentaliidae > Siphonodentalium > Siphonodentalium dalli. The sequence goes on from CP136062.1 coordinate 184,252,157, forward strand.
ATGAACAGAGAAGATATTTTTTGGTCAGATTTTGAACAAAAAAGGCGTTGAAACAATTATAAATACAGTGTTGACTAAACTGCGCTCAGAAAAACTGTGATTTCAGTGAATCTTTAATTAACTTCGGCGTATGAATTAATTAACAGGGGACTAGAAAACCTTTGCTCCTATTAGCATTGCCAGTTCCAGCATGTCGATTATTGGGGACCTCCATTAGGTCATTATGTCAGTCAGTAAGGTGCATGGCACACAATGCTGTAATGAACCGTCATAAGACACCCGGAATTTGTTTTCGAATCTATTTCGGGTCACTTTACACGAGTATTTGTGATTCAAGTAAAGTGAGGATAGCCTGCTGAATTCGCGAATCTGAGATTGTTGGTGGTTGCTTACCATGAGCGGTATTTACAATAACAATTTGTATGGTCCTTCCTCTACCAATTAACATAACAATGTCGTGATATGATATGAGCGGCTGGAACGACGATCAACCACAATTAATACAACCAAACCAATTCTCTGCAGATTCTGTGGCGACTCCTTTAAGGATGCAATCATAACGAAGTTTGAGACGCTGATGGTTACTCTGAGGACTGATAGCAATGGACACTTAACAGGATTCAATGCCACTGCCGAGATCATGCTTCGTATGTTATGTAATATAGTACGGGGATCCATGGTTGGCAACTTTAAACCACACAAATACATAATTTGATTCCAAAATATATAATTGAAAAATCTTCAATTTAACTGTTATAACAGTAATATGGTAAATTTGTTGACAGAGTTGCATGTCGGGACATGCCGAGCGTTTCCCTGTGTACACATTATATGCATGGAACTATATAATACAAGGCGCCGATTTTTAGAAGTTCCTTGTGTTTTTTGACAGAATACAAATTTTGTAACAGTAATGTTTACACAGCACTGGTTTCCGTGTTATGAATATTGTGAACAATGTACATCTATTTTCTCGTGTTCTTCTCCGTGATGATCGATTTACATAGTATTGCGATTTCTCATATATACATAATACGAAGGCCTTACGTCCCGTTAAAGTGGACCCACCGGATATGATACTAAATTAATCGACAGCATCCTGTCCTGAGTAAATCATCTGCTTAACATAGGAATCACAGATTCGTCATTTGCGTCGCATGCATCACGGTGACCTCACAATATATATATAACTGTCCAAATATTCTGATGCGAATAGCAAGCAAATGTTTTTAGAACGCAATTTAATATTGACCATTAAATGGTCAGTAAATCATATAATAATTCATAAACGTTCATAACAGACCTATTGGATATTCAAAACCTCATAAATGGCGCTTTTAAAGGTTGATGTCTGACTATCAACTCCTCCATGAATTGAACGTTTTTTTTATTTTTCCACTGAATGAATATAGCATTCAACTAATATTAATGAAAATCCCAACCATAAACATTTAGTTAACGACAGTAATTTCGCCAAATAGAGTCGCTGCATATATATATATATATATATATATATATATATATATAGATATATATATATATATATATATATATGAGTGTTCCCACATTACTTTAATATAAATCGTTTGACTTTATCTATGCAGCGGAGGATTACTGCTATGACGTCACGGACAAAGGGGAGACGTATCGCGGAGATGTAAATTACACCGTCGATTACGAAGTCTGTGTGCCATGGGTAGAAGCTCGAAACTGCAGACACAATCCTTTCGCGGATGGGTGAGTAAGCAAGCAATGATTACAGTCGCCAAAACTTAGCATGCAACAACAGTAGTAACATTTGCAACGAAGAAAACAAACATATTGCTCCTTTACAGCACAACTATAGCAGTCGGATTTTGGAGCAGTTTTTATTGTTGTGATTAAAGATGGACACTCTCTTCCGGACCACAATTATAACAACAAAGTAATTTTTATATAACCCGATTGTAAGACTATAAATAACCTTTCTGTGAATAACACATACATAACTGAAGGTTTGGTATATCATGCGTCTATAACAGTATAATAAAGTGGCTTATTCCAGCAAAATACATGAAGCTTTGCATTTTGCCTTGATGGATAGTGCTAAGAAGATATAGTTAACCCTCTAGCTCCTCGTGTGGAATAGGCCGACCACCCCACTGCGAGTGATAAGACTCCCCAATGTGACAGACTGTTATCCGTGGGATGCATCCCCTGGGTTGTGGTGTATGAGTCTTGGTGGGACTAGGGCGGCCGTATCGTGTGGGGCATCGGTCTGTGGATACGACTCAGCTCACCGCCTCATCTATGTACGTTGACCCGACCACGGTATAGTCCGAGGCGGCTGTTCGGCTATTTGTTTTTATCTTATGGCATATCAAAACAACACATTGATCGTAAGAGTGATGACGTTGGTGCTGAGGTATATCCCGATTACTTGGTTCTTTGTGTTGATCAGAATGTCAAAAGACCTGCATTTGTCATTGATAAAATGTTGGAAAGTATCGTTGGACAATTGAAATCTGTCAAATCAATCAGGACCGGTCCGACTTGGCCAATAAGTTGCTCTCCCGATTGAATGTTCCAGGGAAGTTCAATTTGACGCTCTTCTGCAGTTAACAACACTACTATTGCACAAACAGCTGTGTTGGTAACTTCTCACAACACATTGAATAGTAGCAGAGCTTGATGAGACATAGCTGATTCATATGATTTTTTTGTTTAAACATATTTTATTGTAATATAATATTACACAAGGGATCGGGGCACAAGTTTTAACAACTTAAATCCGCCCCTCTCCCATATAAATTTTAACAAATACAAAGTAGATGACGAACATAACATATATACAGGATGATGTATGGTGTGGTTGTGATTGCTGTCAGTCCTATCCTGCTTCTGAAATTTCATCTGAGGTAGTCAACATTTGTAACGCAAAGGAGGATCTCGCCTATATTTGTTAGCGAAGGGGGCCTAATTAAAACGTTTCGTTGATGAAATGTATGAATAAACAAAATGGAAAATAATTTCATTGCGTCGATTCGATTCTGATGATATCCCTGTGAGTAAGGAGGAAATGTTAGATATTATAACTTGGTGGGCTGCAATCTTATTGAAGAGTTCGCATCTTTCGGTAGCATACAGGGGGCACTCAAAGAAATAATTAAAGGCATCTTCGACTTCGTATCCACGTGTGCATTTAGAGGTATCAGAGATAAAATTGTTGCACATATCTGATTTTAATTCACTACAATAGTTGCGAATTCTGTAGTGTAAAATGCTTAGTTTTCTTGGACCATTAATAAAGAATTGGGGAGGTTTCGTGGGCGGGTCAATTAATTTCAAATTCATCTTAAATTCAGGAAGAGTACTTACATTTGTAATAGGCTTTGGTAGTTTATTCCCAGATAACGTACTATTAGGTAAATAAGAGTTTCTGAAATGTTCTGTATGCGAACGGTATGAATAGAATTTGTCAGGTTCGCGCATTTAGCAGCATAGCACTGCTAGAATCGAGTTTTAAACTCCCTTTTCTCCAGATGTCGCGTTTGGTCATCCATTTTGAATCGGGAAAATGTGTAAACAAATGTACAGTTCGGAAACCAAAAGACGAAACCGCTTTTCCGGCAATAGATATCTTTGACTTTACTTTGATGTAGCAGTTAGCACCTAAAAATACGAATACCCAAAACATTTTGACCACGTTTCTTGCCATATATGTCTTAATTGTGAGAGACGAGATGTTGCTTTGTTTGCTATTGTATTTATATGAGTGTTCCAGTTTAGATTCGATTGTATTTCAAGTCCAAGATGTTTGTGTGAGTTTGTAAATAATACATTTTCTTGTTCGAATTTTAAATTCGGGGTCACGTTGTTATTTGTAAGGGAAAAGGAAATTGCCCTAGTTTTCGTTGGGTTAAATTTAACTAGCCATTTATTTGCCCATTCTGCGACTCTTTCAAGGTCTTCGTTCATGTTCTTGGTTAGGATATCGATGTCATAATGGGTAGTCATAAGGCAAGTATCGTCCGCGTACATTCTTGTGGTTGCATTAATGTGATCAGGGAGGTCGTTTATGTAAACTAAAAATAGGAAAGGGTCAATAATTGAGCCTTGAGGGACACCCGCTGGGATAACTTCAAAATTTGAGAAGGAGTTGTTCACTAAGACCCTTTGTTTGCGATTGAACAGATAATCTTTTAGCCATTCTAAGAGATTTCCAGAGACTCCATATTGTTCCAATTTATATAGCAGCCCCCTGTGCCATACTCTCTCGAATGCCTTTGATATATCAAAAAATACTGCACTTGTATAGAGGCTGTTGTCGAGACTATGGCACAGGTTGTGATATAGTTCTATTAACTGGTATGTTGTACTATGGCCAGGGAGGAAGCCAGACTGGTGATTATATAACAAATTATTTTCCGTGAAGTATGTCATAATATGTTGTATGACCACTTTTTCGAAAATTTTGCCTAATGTCGGAAGGAGAGATATTGGACGGTAATTTGCGGAATCGGCTGGGTCGCCTTTTTTGAAGATAGGGATGACGTTTGCCTTTTTCCAGGTCATTGGAAACTTACCAAGATCCAATGATTTTTTATAAATTATTAATAGGGGGATTGCGATATTTTCGGCAGTACTATGCAACATTTTTGGGCTGATGCTATCGTGACCATACGCCTTATTTAAATTTAATGATTTTATAGCGCACACGATACTTTGATATGTGATTGGGATTTCGGATAGTATGTTATTGGATCTACGAGGGAAATAAGGGAGATTTTTGGCATCGTCTTGTATAGTGGCATTATAAATGAATCTTGCGTTGAGACACCTAGCATTTTCATAATCATCGGTTGCATATGATTTCCCTTCCATTGATACGTTGCCATTGGGGCTATACAGAGGTGGGGTATTCGTAGATTTCTTTTTGTTAAGTAGATAATTCATAATATGCCAGAAATCGCGGGGAGTGAGGGTTTCATTTATTTTCTCCTCAAGTTTATTTTCGAATTGCGATTTTGCATACTTTTTCATGTTGTTAACTTTATTTCTAATATCCTTGTATTTTCTCCAAGTGTGCTCTGAATTTCGTTTGAGTGCTATTGATCTGAGTCTATCGCGACGTCGTATTTCTCTCCGTATGTCGGAATTAAACCAGAATTTGTCCTTTGTCCTTATCGTCACTGTCATTTTGGGGATTGATTGTTCCATTATTTTAATAAATCTCTCGGTAAATAAGCTTACTGCATCGTTTATGTCATTTACTGGTTGCAGCAATTCATGCCATTTGCTCTCATTTATTAAGATATTCGCTTTTTGAAAATCTGCATTTTTATAGTTCCAGATAGTTCTTGTGAAAGAGGTCGCATGCAATTGATCAAATGAAATTGTCGCGTAAACAGCGTAATGATCAGACAATTCAAGATTTAGAACGTCAGCGTCCCGGACACTCAAGTTAATACTCACGATTATAGGATCGAGTAGGGTGCTGGTTCTAGTGGTAACTCTAGTTGGGGTTTTTATTACGTCCTTAAGTGTATAGAAATCAATAATATTTTTGAGTTTGGAAGTGGGGCATAGTAGATTGGAGTTAAATTATAGTAGAATTATATTTTGGGAGACATCTAGTGCCTTAGATATGGACAAATCTAGCAGATCCCAATAGTTCGATCGGCAATATTGATCTGATCGATACGATAAGCATAGCAAAATATATTGTGATTTTGAGACAATGTCAAACCATAGCATTGAAGAAGTATCGGTTTCTAAATCGTTTCTCCTTTTGAAGACCAGATGAGAGGAGACGTATGCGCATAGTCCACCGCCGTAGGAATCTCGATCAAGTCGGATAGGGGGACTGAAATTATCAATCTCTAGTCTATCGGAGGGGTAAGAGGGGTCAAGGTGAGTTTCGGTGAAACATAGGATATCGAAGTCATTTATCATATCGGCTATCTTTTCCAGTTTGTGTCTTATGCTCCGTACATTATAATGGAATACTGTTAATGTGTTGCCTTCGTGTACAGTTTTATGGCTTGGGCTGGGCCCTGGGTTGCTGTGTACCGATCCGGAGCATAACAAAAGCATTGATATGACCAGAAGAATTAGAGGGAGATTTATTCTTAATCCTTGAGGTATCTTATAAATTCTATGGGTTTTCGTACTTAATGGTGAGTGGCGAGTAGAAAGCCTCCCTGAATTGAATACGCCAGTCGCGATGCGGTGCTGCAGTGGCGATATTCCCATTTAGGTTGGAAAAAGGAACAGTTTCTGCGGCACCGGAGCGAGACTGGCGTACATTGGATACAAATATTTAAATATGTCGTGTTGGAGCGGATGGGAGGATGACAGCGCAAAGTGGAAAATGTGATTGTCGGATATCAGTATCGGCCTATTGTTGATAGAAAACATGATGAAAACATGAACAAACATGAGAGAAACATGAGAATGATAACTGTACATAATAATGGTGTGAATTATGAGGTGAAGATGTATCAATAACATGTGAAGTATGCATAGACCGGGTCGAGTATTTCGTTTTGGAACGGGAAGGAGAAAGTTATTGTGTCGCTTTGGGTCTCGTATTTTGAAAGATCGAGGCCTATACTTGATATGAATCATAAATATGGGCCTTGGATTTTCTAAGACAGTTGATGCACAAAACGTTCCTTTTAAACGTTATCTTTTGACATTCAATTGGTACGAACATCTACCGACATTGAAGGTTGGATATATGAAGAGAGATTTAACCACATGTGTTCCAAATCCATTTCGAAGTTTTTAATAGCAGGCGTGTGGTCATGGCCAGGATAATTGTAAACATTTTCACGGTGTTCTTTTTCTGGTCATGATCATACTGATTGTACGAAACCAGCCAAAATGTTTAAACTGTCAAGGTTCACGTGTTGTGATTGATCATTCATGTCACATACGCAACAATGAACTCAAGATTAAAAAATGTAAGGTTGAGAAACATTGATCATATAAAGATGGAAAGAAAATAGTTGGTACCGACCATCAATTCCACAGGTCATGATACTCAGCTGACGTTTCTGCGAACAAGTGTCTTGATGCGAGCAAATTGGTACTTATCAGGTGTGGGTCAATGTGTATGCCCGGTTGACACCTAGCTCTATGTGTGCGGCTGTAGATGGGACTGATGTGCGTCTATTGTGTGCGATGCTCAAATTAAATGAGCTTCGAATGTGTCTCATGTATCTTGTGGGTTTGTACCAGGTACCTTCTCTCTTGTGTGACTCAGGTACCTTCTACCGGTGCCTCGGGTACCTTCAGCCGGGTGTGACTCAGGTACACGTGGCTAAACCCATGCTGTGCCACCTCATCATTCCAAACATCAAACCATAGTTTCCAGCATACTGACTGGCTCTGGATCTCTGATGTATCAACATCGTGCTAAACAATACGCACATACAATATCATTTCACAGCCAAGGGATAGAGCTGGAAGTCACCTGGTTTTGACACTGGATTTTACAACAATAGCATGCTCAAAATCATGTTGGGGTTAGATTTGATGTTTATGCATGTTTTACGCATAGCCTGTTGCACAGAATAAATTACCTATATTAATATGATTGAAGCAGATTGGGACATAATTGTTTCACACCATTTATATTTGTCAATAGTCAATCATAATGGTGCAGCCTAAATGATATGGTAGGATGCCACATTTATTTAGTCAATTTCAGTGTTTTAGATTGGACAGAATTGGACACAAGAGTGAACGAGGAATACATTTGGGATGGTATTCCTAATAACAATTTAAGTAAAACCGCTTTTAAAATTGTCAAATATTGGATAAGGGGTTGGGTCTCAAATTTTGCCGAGGATAAACAACATATGCTTGTTTGCAAGTAGGGGTTGGTGGGTACCTTGAGGTCGGAAAAAAATTTGTGGGCCTCTTGTCTGCAAATTTTTCCAGACCACCATGTTTAACTATGCTTGTTTTACCAAAGTAAATTTACAACCCAAAAGACCATTGTTTAACTAGGCTTTTGTTTACCCCAGTTTTACCATAAAAAAACCGTCTTAAATTGACTATGATCACTAAAATGGCATCAATTATTTGTGGTAGCACTTGCCATCCCATCCCTATTGCCCTGGTATATATTTATATTATGCATTGAGCAAATAAAATATATCTAAACTAAAAATATATAAGTTATTAGCGGCAGTACTACCATAATGTGGCCATCTATTTCCCGACACTTCCCGCATATAATAATAACGAAACAAAGCTTTGTTTCGGACATAGACTATCAGATTTTGTGACGACACCAATATTTACATAATACGAGGAGCGCTTTTTCTTTAGATGCGACCACTTTTGTCGCACAGTAGAACGGTGGGCTTACATCATTAATGTCGTAATCGGCTGTCAAGAGACCAAGACAAATCAGTCGATGTGCAACATTCTCCTATTTATATAAACGTCATAAAAAAATGTACGTGTTTTGTTATTTATAACGGCTAGTAGCTAGTCTATAATGAATTTTCTATCAGGTCTACTCACTCTATTGGTCAAATTATCGGACCTATATAGCTCTCCGTCAGAGGCGGGCAGTTTTGCGAGGTGCCTCATCTGACAGACACAACACGTATATCAAAGCTTTATTTTCCAACTGATGCACGGCAGTTGATAAATACGGCATGATGCTGTAGACTGTATTGTGCGTAAGGAAATAACATAATATTTAATATGGATTTAATTATTATCACAAGTCTGTATAGTACGTACATGCTTCTGTTAATCCATATATATCCTATTTTCTTGAATATAATAAAAACACATACCTATGAACAAAGCAGAAGATACATTCATGCAGTTCCACTCGAATTCGGTCAATGGGGAAAGTTACATGATGACGTTGTTTGTCGGCTGTCTTTGAAATCGACATGATGACATGTTATGAATGAAATGAACATTATGAAATGGACACGCTTCTCCATCTAGCCTGAGTATCTCAAACGGAGAGCTCCCCCAGCACGCCAAGCAATATAATGGTTAGGTACAGTTCCACTCTCAACAACATATATAACTATTTACAATTACTGCACGAAATATAAGCCTTATGCATGTGAATCTTATTTGGTGGGAATCTATCAAGTGATTTTGATAAGAATTGTTTTTAAACACTACAGATACCCTCATGTGAGTGGTTTAGCTTTGGTTCGTTAATTACGCTAGCGTATAATCATATTAAACATCATCAGTGTATTGTGTCCAGTTGTATATCGTCCAAAATCAGATTCAGTCAAAGTTACTCAGAAGGTCTCGACATTATTCCAGCATTGTATAAATCACCCCGACACCTGATTGTTGTTGTTGAACATGTAGAACCCGATCCTTATAACGAATACAATGTCTGGTTCCCGAAGTCGAAGATAAATTGTGGCTGGTTGCATATCATTGGAATGTTTTTAATCAGCTGCTGCCCGGGGATACGAGATGCGCCGGACACGCCACGCTCAATCGCAGCCTAAAAGCAATTAAATTCACACATTAACTGGGAAGAAATCTGTCGAAGCTACGATTCCGCTACCAGTGTATGCTTAAGGTTACAATACACCAAATGATTTACATAGGCCTCAGTGTTAACAAATCCCGCTGGCCTATATTCGTTGCAAAGCTTTGACCCTGCACGAGTATTTGAAATTAAAGAACGTCCTTTTAGACACACAGAAATGTGCAAAAAAGTACTTGTTAACATGGTAGATCACACTGGAGCTTGACAAACGTCACACTACCCTTAAAATTGTGAACAAAATGACATCGAAAAAAACACAAACACCTCCCATAAATTATTCGCCACTTGCACAGCCATAACCATTTACCATGTGGTTATATTTGATGTTTCTCGACGGGAAACACATCTGTGCATTTTTTCGTGCACTTTTCATCCATGTATCATTGACCATTCAGCTGCCAGAATTTTTTTTATGCTGATCCTAGCTTGGGGGTCCCAGGGGAAATCACTCTACTAATTTGTATTTGGTGTATTGTAACCTATAGTGATCACTGGAAGGTAAAGAAAGTCGCCCAAATGATGTTATATTGCGTCCATTTATATACCCACGTCAAAATAAATAAATTTTATTCGAAATATGTCTGTGTTCTTACTTTATTAACCCTTTTCTGTCACCACCCATAGCTGAATTTGCAAACAAATTACTTTGACTTGAATGTCAATTTTTTTTCATTTTAGCTGAATATTGGCAAAGTAAACAATGACGATGTACATACAGGTTGTCGATCTGATAGCTTGTAGATGCCACTTCCAGAAAATATGCCATACGATTTGCTAGGCGAATTGGGCGCACTTAGGCTTCACATTGGGCGCACCTACACAATTTTCGAAAAATATCGACAGAAAATCAAAATTGTCCCGTCACAAGAATATATTTATTGGCCGAAATTTGTGCGCGTTGGATAGTCGAACCATTTCTGCAAACTTCCATGGTAGGCTTTTTTGTCAACCTGTCATCTAACAGGGGCAATTCAACTTAGTTTGACCCGAATCGGGTCCGATTTTGCATCACATTTTAGGGTATGGTCCATCTGACGTCACGCTTTACTCTCATGTCGTGCCCAAACCCGACAAATCTGCCTTGTCGTTCATCTAGGATGTCGGACGCCAACAAATATGGTCTCACATTCATTAAAGGGACACCATTGGGCCCAAAAATATGTCGAAAATGGTAATTTTCGGTTCTACAACGAGAAGCAGAAATAGCATCAGAGGGGTTAATTTGTAATTTTATTGGCCGGCTCCGGCGCCAAATAAGCTGTCGTATCGCGTGCTTTATGTCTCCAATTTGTTTCATGGGCATAATAAGCACGGGACTTGTTTCAGAGCAGAAATCTGAAAAACGACCATTTTTCACTATAGGTTACAATACACCAAATGATTTACATAGGCCTCAGTGTTAACAAACCCCGCTGGCCTATATTCGTTGCAAAGCTTTGACCCTGCACGAGTATTTGAAATTAAAGAACGTCCTTTTAGACACACAGAAATGTGCAAAAAAGTACTTGTTAACATGGTAGATCACACTGGAGCTTGACAAACGTCACACTACCCTTAAAATTGTGAAAAAAATGACATCGAAAAAAACACAAACACCTCCCATAAATTATTCGCCACTTGCACAGCCATAACCATTTACCATGTGGTTATATTTGATGTTTCTCGACGGGAAACACATCTGTGCATTTTTTCGTGCACTTTTCATCCATGTATCATTGACCATTCAGCTGCCAGAATTTTTTTTATGCTGATCCTAGCTTGGGGGTCCCAGGGGAAATCACTCTACTAATTTGTATTTGGTGTATTGTAACCTTAATCCACTGGAATGTCTGTTATACATATTTGAGTTTCGTTGCAATAGTTGTTTTCATTGTTTAGGTGAATCTTCTTTGAATTTGAATATTTTTTTCGAAAATACACTTCATCCCTGCTTGTCGTCTGAAGTATGTTCAGAATGGTTAGATCAGCATCTGGAGCACAGGGGCGTGTCGTTAACACGAGTAAACTATAAATTTAAAAGTATATCAGTTTAAAACGAGCGATAAACTATACTTAACAAGGGAGTTTACTGTTCAGATACCTACTCACTTCTAACGGCCATAATTCACAAACGCTTGAACCGATTCTTAAATTTCCAACGCCCATCGATCTAGTAAAAGCTATATTTGCCAATTATGATAAACAATTCCACGATAAACTACTCCATAGTTTCGAAATCAGATGCTGAACAAAAAATCAAAGAGAGCACCGGCTAATGGTTCCCTTGATAACACATGAGAAAATATATCTTCCATTTCAACGCCAATAATTATCGATAAAAACCCACCTTTTGAAGAAAAAAAAGTCTTCATGTATCGACATATCTAATGTTAATCTCCCCAAATCAATCGCATATTGAATCCAAGTCGCCACTATATTCTTATATTTAACAATAATTACGAAACGACTTCGGAGTATACACGTATTACGCTTGATGCCGGTTTAACCAATCAACGATCAGTATACTCAATGCGTGCTCACCAATCAGTCATTGAGTTAATTTTCAATTCAAAAACTAATTTGAAATTATTGCTTAAATATGGGAGAATATTGGCGACTTGGATTCAAATATTCCATTGATTTGGGGATAAACATTCATATATTTCAGAGACTGGTACGATGGCCTTGATGGAAATGCTTGCAGGAGACCTGGACATGGTATGAGACCATGGTGCTATGTGAATGCCGATACATGTGGAAGGAATTACTGTGACGTGTGCGCCAAAGGTGATGTATCTGTATTTATATTCCACGCTACTTATTGTCATTTATATTAAAAAAATTCGAGCCACACAATCACGTTTCTGATCCTTAGACTGAAAACTTAAATATGTAATGGCCCAAATAGTTCGTGTGAGATAGCTACGTTATTCGGAAATAAATTATCACAAGACAAGTTTATATCTGTTCAAGAGATGGTGTTGTTCGCACTTGAAGTTCCCATGACAACGCGCGAACGATTGGACTATTGACGACACCAAGAAGTGGTCACAGTCGCTCACATTGAAACATACATGTACATGTATATGTTCGCCTACAGATGTTTGTTACGATCTTGACGAGACGTGTGCCGCTGATATTACTGCTGATTCCAGTTACTGCCAGACGACCAATGGGAAACGTTTCTGCCGCCAAGCATGTGGGAGATGTGCTATCCAGTTAACAAATGATATCCGAGGTGAGATTGATTTCATAACTTCGCTAAATTCTTATTACATTGGGTTGTCCAAGATATAAACGTCGGATTCAATGCAGATATGGGATTTTGATTAGGAAAGACATTTATTTGATATAAATTGCGAAATCATAGTTGTATATACATGTAATCAATGCTGATTCGTTTAACTTCGACAAACATAAATTGGCCTTTTCTTTGGCACTCTTATAAACGTGATCTTAGATGCGTGTAACAAAATAAAGTCATGTACATAATATGGTTGGTGCTAAATTTCCGTAGCCCTTACATTAACCAATGCACAATACAACGCGCTAGTGAGAAGATAAAGAACTTAAAGATACGGGCGGCGTTGTTAAAATATTCACCTCCGCAAAAGAAAACCGCCATAAACAGAAAGAATAGTAAAATATAGACAGACATTGTTCTTATACCAATCAGAAATATGGCATAAACAGTATGTTATTTTCAAATGTTTTTCCTTTGTTATGTAAACAAAAGCAAAAAACTTTACGTTACCTTGCTTTTGTTTAGTCCGGATATGGTAAACATAAAGAGCGTTATTTGTTAGTGTTTTCCTGATATGGAAATAATAAAGAGCGTTTATATCATTTGTGTGTGATTAACCAATAAAATTGAGCTGTGCTATGAAAACAGAAGCAAAACTTCTGTAGCACGAGCAGGTTCTTGTTTACATCATCGTACGTCTTGATATAATATTTACGCTGATTATGTTTGGCATATGAGCAAAACTATATATATGTTAATATTCCTTCTGTTGATGGCGATTTGAACAAATATGAATATGTCTGCAACGAACGCCGCCCGTTCCTTTATATGATGTGGTTATATGAAATATCATAAACGATTTATTCTTTCAACAGTTGGCACACTTTCGTGTCCGGAACCGACGATTCCAGCTGACAGCACACAGACGAGTGGACAGGTGCCATATACAGTCGGAGATCTCGTTACATTAACGTGCTCGGACGATAACACTATGACGTTGACGTCAGAGTGCACAACTGATGGCAAGTGGACAGCGGGTGGATACGCATGCGCAGGTAAGTTAAAGTGTAATTATTTGAGCTAATGGTGGACCAAGCAACCAGTATACCGGATGCCATTCTGTCTTAATCAAGGGGCCTGGTCAACTTTTAGCCATCACATTTGACAATGGGGACGCTGTTTATACATAATTCGGACATCATTTGTCGCTCGTGATTTTTGGTAATGAATACCAGTATGATACAATGGCCATGTATATGAATGGCAACCCTTGTACACATGTACTATTATTAAATTAGAGGAGAATAAAAACAGATGTATAGATTATTAGTAAAATGTATAGTAATTTCATGTTATATTTGTGAATGAAATAAATACACATACCAAAGTATATATCAGTAGAGGACAATACGTAAATGTATAGACATGTACAACGGCAAGGGTACACATGGTGCTGATCATAATGATCCTACAACTTTCTGCGATATTTCTCACCATAGAATGCCCACCAGAATGGACACTGACGAACGGAAAATGTTATAAGTACTTCAGCACGGGATCCACCTTTGACGGCGCCATCCAGACATGCTCATCTTATGGTGCGATTGTCTCTACAGCGAAAGACCAAGAAGAGATCGCTATCCTGGATTCACTGAGGTGAGGGCTTGTTTGTAAACTGGTGTAGATATTATATTCTTCCGCATATTTGACATTGATTTGAAACAAAATTTATTTGTATACTGTTTTCATAGCCGTGTGTTATACTAAATCCTGTTCGGTGATTCGTCAACTGGCAATCGTCATTCTTTTTATATCCCAAAAAGACACCATAACACAAACTGATATCACATCTGATTCACTTAGATGCCCAAAAGCGGTAGATAGATTTATTATAATACACATAGATGTCTATGTGGGCGGCCTTGGAATAATCGATAATCGATCGAGTACAATATCGGACTAACTAACAAAGATGCATAGTGGACTATCCAAACTCCAGATATAATTAAAAAGATGAGGTTATAGCAATTATTCATGCAAAGATACATAGATATAACAAATTAAGTTATTTTAGTGTGTTTTATTGAGGGTATGTCACTATGACAGCCGGAGTCCATCTAATGTAAACCGCGAACGGTTCACACAATTTTCACAACGGCCACATCGCTATACTCTGCAATAAAACACACTCAAAATGCATTCACTCTCATTCAAATATAAAAGCGATTTTTCAAAAATTTGCCAACTTACGAATCCACATTTTCTATACAATCCACTTAAACACTTAACTATAACCACGAGAGCTGAATATGTTTACATGAGTTGTGTTATTGTCATTATCAATAATTCTCCAATAATGGGATTTCGCAATCCAAAAAATGTGATATAGACATTATGTCAAATCAAAACGTAAATGTAAACATTGGAAACGTTCAAAGCATTAAACTATAATCTGAACAGCATAATTATATAGATTTAAATATTTGAATTGTCTGCGTCAACAGCGATGTTTATTGCTGTAACAATAATGTTTACATATCAATGATTTCAACTTGGGAATTATCGTTATCGAAGAAATATTTATAGTCAAGATAAGAATAAAGTTGATATGTTGTTACATGTACTTGCTGATGATAGTTGTTTTACAAGCATTTATGATTTTATATATCAACCCGCTGGGAAGACCTCGGGTCACTGAAAATTTACTAAATTAATGGTGACCAAGCCTGAGTTAAGTGTGCCTGTCAATTACAGAATGTGGTCTATAGAAAGTTCTTCACATAGATTCTATTTCTTTTTTTGTTTAGTTTCTCTATATCCCCAAATTGACAGACGACACATAATCGAGGTTCCCAATGGATGTACATCACAGTATTCACAATTTGGAAACTTCAATCTGAGTCTGTCTCCCATAGCAGATTATGCCTAAGCAGAATGAGGTCCCCATAGGGTGAATTTTGTGATGCTAGCCCGCTATGCGGGATAGCGTCACCGCCCTCTGGGGACCTCATTCTGCAAATGACAGGCACACTGAACTCAGGCTTGATGGTGACTAATCGATTGTTTCCTTTATCAGATCAGGTAGTGGGACTCTCTGGCTCGGACTCACAGACAGGGAGACTGAGGGCACATGGAAATGGACAGATGGGACGCTCCTGAACTTGGCTTTCTGGGAAGATGCTGAACCTAACGATTACGGGAGTGGAGAGGACTGTGTCTCTCTAAAAACGAATGAGAAGTGGAATGATGTCAAATGCAGTAAATCGTATAAATACGCTTGCAAAAAAGGATGCCAGAACAAGTACGTGGTGTAGTATATATATACTCCTTGGGTCCAAATAAGTATACGGGCGGAACATGATTACTGAGCGGAAACTTCTGTTGAATTCAAAAACAGTACTGGACGAGTAACAGTACAGGAATTCAACTTTCAGCATGGAAACATGTCAGTCTGCCACACTGTTCATATACATTTCTGCAACGCAAATTATCCACCAATATTAAGTGTATGTGACCTCTTGAAATATATCCATGGGCCAGACTTGTTAAAAATTCTGAAACTATCAGAGTATTAGCAACACTTTGAAGCTTTATGAAATCAAAAGGGGGACCTAGAAAAAGCATTGGGATCAGATTCAAAAACAATTGTTTTGTTATACGAGTTACTAAACATATTTCCAGCAACATGATCGTACTTTCGTTGCCTGAACATGATCGTACTTTCGTTGTGGGTCAAGCAATTCTGGTAGGCCTGCAGTTTTGCCAGCTTGAAGATCCCATTTATTTTAAATAGACACACCGTCCCAAATATAAGCACCATACAAGGTAGCAAAAATTCCAAAACCTTATAAGCATACATTTGATGTGATTATGGTCATAGATCATATATCATTGACTGCTGGTTACAAAAAAAGCGTACATCATGCAATAATTATATATAAATGTTTGGTTCACTTCAATCAACCAAGGGAAGGGTCGCTGTTATATAATCGGAGAATCTCTGGTCTGGGAAAGAGAATGCATTAGTATCTTCAAGATATGCTACCAGAGATATAGGAAAGGACTGATACTCATTCGTTCCATTTTGTGGAAACTGGTTTATAGATCGTGCTTGGTCCATGCGGCTACTTCAAACTTGCTGAAAGCGCGATAACCCAATGCAAGATAGTCAGTATAATGTTGCCTTATATAGTACGTTAACAGGACATCCGAGGCTGAGATACATGTGTCCACCCAAATTCACATCTACAAGCAGATAAACATCATTAACTCGTACTTTTACTGGAGCATCCTGAAATTTTGTGAAAACCCTGTGCCAATGCATTCCCACAGGGAGCCTCGCATATATAAGAGAATGCATTGGCCTAACAATATTTACATTGACCTTGCATTCTCGTACATGTGTGAGGCGCTCTATGCAATAAGAGAATACACTGGCGCATGAGAGCTCTTTCCATCAATGTATCACATTATTATAATCAATAAATTTGAAAAATGATCAAGGAAATATGGGTTGATACAAAAATCGGACTTGGCACTGAAAGGGTTAAAGCTGCACCAGCCCAGCTCCCGCCATGAAAGGGTTAATACGTGTTAGCTTTAATAGATGGTGATTGACACGCATTGATATCCATGCATGAAGTCGCCCTGTCGTTTAAATTATCGGTGTACATCGAGCGTTTCTTGGGTATATAGAGGATCTCCAACGGGTTGTGTTGGGGTATAATATTTGATGAAACTAGTTTGATAAATTGGATTCACAACGAGTCGTAGACGAGTTGTGAATCTAATTTATCAAAAGTGTTTCATAAAATCTTATATCCCAACATAAGTTGACGATCTTGTATATCACATGAAAAAACAAGAGCTTTATGCTTTTTTAACACAACAAAATCCTTAAAAGAAGCTGCAAAATGATTAAGTTTACGGCGTTGGCTGAGACGATTCACAACCGTATACAACACCATTGCGCGCTCTGGCTGGCGACGAAAAATATAGTCCCTGAATTTGCCTCTTTTTTGTGTCTATATTCGTTAGTGCAACGAAGTTGGACAAGAATTTAACTTTAAGGAACAAAGCAATCATTTTGCAATGTCTAGTGTTGGTGTCATGCGCGGCATTTCTAAATAGTATTAATCCGCGCGGTCATTTTGTTGGAGTGATGCCAAGTCTCCCGGGAAGCACGCGCCTATTCATCACCAGTGAGAGATAAGGAGATATGTAATGGCTTATTTAATGATATAATAGGGGTTCCTGGGAATATTCAAATACGATCGAATCGAATCACCGAATCGAATACTGCACAATCGAATCGATAGCGATTAACGAGAAAATCCCATGTTTTGAGTTAGGTAAATAATCTATCGTAACCATCCCTCGTATAGAAATAAGAAGTTTATAAATTTTGTAGTTTGTGTAGGATATATTGTTGTAAATATTTTTGCATTAGATTCCCCAAACTAAAACAAAGTTATCTGTCAGGATATTATATAGGTACAACGATAAATGAGAGGACGGTAAGTATATTACGAAGGAAAATAAGCATCATGTTTAGGCCTATTATTCGAACGTTCGCAGAACGATTGTTTACGCGTCAATAATTATATATAATTACCCGGGGTTTCAGGTAGTACGCCAATGGTAACCATTGCAGTTCTAATTAAAATAGATGTGATATACGACATATATCTGATTCAATATGGGTGTTACATTATTTATTGTTAACACAGCAAATTAACTTTGAAATGACGTCATAACATAATCTGTTAATACTCAGAAACACATGCACTCCCTACGCAGAATCTGAAATGGACAGCACATGTTTTGTTTATATAAAAGTTCCACGTGTACGCTCTTTGTTTGAATGATAAGTATCGCCATGTATTAAGGGGGGATTGCCCTAAATTATGTAATTCACACCTATAGATTTTTAAAACAGTCAAAGTCTTCATAATATATTATTGACTATTTTACCGACCCGAATGGGTTAAATATATTAGATAGATATCATAGGACAAGACCATTCTACTTATTTCGGCATTTGAATGGAGTTTTGGGACAATTTCTCCAAACTTACAGTTTGTTATACTATACCGATTCTAAAGTTATATATAATGGGTGTATCCGATTATATCAACATAATCGAATACAAGTCTCATATTAGTGAGGTATGATCATACATCTCTAAAATAAATAGTACCAAACACGTGGTTTCGGGGGTCGCCATTTTTACGAACACGAGGTCGATCGTTGTCACGAAGATTACACGCGTGACTTTCTATGGAAGGCAGATCTAGCAATCATACACGTGACTGTATCTGAAGCAGCGACACCAACACGTCCTTGTGATATTTCGTTTGAGCGAAATAAATCAGTGATATACCACGTCAATCCAGAAGCTTACTTTATATAATCCACAAAGGGACTGACTCTTATAAGTATATAAATTCATGAAGATCATGTGGTCATTTCGCAATTGAGGTGTGGAATTCTATGAAATATATGTATATCTTACCGGTACATTAAGTATGAATCAGGCATCAAATACATTAGTATGAGCCTTTTATTCGCAATGTGCATGACGCAATATCATTATATGCGCCCATTTAAACAATGTATCCAGGGTTGCAGACCTCCAGTTACAACAACAACATAAAGAATGTAGTTTAGCGCCGTTTTCTTCTGCATGCTTCGTATAGTGTTGAAGAAAACAAAAGTTGAAAACGAAATATTACTTATAAACTAAACCTAAACATATCTAATTTTATGCGCCCTTTTAAACAATGTATTCAGGGTGCCAGACCTCCAGTTACAACAACAACAATGTGAACCAAATGTGATTTACCACAGTTTTCTAGCTGCCTCGTTCTGTTGAAAAAAATGTTGAAATATACTCGTGAAATATTACATGTATATAAAGTAAACCTAAAAATATCTTATAAGATAGTATTGTTATTAAAATAGTACTTGTATACACTTGAACCTAAATACAAATTTAAATAATTTCTTAAAATATAGCCTGGTACCCTCAATTGATGCATCGTTATTACATTTTTGATCAGTCCGTATACCTAATGCGCCGTACACATAATGAGCCCGTCTGCATCATCTCTATTCATAATTATGCCATTTACGAATGATAACTTTAATGAACTAAATGGAAATTCAATACCACAAAATACAGGTCAACTTCAATATTGGAAACCGGCCGTTCTCTTTTAAGAGTTGCGACACTTGTATCAGATTGGGCTGATTTTTCCTTTTATTGCATGGTTTTCGGCTGATATATACCTTCTGGTTATGGGGGGTAATATACGTATTATAATTGTCTAAGTATAGGTAACATACGTATTATACTTAAGTGCCTATAAGTATAAGTAAGTGCCCTGCATGGTATAGAGAGGAACTGGTATATTGAGCTGTGTTATAACGCGTTTACAAGTGAAATGCGACACAGACTCACACATTGTATGCGTGCTACGGATCTACACTCTCAGAACTGCATGCATGCGCACCAAGACTGCATATATATGTAGTTAAATAATTTAATCACTGGTGTATATATAGTGACATACTTTCCCACCCAACGTCATTTTATTCGCTGCCCTGTGACTTATGTATCAGAATATATAGGTACCATGCTCTTTATAATTCGATCATTGTTCATTTGTTTTCGAATTTGTAATGTCGGAATGGCAGTTAAGTGGGGTGTCCATCGATTCAGGCCAACGGTGAACAAATGTAAATTGAATGGCATTTTGTATAATATGGCATTTCGTACTATAGTGTATGCACCAACAGCTTACCCGCCCGCATACATCCACTGACGTTTGAACTCTTGTTATTCTCCGGAATAGCTTTATCTGCGTTGAGAAACATATCAATATACCATTCCGATCGAAACATGAATGGCCATGAATGTCAATGATAAATAATATATTCTGATGTATTTATTATTAGACATCATAATATCATGCAATATCTAAGATAATAACCACAAGGGCCTGTAACGCGCTCCGCTGCCGACCCCTTTTGCGCTACCCATATACGCCGCCTCTATATATATATATATATAACTTTATTTCCTCCGGAAATATCACAAACGGAGAGTTTAAACATTATGCATCATACACAATATTAGTGTTTCAACATAGTTGACAAAAAATAAACATCAATATATCACATGGTTTTATACACAAAATATGCGCAATACAAATTCAATGAGGTATAAGCATTACATCTGTAGGCCTCGTGTATTTCTGATTTCACGAAACACTTCAACTGGATAATTATACGAGTATCTGTCGAATGGAGCGAGACTGAGTTGTCTGCGATATAGCTTTATTTTCGTTATAAAGTACATGTGTATATCATGTTTAGTTAGATGCTACTAAATACAAATTAATTATGTATATATTGTTTCTGTCTTCGAGCAGAGCGGTTCGTGAGCGGTTTACAAGTGATCCATTTAGTCGATAGATTCTAACCGGATCAGATCCGTATTCATTTTCCACAGTTTAAATGAATTTCGAACAAGAAACATGGTAAATTGCTTAATATCATTTACGAGGTCCCGCATGGGTGGCGGAATGCAAGCAAGAAATATCATCAACTGATCTACGCGGCTCAAGTTGTCAATATATAAGAAACAAGGTATACCGAAGTCCTCTATGACATTGAACCGTATTTCGATTCTTGTCTCGGCAAAGGCGGAACATAAGAGGATTGCATGTTCGATTTCGTTTTCAAAGAGTTTATGACATATCTGACACTTTCCGTGTACTGGGGACAAGGCCCGGGCCAGGATTTTGGCTATTTCTAGAAATTCAAGCTTATGTTGAGGATAGCTTCTACATGCTAGCCAAAGAGGTGAAATTGACAGTGAACTATGATTATTTGCGAATGGGACTAGGGCATGTTCATTGCGTAATCGTGTCTGCCATGACTGCTCGTTTGCTTGTTTGATTTCTGTTACTATGAGGGATTTCCATGCCTCCTTGGATGGGAAGTGTCCTTCTTCTAGAAACGATGTTAGATAGGATGTGAGGTTATAGTTGTCAAGAATTTTAATGATTTCTGAAATAAACGATGCATTACAATTAGATTGTTGAAGGTGACTCTTAAGACGGAACATGAAAATCGTTTTCGATGTCTTTTCATGTGCCGTCCTGCAAAGAGACCCAAGCAGACTAAGTTTTCTCTTGTCGATAACTGCTGATAGAGGGCATAGTCCAAGTAAGCCTTGTACCACATCTGTGCGCGCTCTATAAGGGAGTCCTTGAATTTGTTTTAAGCAAAACCTGTGAACTTTTTCCAACAAGTTTTCATTTGTCAAAGATATGTTTTTCCAACGAGTTTTCATTTGTCAAAGATATGCCGCAAAGGAATTCAGACCCGTATAGGCCTTTGGGTAAAACTACAGTGTTGTACAAAGTGTTTGAGCTGAGGGGTGTTATGCCACCGGCATACATACCAGCGTTACTTAACATGAGATACGTAGAGCGTATTTTGTTGCATATGTGGTCAGTCAGATGGTTGCCCATGTTAATGTTTTGTAATGGGATTCCAAGGTGTGTGACCTGATCTGATACCGACACGGGTTCATCATTTACAATCCAAACTACTGTTTCTCGGGACTTTTGTAAGGAAGATGGTTCATTAAAAATGACTACTTTGCATTTATCCTGTTGTATTTAAATCTCCATTTTTTACTGTATGAGCTGCATAGGTCACACAAAGTTTGGAGACCAGAAGAAGTTAGAGACAAGAGAGTCATATCGTCGGCTTGAGTTGGCGATGCGCAACACGCAGAACCGACGCGCAAACCATGGTGACTGTTTTCAAGTTGGAAAATTAGTTCATCGATGAAGATCATGTAACATAAGGGGGCGAGTATACTTCCTTGACGTGTTCCCTGTTGTATATCGACGTATCGCGAAATCGAACCATTAAATTGAACAGAGCATTTTATTCCACTTAACAGAGAACTGATTATATGCCATATTTTTCCAGTGAATCCACGTTGATAGAGTTTGAGCAGGAGACCGTGAATCCAAACTGTGTCAAATGCTTTACGGACATCTAAAAAACAAGCAAACAGTGGGCTGTGATTTTCGGCCGATCGAAACATGAATGGCCATGAATGTCAATGATAAATAATATATTCTGATGTATTTATTATTAGACATCATAATATCATGCAATATCTAAGATAATAACCACAAGGGCCTGTAACGCGCTCCGCTGCCGACCCCTTTTGCGCTACCCATATACGCCGCCTCTATATATATACGCGCCTGCTTCACGTTAATGGTAGTATAATAATACTACCATTAATGTGAATCAGGCGTGTATAGAGAGGCGTATATGCACGGGCAGCGCAAAAGGGGGTGTGGGCAGCGTAGCGCGTTACAGACCCCTGTGATAATAACACTTAAACACTGCATGGTACCCATCCCAATTATAGGTTATGGACACGGGACTCGCACACATATATACATGTAACTTCCATATATGTCGAGAAAAATAAAAGCGACCACACGATGCCTATTCGAAAAAAAAAGACAATTTACGGACCTTACAGCATCACTACCCCTCCCCAAATAATAATAAATAAAAATAAATTAAAAACCATTATGCCGTAATTGGATATCGCACATGTAGGTCAAATGGTCTGGAGGAACGCTAAATGTATAACAAATTTCATTTGGGGAACCACACTTCTTCAAAATTGACTGCAGTGACACACGCGAAAGTGGTTAGTATGTGTATGCTGTTGTTGTAACTGGAGGTTTGGAACCCTGAATTCATCTTTAACAAGTCTGCAATAATACGTTCACTGCCATGTATATATACGGAACCACACGACGAACGCAATATTGGAAATTTATATATATATCACGATACAGTTTCCGTGCAAGGAAAGACAAAATTTAAGTGACAACTATGGGCTTCCATACATGTAGTGATACCGGATTGACCTCTGTAACCGCGTGCAGGTGGCAAATAAATCGACAAAATGGATTCCGAAACCACGTATTTAGACTAGTTTAGTGGGCTTGGCAGGGGTGGCACCAGAAAATCCCCGACAGGGGAGCTGTGCTCTCCGACAGGGGGGGGGGGGGGCTACACTAAATTACACCATATTGCATGTTGGTATGTGAAATGAGCGCACATAGTGTGTGTGGCGAACCAATGAACAAAACCATATTGAAGTAATTATAGTCTCTTAGCTGGAGCCTGGATAATTCTAATAGATCTGCAGATGAGATAACTCGAAGATTAAAACCCATGAATTGTTAGTCGGTAGCTGGCATTTTTAGCTGGCAAAAATGCCAGCTAACAAAAGAAAACAAAACAACCTTTGCAGCTGGCATTTTTGCAGTTTGCAGTGAAATATTGCCAGCGTATGAACGTACCCTTAACCCACTTTCGTCAACAAGGTATATACCTAACCCAGAGAGTTATCCCGCCTTAATCGTTTAGTGCGTTTATTTATTTTCATCATATCTATAATCTTTTTCACTCTAGCGAGAGATGTTTGCGCAGACCAGATCACTGGGTGTAATGCGATCATGACCAGGACTCCGGATGCATGCTCCATATCACAGCCGTGGGCCAGTAAGGTGTGCCCGGAGTCATGTGGAGTGTGTGGAACAAGACAGAGTGAGTACTCTCGCAAAAATAACAAGTTATACCTGACCAATTCACGGGAGAAATATACGAGGGGTTATACATGAATGGTGACGAAGACCATCGATTGCATATAACATGGGACATTAGCTTTTCATCCATGTACAGTATAATGATATGTAAAATCATAAAGTTTGATTTAGTTGTGTCGATGAACATATATATGTCATACTAATTGTTAACGGCATTATAGTTTATCACATAATATTGACTTACACTGTATATGAACTAATCACTGCATGACGACTTTGTGTGTGGCTTTCTTGTATGCACATGTGCATACGTACATCTGTTTGAATGTCACACACACAATCGCCATGTGTATACAATTCATATGGTTTGATTGTGTCCCTGATATACGCAACTCAACAATACATCGACACAGAGAGAAAAGACGAAAAACTGTCTCAGAAGAAACGATTTGTTTTATTCCTTCCAATTTCTAAATATTATCATTATATTGAATTTCTGGCTCTAGATTATGTGACGGACACGAGCCAAGTAACATGATATTCGAAAGAACAATATCCGTGTTTATCGATATATATTTTTATCACATAATTTGGCCATAAAAGCAGTTTCATAATTATCGGTAATAGACACGTTTAATATCAGCGCGTGCGATGACGTCACGGCGTTCTTCAAATAACTTGCGATCGCTGTAGTTTATGATTGTTGTTTTCGATGAATATTTCGCGTTGCTTCGGGTTTATTTGATCATGTGATAAAAGGTATCTCACACTCGTCCTATTTTATACGTAATTTATCAACCTCGTCCTCTAAATTCTATTTGAGCCTCGGTAAACCTCGGCTCAAATCGAATTTAGTGAACTCGGTTGATAAATTCCGTATAAAATAGAAACTCATGTGAGATCCTCTATGTAACATGACTGTGTTACTAGTATGATGTTGCCACGGCGATAAACTTGTTGGGAAAAGACAGGTTTTACGGCGCCAAATCTACAAGTAGCTAGATATCGACCCAACGTGAATGAACGCCTTTTAAACTATTATAGTTGGTGGTGAAGACAAGCTGCGGCCATCGATGCGCTTAATATGCTTAAACTAAAATATGATACTTCTGCTCAGCGAACATACCATTGATATGCTGACTGCATAGCACTGATAGGTCATTCGGTTATTTAAATGCATTATTCCTCTTCGCTGTAAGTTGCGTATGCTATACGTGGTCACAAAAATAGACATATTCCGCATGCCATAGTTAGGATACATGACAGAGTTAGTTATAATAGACTGGAACATGACTCTTCAAATGTATCACCAGTTATAACTCAACCAATTGCCACAGATTATATAATATTCCAACTTCAACGGAGGAATCCATTATGCAACCACACTCCTCGTGAAAATGCCGAAGTGTTGATCAAAATTTGATTTTTGCATGGATTAGTAGGAAATATAAGCAGACGACAGAAAATTAAAAGTACAAAAGAAGTCCTATTTATTGAGGGAATTGTTTAGATATTCAGTCCAACAAATGGTCGTTTGTTGAACTTATTATTTGAACATTTCTTATGTGATAACTACTCATCGATGAGGGGTTAAACTGCCAAAGTGTTGGTCGAAATCGGAATAACGAGATTTTTCCTAATTGCAAATATTTGTTTGAATTCTCTCGTATTCGTTATCACTCTATGATATGGTATCATTTACCTTACAAGCTACAAGCGGAACCTCTCTACTGTTAAAGTCCGACCATCTACATGTACGTGTAGGCGGAATGATCACGTGAGACATGTGTCTGTCGTTGCCAACGGTATCTCGTGTTTCATTTTCGTCTGTCAGTGATCATAATTTTATATGTCACAAATGTGGGGCTTTATTTTAGACTGACGTTGCATGCCACTTCCGTTGACGTGTTTTAAAGCCACTTGTCGGTTTGCGCTCCAAAATACACCTAATAATATTCGATTTTAAAGTATTGTTCAGCATATGAGGCCTTTATCAATATGTTGTGTATTTGTCAACCTATCTTATACCTCCTTCCAAGTTACGTGTAAAAAATTGGAAGGTCGAACGACCCATGTAATAATAATAATAATTAATAATAATAATAAGCTTTTCGAACGATAATTCTAAATTGGTGTACTATATTGCCGTACATAATCTCAGTTGCGATTTTAAATTTTATTCCAGCATGCGACATTACCGTAGCATCGGGAAATGTAGACAGGGTGACGAATACAATGACGATAACAACCGGGGAATATGCCGAATACGCATGTCCTGATGGACTTGTTCTAACGTCCGGCGACCTGAAAAGAGTGTGTTTGTCAACGGGAACGTTATCAGGAAGTGTTCCCGTGTGCCAGAGTAAGTACCGCGTGCGATTTCGAGATAGTCAACTACCATCATTCATCGTTGTTATATAAAACACCGTACATAGAACTGTTAGGTTTACAATGTGTGTTGGTGAACTTAATAGTGTGGACATGAAATGCACTTCGGTGTTTGCTAAGTTTCGTTCACGAAAATGTATCTTCCAGCTTTTCGGTTATAATTCATAACCTTAATCGAAACAAGAGTTATTTCTTATAATTTAATCTGTCATTTCACGGGAGACAACCAAAAGGTAAAAGTTAGAAGTATAAAGCTAGCCACACATGCTTGCGTATGCGTATGGTGCATTGTGTTATTTTTATCGCATGCGATTGTCGGACGGAAAATCAAATAGAAATGCACGGGCACCCACACATGCATGCGGTTCCGATGCGAAACTATTCTGACGCTCCGAATGCCTCCGATTTTTATCGGACCGAAAATACTCGTATTTTCCATCCGATAGAAATCGTCGCTCCGTTTGCGTTCGCATGTAAATCCATGGTGAAGTGACTGAAACGATCACTATCGGACAACGTTCGCATGACCCCAACGTCACGACGAACGGATCCGATTATTTTCGCTAACGCATACGCAAGCATGTGTGGCTAGCTTAACGAGCGTATAATATTCAGACTATTTCCGACGAAAAACACACGTTAAGTTGAAAGAGACACATGTCACTCAAAACTGTAGTCCAAGTCTTCTCGTACTAAAACCGGCTAAGATATTGGGATGGAGGTGCCGGTCTTTAGTCCGAGTTCCAGGCCCATGCATTCTTATGACACGACTTAAGCGTTAGTGACCCGCTCAAATAAAACCACAATTATATGAAATAAAATATCACAATTGCGACAATAAACGGATATTTTCCGCAGAAGACATGCTATTTTATCTGAAACCCACATCAGTTGTGAATTTAAAACGGTAATTTAATGCGAAAAGAGACATTTACCTCAATGTTTACAATTTTTTAAAAGTATGCGAACTCGGTTGACCTCGCGAACTGTGTTCGGCATTTTCCGTTGAAAATATTCCGTAGATTTTGGACAACAACGCAAATTACGATGAATTCTCCATTGTAATCGTAATTATGTGTGTCAATAAATAAAATAATAAATAGATTAATTAAACATTGGAGATATAAATGTAATACACTAAATAAATGAACCTTAAGTTTGAAAAGTCCCACTAAAACGGAAGAACTATATTTCGAAACTGTGTGATTCGGTTCTCCGATTATTTTATCAACACAGATGTCAAAATGCACATCACACGCATGGCAACTTGGCAAGTCAGACACAAGAGTTCTAATTTGCTCCAATTTTGACAAGTTGCTTGCGAAAATTGTCAACAAAACTACCGTTCTGATCCTCCATTATGTCATTAAGTTTTTAGTGCGGGAATTGTTCTGAAAGCACATAGAAAACTGGACTTTCGGGCGATCGGTTTTCGCCATTTTTGTTCGGAAAACCCGCGCTATATATAGAAACGGAAAGTAGAATTCCCAGAACAAACAGCGGATTATGCCGAACTTATTCGGACCACTTCGGCTTTCGGTTAAAACGTAAACAAACAGAGAAACAAATCGATGTTTGTGTCAATCAACCGGAATATTATATGTGTAATTTAACATTAAAGTTAGATTATTATACACCATTATGACCATAAGATGTAAGCCTTTCCGATGTATATAGCATCATGTATTGATTTGCTAGGTAAATCGAGTAAAATACACCACAAATTCCCGCCACAGATCGTGGGCGTAAGTCGTGTCATAGGATTGGTATACAAGCGGTCTTGGACTAAAGACCGGCACCTCCATCCCAATATCTTAGCCGGTTTTAGTACGAGAAGACTTGGACTATCAAAACTGGTGCTCATCGAGTAATGAAATCGCGTCGGCAATTCAGCGTTTTTGATTGGCTATTCGCACCTTATCACGCGCCTGCCAGCTGTATAGTTGCACGTGGGATTGGTGTATTCGATCGCGGTGACACAAACCCGTGTTGGTTTTAATTTCAGTGTTCACTTCTTTGCAATGTTCAATCTTGTTGATTTTTCGGGTTACTTGTCCACTGAATATTAGCATCTAGTACGATTATTGTCAATAGTGTCATACCCGAATGAATTATGATGCAGCACCGAAATTTCATGTTAAATCGTAGGAAGCATCGCAGAGTTTCCAGGTAACTGTTTAGGCACGCGGTATAGGTATGGTCACTTAACGCTGCTGTCTTTTCTGTAGCGGGGGAAAGCAATAGAGAAATTTAGGTTATCGAGAAATAACTTTAATAGCTAAATGTATGACAACCAATGGTGTTACAGTATTATGTGGATTGACAGCTTATGATTAAATTATTGGTTCATATTTTCAACATAAGCGACAGTCAAAGAGTTCCAAGTAAATATTGGTGCGTTGAGGTTCGTGTCTTGGTTAAATCGTTAACGGGGGTTTCTCCTGTGTGCATACGTGTTTTTTGGGTATGTCGGGCGGGGGTAATGTGTTGCGAATGCGCCATATATGTCAGTATTACGGAGCCATATTATTTCGTTATTACAGGTAAATCAGAAATTGTGTGGCCAAACTCGGACCATGCGATAGTCCATCGAACTGGAGGATCGTGGGATTGGTGGGCAGTTCTTGTGGACTCAGACCAAATGAGAATCAAGAGAGCCGGTAAAGTTATTGCTTGGCACTTCTTTAGCGGGGACGCTGGGAGCATAACACTGCAGGTGTATAAAGTGTTGTCAAGGAACGAGACTTTGGAAACAGTAGAGTAAGTATTCAACATGAGAGTTCGTTGACACGTTGTGATCTGATTTTTCGAATTTCGTTTTAAGACATGTCCGCCAGCGGCCATCTTGAATTTCACATTTTAATCCATGTGCATTATACCCCATATCTCAACAAATACTGAATGACCGAAACCCGTTGTATGTAAATATCCTTCCCCCATGGTGCTTCAGTCGTGCACCAAAGATGATTCAAATCCGACCACCGATGGCTGCGATATAGAACTTGAATATAAATTGGATGGACGTCTTGACGGACAGAAGCGTGGACAGACGGAACCCATTTCTATACCCCCCCCGCCAAACTTCGTTTTCGGGGGATAATAAAAAGCCAGTTGATCCAGGTGAATGATATTATGACCTCGAAGAAAGAACGCCTGCAGTGGAGACTTAAAGATACGGGCGGCGTTGGTGGTGTGTATGCTGTTAAAATATTCAGCTCCGTCAAAAACTGCCATAAAAAGAAAGAATAGTAAAATATAGACAGACTATGTTCTTATACCAATCAGAAATATGGCATAAACAGTATGTTATTGTCAAATGTTTTCCTTTGTTATGTAAGCAAAAGCAAAAAACGTTACAGAACCTGGCTTTACCGGATATGGTAAACATAAAGAGCGTTATTTGTTACTGTTTTCCTGATATGGAAATAATAAAGAGCGTTTATATCATCTGTGTGTGATTAACCAATATAATTGTGCTGTGTTATGTAAACAGAAGCTTCTGTAACATGAGCAGGTTCTTGTTTACGTACACCATCGTACGTCTTGACGACAATATACTATTTACGCGCTGATTATGTTTCGCATATGAACAAAAAAATATATATTTTAATATTCCTTCTGTTGATGGCGATTTGAACAAATATGAATATTTCTGCAACGAACGCCGCCGGTGCCTATAACAGTTCAAGGAACATTGTGTGACACTTCGGCTTCAATGGAGCAACCATGAAACTTTCAAAGGTCCGGACCAACTTCGGCTTCAATGGAGCAACCATGAAACTTTCAAAGGTCCGGACCAAATGTAGCTGGCATCATATCCAAAATTAAAAATGATATAGACGACAAAAGTGCATTTTTGTGATTTGCTTGTTTCGGTGTGACCACGAGCAAGGTTTCCGGTGCTATTTTTCTTATTTTCACGTGGGTTTATTAAAAGACATCAACTCAGTAAGTAACCTACTGGATCTGCGACGTTATGACGGAAGGAACGTTGTGTTCGTGCAATGAATCTAATACTCGTTGTAACACCACTGCAGTAAAACAACTACTTTTTAATAATATGTTAAATTTTGAAAGTTGCACAACTATATGTGTGCTATGACAGATCACACATGGGTTCACTATCACCAAACAGAGGAGAACACGTCTTATTACGACACTAAAACTGGACTTTCAAAATACCATCCGTCGTACAATTATGTCACTTTGTGGCTCAGCTCTCAAATTACTACTTCCACAGTTTTGGGTGCAACTTGCTCAATACTATACATAATAAATTATTTATAGAATATTTAAACTTAAATCTAACGGGATAGGTGTGTTTTTCGTAGATTTTTTTCTAGGGACCTGCGAATATTCGAGATTCGATTCGATGTCGATATCGGGCACTCGATTCGAGATCGACACCGAATCGGTCCGCTGATTCGGATATTTTCGAATCGGTGTTACTTTGGTGTTGTCTCGTTATTTGCGTCTAGACAACACATGCCACATACGACATGAAATTACAAACATTGAAGCACATTGTTGTCAAGTTAGCCAACGTAGGTAATTTTGAATGTATATTCCGTTCAGAATAGACGTGCATTATGTAAATTATGTGTTTCGATCGCAACCCGTGATGGTGGTCAATCGCCTCATATATTTGCGATATCTATCGACACTATATCTACACTGTCCGTGATCGCTAGATTTGGAACTCAACTTTTTACCTTATAAATGTTTAGAACTTCAGATATCCAATTCAGATTATATGAATAACATTCAATGTTTGCGCGCAGCCGCCGTTTGCGCGACACAACATAGTTTGGAATGAACCGAAACCTCAGAACAATCAGTCTATTACGTTCTTAAATGGACGTCGTTATGTGCGACAAGTTCTCTGTGACACTGCCGGCAGACTTCCTAGAAATTTTCTACTTTCAGTTTCTGTTTCCCGGGGAAATCGAGCGCGTTGCACAAGTTTCGATCCGTTGAATCTTGTTGATAACTTTTAACACTTGTAATCTACGTCTGGACCCATGTCCAAGTATGTCAAATCTGTATTATCTTTATCAAATAATGCAGACAAGTGACTTCCATTCCATGGGGTTTTTGATTTAACTGACTAAGTGTCTTACTGTCACTGCTTGTGTCATTTTCGCCATAACACAGCTAGATAGAAATTCAATACAACATACCCCAAACCCTCCATGAGACTGAGAGTGACTTGCTTATGTCATGATTTTCCTAAATGAAAACACAAGTTCCAATGGATGTTTAAGGAGATTAACATTGTTATATAGTATCTACTGAATTTTGCAGTTTTTTTGTCATGAGACACCGAAATAAACTCTGGTAAACAATGGTAATCACCACCTGATTCGATTCGAGATTCGATTCGATGTCGATATCAGGAAGAAGATTCGATATCGAGATTCGATTCGATGTAAAATCCACGATTCGCAGATCCCTAGTTGTTTCGGACTTTTCATCTTTCGTGTAAATGTCAACATACGACATCACAGACTGCGCCTACCCTCGTGCACTTTGTTTAGTTGTAAATATGATTATTATTGCAGTCATATCTCATCGCTGATATGTGTATTATTTAAATACGAAAATCATAAAAGAATATAGAAATATTCCATCGCTGTAAGTATCCAGGGGAACTAATAACTAAACTGGAAAGGCGCAGACGGTCATCTCGAAGGTTAACGTCTGCAAGATAGATAACTATGCAAAAC
Organism: Siphonodentalium dalli; assembly: GCA_032622095.1. NCBI lineage: Eukaryota > Metazoa > Mollusca > Scaphopoda > Gadilida > Siphonodentaliidae > Siphonodentalium > Siphonodentalium dalli. The sequence continues at coordinate 184,284,692 of CP136062.1, forward strand.
ACACGAAAACTACCCTTTTTGCAATTCTAGCAATAACAGTTGTACTATACAGGTATGTGTGCACATTAAATAAACAATCTTCACCGCTTCTTTTGGGGGCAGTTTACATACCACCTGCAGGAACGCGATATGCTAATGACGATTGGAATTTGAAACTTGAAGATGATATAAGGAAATTCCAAATGAAAAATGATTTACTTCTTTTAATGGGGGATTTTAATTCACGAACAAACAATGTCAATGACGTCAGCTCCGACAATGACACGGGGGAGATAAGATAAGATAAGATAGTTTATTACAATACACCAGTGCAGGCAGTTGCAAATAACATAAAGTATAAGTAAATTAAACATAATACATATATAATATATGTGCATATAACAGTTTGTATCACGGTTAATACATTTTTGTCGTCTATAGAAGATGAATATTATGATGATGAATGTAATGACGATGATTTTGATAAGACTTTTCAGGTCCCAAATCGAATATCACAAGACAAAGGTAAGGTGAACTCTTATGGTTATAAACTATTGGGTTTATGTAAATTTATGACATTATTCATTGTCAATGGGAGGTGTGGTGGTGATAAATATGGAACATTTACGTCATCTGATCGCACGGTAATCGATTATGCACTAGGAACAAAACGCCTTTTGAGCAAAATAGAAAACTTCCAAGTCCACGATCACTGTTCTTTATTCTCCGATATACATGGAGCTATACACTTGGTGATAAAACTGAATTTCCCTAATCGATATATACGAAATAACTTCACCGACGAGAACTCCACTGTTGGTGAACAAATGATAAAAACGAAACGATGGGACCCACAGAAAGGGAGAATGTTACCCAGAAATATTTATTCCGACGACATTACGCTTATTCTTGGTAAACTTACTGATTTGGAAAACAATAGTTGTTTATCCCAAACAAATATTGATGATATGTGCGGGCACATAACGAGAGCTCTAAAAACTGCGGCCGATCGTACATTGGGAACTTATAAACCTCAAAATAAAACGCGGGAAAATATGCGCAAAGACAAAGCCTGGTTTGACGGTGAGTGTCGAACACCGAGGAATCAATTTAACCATTCAAAGCGTGAGTACAATAAAACAAAATCTATTATAGATAAAGATATAATGAAACAATCTTGCGCGAAGTACAGAGGGGTTATGGATAGAACAATTAAAGAAATGCGAGTAAAGCAAGTTTCAGAACTACGAGATGCAGCTAAGTATTCAGGTAAGTCATTCTGGGACAGACTTGACAAAATGTGTTCCGACAACCATACAAAAAAATGCAGGGAAACGTCACAATAGAACAATTCGAGGAGTACTTTAAGGATTTAAACCTAAACGACTGTAATGATGAATCGGATATTTCCGACTATGTCGATATGGACTTTAACGAAAATCATGAGTCGCATCTAAATAGACCTATAACACAAGAAGAGATTTTTAGTGCTGTAAGCAAGCTCAAGAAGGGTAAGGCAGTAGGGGCGGATCAAATTTTGAACGAATATATATCAAAGAATCGGTCGGTGAAATGATGAGCATTTATGTCCGCTTTTTTAATCTCATTCTAAGTAGTGGGCATTTTCCGAAACACTGGGCTGTTGGGATGATAAAACCCATCTTCGAAGGATCCGGGAACCCAAATTTACCTGAATCATATAGAGGAATCGCCCTTCTGAGTTGTTTTGCTCAACTTTTTACATCCGTTATTAATAATCGAATATCGTCATTTGCAGAAGACAATGACCTTGTAAATAAAATTCAGACAGGTTTTCGTAAGGGTCACTCAACAATAGATAATATATTTATTCCACATACTCTAATAAACGTATACCTACAGAGCGGACGAAAGATATATTGTACTTTTATTGATTTCCGCAAAGCATTTGATACTGTATGGAGAGATGCTCTATGGTTGAAACTTATGCAAGCAGATATAAACGGTAGGATACTACAGGTAATACGACAATATAAAATTATGTGTGAAAAATAATAATTCGCAACAGACTTCTTTATCAGCCAGATTGGCTTATTTCAAGGTGAACCAATGTCACCTCTTTTATTTTCTTTGTTTGTGAACGATATACAAAGTTTTCTGAGCGACTGCGCAATCTCAAACTTGAACTATTTTGATGAGAAATATTTTGAACATATTGGCTGTTTTATAAATATATTGTGTTTATTATATGCAGATGATACCGCGATCCTCTCAGACTCGGAGGACAATATGCATCGTCCACTTTCAGCATTCGCAGATTGTGCCGAGGCATGGAATCTGCAAGTTAATACAATGAAAACGAAAATGGTAATTTTTACAAACAAATGGTCAAAGAACTTACCAATATTCACTTATAGGGGCCAAGAAATACAAATTCTAAAAGAATTTAAATACCTCGGTATTAAATTCTTTCACAATGGTAGATTCTGCCAATCGATTAAGCAAACCCAGAATACAGCAACGAGAGCCATGTATGGCCTTTTGAATAGAACAAGAAAGCTGCAGCTGCCTCTAGATATTATGTTTAAATTGTTTGATTCTATGATTATGCCGATTATGCTGTATGGTGGTGAAGTTTGGTGTTTCGAGAAAACTCTAATTTTTGGAGACCATACATCTTAAATTCTGCAAAATTATCACAACAATGAAGTCTAGCACACCAAACTACATGGTATATGCAGAATTGGGAAGATACCCCGTAATGCCGAGCAATATCGTATTGGTCAAAACTAGTATCGCATGAAGGATCAGAATTAGCTAAAAATGTATTCCTTCTACTCAGGTATCTCAATGATGGTGATGCCATATTACAAAACAAGATTAAATGGATTTCATTTATCAAAGAAACTCTGCGAAAAGTAAATATGGAAAGTGCGTGGCAGAATCAGTCACCACTAAGCAAGACAGACATGAAACGCATGAAAGCGAAATTAATAGAACACACAGGTTGCCTCTTCGGCAATCTCAATATGTCTATTTCAAGCCGTGCCATATTTTATCGAAACATAAAGGATTCTGTCAGATTGAACCGATACTTAGTATATTTGCCCTCTCATCTGGCTACTTATTTACTGAAATTTAGAACAGTCAATCACAGACTACCGGTAGAGCAATGCAGATGGAATAAAAGTACATGTAAACACACGAAATGCCCGTTATGTGGCAAAAATGTATGTGATGAATACCATTTTGTTTTTTTGTGTACTGAACTTAACGATCTGCGAGAAACCTATATCCCGAAGTATTACTGGGAAAATCCTAACAGAAATAAATTCTACAGATTGCTGTCACTGCTTAACATAAGTATATTGAAAAGATTGAGCATTTTCTTAAAATTAGCGTGTAGAAGGTTACCATGAAGCAAGTGTTACATTATATTATATCTAATGTAAATATTATATGAGTTATACCATTTCAGAAAACATATTACTAAATGTATTAGCATTATTTGTATTTATTATTAATATCATATAATATGATGAACGCATTTATTGATGTACATGTATGTTATGTATTGTTTGTATATGTGTATATAAGTTGTATGGCATGTTGCAACTTAGATGTTGACTTTGCTAATAAACCATCCATCCATCCAAATAACATTGAATTAATTTTATATAAATACATTGTTATTTAAATGACACATCGCTATTTCTGATACTGGTCGCATTTCAGCACACAATCTTCCAATCTGACACTTGTAAGATTTTTGTGAGACCTGTGTTTGAAATTCACCCAAGTGAGTATGCATCAAGCTGAATCAAATTTGCTGTACGCATTCTACAAACAATTGTTTGCTAAGTTTCTTAAATTCAAACTGTTGTCATGTAAATCGTATTTGCGACAAGATCTACAACAGGATTGCCAAGCTATGGCCAAATTTTACCGTCCAAATTATGTTTTGGTAACAATCGCGGCACACTGGTAGCAAACGCATTATGCATGCTGAAAGTTTGCAACATAAGGATTTGCGGTAAATGTGCCGGAAAGATTTGCTGCATCTTCCCGTGAGGTGGCAATTGGGCGGCGCCAAGTGGAATTTTTCTCATTCAAAACCAATGGCATTAACAGCATGTATATAGGCTGGTTTGCTGGCATTAATTTGATTAAACACACTTGATAAATTCATTAATTGTTCAGACTTTGATAACATTAGGTTATTCCAACAAATTCCTTAAACCATTTGAATATCATTAAATTTGATGACATTCTAAATTAATGATTCAATTATTTTGTTCAATGACCTTTACGTATCTACTATTTTAATGAATGTTAATGTCCGAAATATGTTCTTAAATCGCTCCTTAATTTTATTTCCACACTTCGTTTGAATTTAATGTTATTTTAAGGCATTATGGACAATTTAATGACGAATTTAAGGAGATATATTAGTGCCATTTTAATGGTGATTTAATGACATGGCTTACAGTAATGGGAGGCAGAGACTTCACAATTAAGTAGTTTTTCCTTTCTTTACTAAATCTTATTGACGATAGTTCCATCAGAACATTTTCAGATAATAAGCAACTTATTATCTTAACATTTCATACCAATGAATAGGATTTTTTTTGCACTTGTATATTATGTTCGTCTGACTGTCGCCTGCTGATTTATATTTCCTGAACAACTCCGCAGGTGAATAATATACCACTCCAATATAATTATACTTGTATAACTGGTGTGGGACTCTATTTAGTAGAGAAAGGGTTAGTCACACATATATTTATATAATTACCGACAAATCAATTTGAAAACATTGTATGCACTTGTTCAGTGTGTGATCGTATCTATATATATTCAACAGTATTAACCCTTGATTTACGAAATGGTTTCTGCCATATCAGTTACAAAAGTATACATTGGAATGGACTATTATTCATCTGGATGGATGTTCAGAAACTATTTATAAGCAGACGACATACAGGCGAACAGATAATTCGTGTGAAGAATGATTACTATTAATTGCGGGTCAATTTTCAAATAATATCTTTAACAAACAACTTATTTTATGAACATTTCCTGAGGGACACGATTAATTTATTTTGTAGTGTTGAATTGGTTGGTTACACGCGCTTCGCGGACATCAGAGAAGACAGGGAATATTATCACGTCCTCCCCGAAGCCGAGCAAATCAGCGTCGAACCAGGGTTCATGATAGGGATGGACTTCGATCGATGGGATGTCATCAAAAAGAGCGGATGTGACAAGACGAAGAATCCTGGTGGAGCTAATGGTAAATGGGGCGGGTTTTCGAATAAAGGCAGGAACATTGGACAGAAAGCGACATTCAAGCCAAATACATCGTGTGCTACTTACTCCGTAGTTGCGATTGTCGACCCGGTAAGTTTCTTGATATTTTAAGATATGTTCATGACTAAAGACTTTCAGTCACAACAGTGCATATTTTTTGTTATATCTTAAGTAAAGACGTATTCGGGGTTCCAGACCCCAGCCGCCAATCACAACAACAACATGAAACATAATATACTATCGTTTTCTGCCTGGTTCTCTTAAAGGTACTCAATCCAATCAGACGCTCCTAAATTACTATTTCTTTGGCTTCGGGGGGGGGTAAAAATATTTGATTCGAGTCAAGGAACCCACCCATCAAAGCTCAGAGTGATCAGATATTGATTTATGAAGTTTGTTATTTCTCGAGATGTGTAATAATATGTGGCCCAGAAACACGTGGTCAAACCGATGACCTCGGACAAAATTGCGGATGAACTTGGACCACTCTAAAATCAAGTGGTAATACGGTCAAATTTCGTGATACTTTAGTGATAATACGGCCATATTTTGTTGAACAAAATGTTCATAAATAACAAGTTTTGGGAATTTTGATACAATTGGTTAACATTATTTTGTTGCAATAAATTAAATATCAAACAAATAGTTACGTATACAATTAAATATCAAACAAATAGTTACATATACAATCGAATATCAATCAAATAGTTACATATGCAATTAAATATAAAACAAATAGTTACATATACAATTAAATATACGATTGAATATCAAACAAATAGTTACGTATACAATTCAATATCAAACAAATAGTTACATATACAATTCTATATAAACAAAATAGTTACATATACAATTAAACATCAAACAAATAGTTACATATACAATTCAATATCAAACAAATAGTTACATATACAATTCAATATCGAACAAATAGTTACATATACAATTAAATATAAAACAAATAGTTATATATACAATTAAATATCAAACAACTAGTTACATATACAATACAATATCAAACAAATAGTTATATATACAATTCAATATCAAACAAATAGCGTCTTCCGTGTAGTACTTATCGTTCCAAAGATGTTATTTTACACACCGAGTCTGAATACTTATTTCACGTTTGATGTGATATTCTGTCGCTTAGGACATAATAATTGGCTGAATATGTTCACAATACTAAAAATTAACTGGCAACCTTAACTGTTGGTACCCCGATATCCATTTCTGACGTCATCACTGTGAACATTAGATTCCTCGTATCTTGGAGATACTGGGAAAATAACCTTCGTCAGTTATGGTGACTTCCCTATCTCCACCAACAACTTTCTCAAGAACTTTTAAACTACTGGTCACTCAATACCATTTATTTCAGTAAAGCCTGTGTTATGGAAAGGTTTGGAAAATTTAACACTACTATCAAGATGCGATTAGTTTTTCTGGGGTGTGACCCATGAGGATTTTATAGGGCTGACGGCCTTCTACAGCCTACGTTTGTACTGCTATAATTCCAATGAAGAGAGTTTCTATGACAGTTTTATATATACGTGCACAATAAATGTTTGCCTATTATATATGGCATGCGTGCCACCGATATAGGAAGCAAAGTCCCTTATTCTGCAAGTGTTCACACTAATTGTGACTTGCCTTATTTTCCCTTGTGCTTACTGTGTGTATACCGATTTGAATATGATATGGCCTAAATAGTACTTGTATATACTCATATTGCCGTAGTCTATCAGATTCCGACCGTATTTTATGTACTTCCGGCCTGTTCTCCAGAAAACCAGCACATATGCTTATAATAGAACTTGTTTTAGGTAGATATTCTGTTTAGAATCGCCTCATTTGTGTTGAAAATGAGAACAATTTAGTCACATTATCGACTTATAATGAGGCGATTCTAAGCAGATTATATGCGGACAATGACACAAATAAGCCAACTCAAGACTTTCCAGGTGACGCTCTTTAAGATGTTTTCACTGTGGCCCACGCCATAAAACGAAATCACGGACAAGAGTTTATTATCTGCTTATATCAGGATCAAATTATAACATTATGTACCTATTTCACATCATAGGTCGATTATGTGCGTATTTCCGCGAGAATATGTTGGTCATTCGGGTGCATCGTCTTGGAGGGGGTGCATTTCCGTCCGGTTGACTTTAGGTCGGTCGGTGCTAATCGTCGCTGGATGTCGCCTGTCGAATATGTGACAGAGTTCGTTACCTGGGTAAAATGTGACATAATACGGATATCGCAGACAAGGCAGGGTGTGTTATTTTTATAAGGATATTATGTTGTTTTTCTCCTAAGCTGGTTTTCCTAAGCTGATTTGCTAGTGTTAGTTAGTAAAGAGATAATTATACGGGGAACAATACAGTTATACTTCGGGCGAAGTATTTTTGCCTGAACACACAAGCGATCCTCGGTATTTATTGTTATTTGTATCGTTATGTTGTTAGTGGCCAACGGCTTGCATAGGTCTATCAAGATTATGTTAGTATGATAGTGTTAGTGTCCAGCGGGGATGAATTATGGTCGTGTTTACATAGCTAACATCTTTATTTCGATGTGCTCTCTTGATGAAGCAACCCTTCTAATCTGTTAATTTTTGACGATTGGGTTAGTTTTATGATAAACGAGTGGAGATACGATAATTATCAATACAAAAATCATTGCTTTCAGATCGAATGTCGTTCCAATGGCGATTGTCTAAATATAAGACTCAATGTGGCAGAAGCTGATATAATTTGTCAGTTTTTAATAGTATTTGACAAACATTATTTTCATTTGACAAAACATTTGGCAAAAGTAAATTTCGGGCCAGTGAGGGACCCTGCCACAAATAACTTTAGCCAACATATCCTCGCTCAAATACTCGACATATAATGTGAAATAGGTACATAATGTGTTTATTTGATTCTGATATAAGCAGTTAAGCAGTCCTATCCGTTATTTCGTTTTATGGCGCGGGCCACGATGAAAACACACGTTAAAGCGCGTACAACTGAAATTCGTTAGTTGGCTTATTCGTGCCATTGTTCGCACATAATATGCTTAGAATCGCGTCATTATGAGTCATAAGTGTGACTAAAACGCTCTAATTTTCAGCACATTATAGACTCAAAATGATGCGATTCTAAGCAGATTATCTACCTAAAATAAGTTCTATTATAAGCAGATCTAGTTCGGTTTTCGTGAGAACAGGCTGCTTTGGAAATTTTAAATCATAGCCATGTTTGGCATAATAAGTAGTTAATTTCAATGAGCTAAGTTAGTCAAGAATACAATAGCCATGTATGTATGCAAATATATGTACCTATATCACAATAATGTAGTAGTGTTTATATGACCGTATGCCATGTTGATGACCATGGCATATTTCTCACAAACAAAATCTTCCAACACAAATGCGCTGCAAAGGGTATCCTCTACAAAGGCAATGAATTGATTGAAATAATTGAGCACGTAGCTACAAATTGCGGAAGCAATGTTTTACTTTCTGACATAAGATTCTTCTAGACGGTGAGCAATCTGGTACACTTCTTTTGTTGAGTACGTGCATATTAAACTAAGTATGGAACAACATAACTTCGCTCATCGCGGCGAATGTCATTCCGATTGCCAGTGGAGAGGCCCAACGCGAAATGAGGCTGTTTCGCCCCGATGTAGAGCGCCAGTTACCAAATTTAGCTTTCAAAGTTGTGTCTTTTTCAATAGGGTCACTGGATATAATTAACCTTTTCGGTATATATGTTTCTGCTAATAACATGTCACCTGCATTAAAACTGAATTATCTCCTTTGAATTCCCAACTATACGCCTAGAAAAGATAAATGCCAATCAGTGCCATCTAAACTTTTGACATTCCAGTCACGTGTATGATGAAGTGATATTTCTTCACATCAGTTCCACTATAATAGTTCACACGAATGAGAATCAAAATTATATCTTTCAATTTCAGCGATGATCAAATGTCAACTAAAAGAAGTTTGGAGAAGATTATGGCAAAATTCGGTTCGTCGACTTCTTATATTTGAGAAATAAAGAGTTTATCGTCGATCGTCTTGCATTATTAACTGGTGGGAATATAAACTACCCCTTTCCAGAGGGCCATACAATTGGCAATGTATTGAAGAACCTGTTCACGTGGTGATTGTGATATAGCAGTGCGTTATCTATTAGACCCAACAAATGACTATATACAATCGTGATTCTGCAGTTTACGACAGGATAGTGATTGAGTAAAGATACCATGCGATTCAAGACCTCGAGTGTTATCATTCCACGATCGTAAGAGTGTCATCAATTGTCGGTTAGCAATAGTTTATTCATTCTTTCAGGTGGTACAAAGAGAAGGCATAATAAATACATGTATACATAAAACAAATTCCGACCATTATACCGTGAGCGGAGGCTGCTAAGCAACTGAGTATTCATGTTTTATCATTGCAACTTATTCTTTATATATAGCTAACTTAACAGCATTGGTACACGGTATATAGTTTGACAAATATTTTTAAAACACAAGTATGGTGTATGTTGAAAACATAAATATTATACTTAATATCAATAAGAAGTTATCTATTGGGCGTAAACGATGAAGATACACGACGCTAAAGTGTATCGTCGTTTACTGCCATGAATGAACCAGATTGGCTAAACAAATACCCAGGTTAGAAAATATTTTCACCACTTCGATTACCTTACCGTTGAACCTAAACAGTAAATGTCTGGGTAACCTACCCTTGGAAAAGCAAATTACTTTAGTTTTTGCCACGTTGACTCTAAGGGCCCAAGTCGAACAATAGTCCTCAAAGTAACTCAACTGACGCTGCAGATCATCGGCGGAATCGGAGAATAACACCGTGTCGTCTGCATATAAAATTATGAGAAAATCTGTAAGGTCGTTAACATAGAGACAAAAAAAAAGGGGGATAAATTGTCACCCTGTTTCAAACCAATCATAGAGGGGAAGGGGTCTGATATTTCTCCATTACATACTACCCTAGATTTAATATCCTTGTACATGTCAACAATGATGTTGTACATCTTGCCACCTATATTATTTAATGCTAATTTATAACATAAATAATCTCTACGGACAGTATCAAAGGCCTTTTAAAAAATCAATGAAGGCACAAACAATTTCTTTTTCTTAAATTTACAAAGATCCATAAGCGTCTGTATCACAAACACATTATCCACGGTTGAGTAACCTTTCCTAAAGCCACTTTGATTTTCATGTATAACTCCGCAAGAATCAGAAAAATTAGTTAACCGTCTGTTCAATATTGATGTGAATAATTTCCCAAGACAACTTGATATGGTTATACCCCTATAATTCGAGGGGTCGTCTTTCTTCCCTTTATTTTTATAAATCGGTATAATTGAGCCCGTGCGCCATGAGTCAGGTATTAATCCTGAGTCGAAAATGATATTAAAGAGATGCGTATAGACTGGAAATAACTTGGGCACTGATGCCTTAATATATTCATTGATTATTCCATCTAGCGAAGACGCTTTATTATTTTGAAGTTTACGAATGCAATATAATATTTCTTTGTTAGTTATGGGAATGTTTAACATGCGTGTACCTGTGGCATCCAAATCGACTTTGTTTTCGGCAACAAGTGTTGTACCATCTGGGAGTTAAGCTTTCTGAAGTGTTCTACAAGCATATCAATGTCAAGAAATGTATCACTATGGCCCCTATTACCCTTAATGGTTTTCCAAAATGTCCTTGTATCAGTGTTTCGTATACTTTCCATCTGAATTTGCAAATTACTTTCATATTCACGTTTCGCCCTATTTATGACTCTTTTATATTCACGTTCAGCTTGTCGTAGGCCTAGTTTTGTATTCTCGTTTTGTGTTTTAGCATATATGCGTTTAGCTTTTTTATAAGCTTTCCTTACGTTTCGACATTCGTCTGTAAACCACGCTCTGCAACTAGTTCGCTGTGTTGTTGTTTCGGGTCGCTGAGTTTTCCTCACATACTTGGAACCGAAAGTCTTTTTCGCTGCATCTATCATTACGCCAGAAAGTGATGTGACTAATTCCGATATACTGTTACATGTGGATCTGTTGTTTCGCATAGCTTCCAATTATTTGTTTAATGTCAACCTCCTCGATATTTCCTACAAATTCGGCGGTTTTCTCAGGGACCCACGATTTCGGTTTAGATTGGTTCGTTAAGTTATTACATGTTGGATCATTTACTTCAAGCAATGGGGTCAGTTTCCCTTTCCAAAGTCGCAGGGACAAACTACAGTGAGCATCATAATAAAGCAACGAGTGGCCATGTATTTCAAACCCTCTTACCAAATTCAAACATTCTGGGGAACAAATGGTGTAATCAACTACAGATGATTCCTTGCATGTCAACTTACCAATGTCCATGTCACTATCGGTTCTACCGTTTAACATATATATTTCATTATTTCTGCATATACTAATTAACAATCTCCCAAATGTATTAGTTATTTTATCCTTACTCGATCGATATATTGACATTCCATTGTCAGCTAGGGTTCTTAAATCAGGTTAAATCAGATCAGGTACTTGATGGAAATCATTCTCCGAAAAATCATAAAAATCTTGAGTATTGGATGTACGTGCATTTAAATCACCTGTAAGAATTAAATTATCATAATCCAATTTACGACTAATAACTTCACAATCTAGTTCATTAAACGCTTCTTTACTGGAGTATCTGGACTTGTTCTGGTGGGATATAGACAGCACCAACTAAAACATCAGACTTCCCATCAAATATATCTTTGGAAATATTTACCCAATGAACAAATTTGCAACTCGAATGCACTACTGATATTTTATCCGCCAAATTATTCCTGTACGCAATGGTTATACCGCCGGATTTTCTACGGCTTACTTTCGTGCGATTCTTAAAAGAAAAGGTGTAGCCAGGTAAAGATAAATTATCACAATCATCCGTCAATGTCTCCATAAAGCATAATACATCATATATATTTCAACAAAGAGCTTGAAAAATTGAGTACTTGGTGTAGAGCAAACAAACTATCATTAAATACAAATAAGACTAAATATATGGTGATACAACCAATAAATGGCCCGTATTTAGTTGCAAATAGAATGTTGAATATAAATAAACAGCCGATTGAAAGGATAGGATCCGATTGTCAAGAAAAATCTTTCAATTTTTAGGTATTCACATAGATGAACATCTGACATTTGATTACCATGTGAAAGCTGTTTGTGCGAAAATGTATAATTCTCTTTATGCTATAAATCGAGTAAAAAAAATCCTTTCTTTCGATTGTCTTAGAATGCTATATCTTACCTTAGTACATTCTCACATTCTTTATGGAGTTGAGTTATGGGGAAATGCGAGTACTCAAAATCAAGTTATTGTACTTCAGAAAAAGGCAATTCGAGCTATTAATAAAAAACGCTACAATAGTCACACCGAACCATTATTTAAATATAATAACATTTTGAAGTTGCAGGATGAGTATATGCATCGGATATGTCTATTTATGCACGACTGGAAATATGTAAATGTTCCCAAATCATTTGTTAATAGTTTTAGAATATATAAACATCCGAGTATGAGAACTAGGTCCTCAGGAAAAATACAGGAAACAAGGGCTCGCATTAAATTCACTGAAAAACTACCCCTCCATGTATTTCCAAAAATTTGGAACACTCTTGACGTTACTCTACATAATATCCAATCGAAGCCAGGCTTTAAGAACAAATTTACCAAATCAATTATTGACAGTTATTCTTCGAATATTAAGTGCAAAAACAAGTTTTGTCCAGATTGTACTAAAAAGATAGAATTAACTCTAACTTTTGGAATTGAACTTCCAATAAGGAAAGAAATTATAACTATAGAACGACCTTCTCTCATTAGTAAAATGAATTTAACAAAATGAGAAGATGTGCCTGATGAATATATATATATGTAAATGCATGTATGTATGCGCTTATGTGTATATATGCATGTATATATTTGTTTTTTTCAATATTCTGTGTTGTCGAGTGCCTATATTCAGTGCAAATATTAACTATTTGGTGCAAACTGATTAGAACATTGTCTAGTTTGAACAGTTTTATTTTTGAACTTTATAGCTAAAGATAAATTTTTTTTAATCAAATTGTAAACAACGCAGACACACACAAAGCCTCGTCTCATTATTATTTCATTATATTATATGGTTTGAACCCAACCCAATATGTCAATTTTGCATAAATGCCAATTTTGTATAAATTTGTATATCTTCCATATTTTTGTCCATATTTTCCGTTTCCAACTGGTGGCGGCAGGAAGACGACCATATGGTCATGCCACCACCATATGACATATTATTGTTTATTATTTAATTATATATGTGAAACACATTTTATGATGATATGCCATAATAAAATATTTACTTACTTACTTACTTATAAAATACACAATTCAACAAATTCAGGACAGTCTAATCGTTTGGCCAAACCACACACATTTAAAGTCAGGACAGATAGCTCATCCGTGCACCTATTCTGAACACGGTGAAATATAGAGTTATTCCCCTGACCTTTCGGTGCACTCGCGCAAGAGCCCAGCCATTGCTCTCCTGGAATGTCCTAGCGCGGGCTGGAATTCAAGCGCCGTCGCTTCTCGGGTTTCGGTGGGTCCCGTGGCTTTGGGGTACCGACAACGGGTCATAATTCAGGTGAAAATTGGCGGGCGGAACCCAAATTCGAACTTAAGCTGTAATTTGTGCTATTAAACAACATACCAAATTTCAGTCGACTCAGATCAGACTTACAAAAGTTATCATCCGGAAACTAAAACACGCGAAAGGAAGGACAGACGGACGGACCGATCGCAAAACAGGCGTATAAAAGGTGACGAACGCCTTGACGATATTATGTTGGCGCGCTGCTATAGCTCGCGACAAATACACTAAACTGTTTGTTTCTCGGTTCTCTTATACGACATTTGAATTGTTTTCGGCTGGCATGTATCTTTTCTTTGTTATTTGTTCTAATTACTATTTCAAAAGAGGTCTGATTTAGTGCATGGATTATCATGCAGATTAATAATCAGGCGAAAATTGTCGATCTTCGTTACATGGTTCAAGCACTCAAATACCGAACACGTTTCTAATCATATTTAGTCCACACAGGCGCACTGAATGGTTTACTAACAATCTCGAGATCCGTTAACCATAATTTTCGACAAGGTTTCATTCACCAAAGTTCTAGTGTTAAAACAACTAAATGGTTGAGAATCCTTGGCTTCCGATTATATTGGAGACTAATCTATACTAATACAAGGGGTACGCATCTAAGATGCTTTTGTCGAGTTTTTTGGCAGTAGAACCAAACTTCTGCCAATAAGGTGCACAACTCCGGGAAAAAAGTTGGACGGTGGTATATTATTGCAATAGACCTACATGTATATACCAAATATAAATTGAATCCGTTAATATTTCATTGAGTTATCGCACTAACGGTGATCAAATTGTGATTAAAATAGACAAACTAAGACTCATAACTCCGGAAAGAAATTCGGACAAACCAGGTTTTCGAACTCGTCCGAGATATTGTTGCAAATAGACTCATATACCAAATATTGTTTTAATCGGTTAATATTTCATTGAGTTATCGCGCTAACGGTGATAACATTGCTAAAAATAGACAAACTAAGACCCATAACTCTGCAAAAAAATTCGGACAAACCTGGTTTTCGAACTCGTGCGAGATATTGTTGCAGGAGACTCATACACCAAATATTGTTGAAATCGGCTAATATTTCATAGAGTTATCGCGCTAACGGTGATAAAATTGCAAAAATTAGACAAACTAAGACCCATAACTCCGCGAAAAAAATTCGGACAAACCTGATTTTCGAACTCGTCCGAGATATTGTTGCAGGAGACTCATGTACCAAATATTGTTGAAATCGGTTAATATTTCATCGAGTTGTCGCGCTAACGGTGATAAAATTGTTAAAATAGACAAACTAAGACCCATAACTCCGCGAAAAAAAATCGGACAAACTTGGTTTTCGAATTCGCCCGAGATATTGTTGCAGGAGACTCATATACGAAATATTGTTGAAATCGGTTAATATCTCATCGAGTTATCGCGCTAACGGTGATAAAATTGCTAAAAAATAGACAAACTAAGACCCATAACTCCGCGAAAAAAATTCGGACAAACCTGGTTTTCGAACTCGTCCGAGATATTGTTGCAGAAGACTCATATACCAAATATTGTTGAAATCGTTAATATTTCATCGAGTTATCGCGCTAACGGTGATAAATTTGCTAAAAATAGAGAAACTAAGACCCTTAACTCCGGAAAAAAATTTCGGACAAACCTGGTTTTCGAACTCGTCCGAGATATTGTTGCAAGAGTCTCCTATATCAAATATTTTTGAAATTGGTTAATATTTGCGTGAGTTATCGCGCTATCGGTGAAAAACTTAACTAAAAACCATCTAAGATGGATAACTCTTGTAAAAAAAAAGTTCGGACGTGACCCATTTTCTACAGGCAGTAAATAGTCATTGGGAGCAACTGCCATACCAAATATGTTTTGAATTTGTTCACAATTGTCAAAGTTATAAGGCATTCTTTAAGTCCGCCCGCCCGCCGCCCGCTCGCCGCCCGCCAACCGTCCCTTGCCAAACCATAAGTCGAGTTTTTGAAAAACTCGACTAAAAACTCAATACTGTTTGTTTATTAGTCCGCTTATAGGCGATAAAACGGCTGGACAATCATAGCTGGAAATTACAGATGTCTTAAAAATACCAATTGAGACTCCGCACGGAATGTAGCACATACGCGTGCTAAACGCTCTTTATTCATACCGTATCAAGAATATAGTTCAATAGTGAACGCTCTTTATCGTTAGTCTGCACTCTTTCATGACTATCAATTAGGTTTAGGGGTGCCGGGGCAATCCCTCTGATTCCCTCAAGATCAGAAGATCGCTGGACTTCAGAAGATCGCTGGACTTAAGTTAATATCGTCATGTTTCTCTCATGGCCAGCTATAAGTTGGGTGCTCGATGGTCGGATCATCACAACGCAGATTCTTCCCACAGCAGAACGGAAGACCACCAGTGTGGTGTGCAGAGAAGTTCTTTGAAATTGTGTAAATGTTCGTAAAAACACTTCAATTTGCTTCCAATCTTTACCCGAGCAACGCCAGGTACCCCAGCCAGTTATTCATAATTCCCTATAGGTTTCATGAATGCTCCACCTCAGAATTCATTTAAAACAACTATAATCCTTCCAAATTATCACAACAACTACGGGTTATCACTGAAGGTGTATCATTCACCACACCAGAAGCATCTAAATGCGGAACCGAAAACATACTAATTGGATTAAATACACCTCGATAATTCCCAATACGACTTTAAATCTACAACTGAGACACGATTCAGCAATGCTACTTGTTGTATCCTGCAAATGCCTCATAAATCGGGAGAAAGTATTGGAACCAACAGTGTTATAATTATGGTTCCCTACAATGTATATACGTGTAGCGCCCCATCCCTAACGTGACCCAGGGCCGGGAACCGACGTCATAAATTGGTCGAAACTGGCGACAAGATGCCTTACATCGAAGTGAATATTAATTGCTTTCTTCGGCTGTATATGTAACTCAACAATAATTGATAACAAATGAGCAACGTATATATTATGTTTACAATTGCTATTGCTCACTATGAATACCATGATTCATGTCCCCATATAGATATGACGATTGAGAAGATATGTGTGTAAGTGACTTCGGTCACCATTTATCGCTGTCTTGAAATTTGAATGCCAAAATAGAGATATTATGTATTTGTTCGGGTTCGTGAAACCTATACGTTAGTATTCAGGCATTATGCCAACATGGGGAATGTAGAATTCTACTAACATCGCGGAAAATTTCAAAGAAATCAACCATACCACTCCATAAATAAAAATCACCTGTTGCTTCGAAACAAAGATCGCCAACATCACTCAAACGTTTCGACTCTCAGAAAGAGAGCTACATCTTTGTGCTTTCACAGTTTGACCACATGACTGATGAGAAACGATTGACCCTCTAAGACAAGAAACAGTATTTGTGTATCGAGGCTGTCGGTTGGGTGAAGGATGACATTCTGTCTCACCCAACCGACCATCAGCTTGACGCATTGATAAAGGTTCATGCGCGATTAATCAAATATTATAAATACCTTATCACTGCAAAATCTGATTTTAAAAGCTACTTTACATATTTCGATGTGGCTCCTTGATCATTTTGTATTAGGCTATCTAAACAAATGAATGAAATCCTCTGTATCGGACAGGTGTATCCTTGTCAGATACCAGTATTGGAGGATCCCGAAAAGTCATGTGCGACTGACTGTTTTCTTTTATCTCAGAAGAAACTATATGTGACCACTATTTTGAACAAGCCTTCTATACATTCCATCTCTATCGACAAATTGTATCGTTGCTGTGGAACATATCTTGACTGGGACAGACTCAGTTCTGTTCTGGTATATCGAGTTTTTATCAACGATATTTATTACTGATCATTCCTCGCATCTTGTTGTTTTTAAAACTACTTCTAAATACTACGATTCTTACAAACATTCACTGCGCCAGGAATGCACTCCATATTTGGAAACGTTTATTTGCGTCATGTTGGGAATGCCGCGTCGTCGTGGAAATGAATTTTAATATAATAGCGAGATCTAGAGATTTTGTCAGCTTTTGAAAAAGACTGGGGCAATGGCCGCCATTTTGTCAGCCGTTTTGAATCAAGGTCAAAATTTTGGTTCCACGGAGTTGGAATAATCATAAGTAATGGTATGCCTCACTTACGTTGCACAGTTCTGATCATTTCTTGTTGAAATATGACTATAATCTCAATTGGTATATATATGGTGAAATTTTATACCGCGTTCTGTAAAATCGAATTTTGAGGGATGGAAATGGGCTGAGACCCCATTATTGGCATTTGTCATTGCTCAAACGGTCAGTTAACATAAGCGATACAAAATAAAGTCACAATTCTCAACCAGTTCCAATCAGCAGAAACTGATATAGATAGAAGTTATTAGTGAAAAAACATTCAATTTTCCACTTCATGCTGCCATTTTGGCGACCATCTTGGACGGGAAGTTCAAATGTTGGCCCAAAAGGTGGCATTATAACTTAGCTTCAAAAATATATACATTTGTATACATCTGAAAACATATTCTCACTATAATTTGCATCAAATTAACTTAGTGCCCTGTCTGAAAAACGGCGGCAATGTTGGACGCCATCTTGTTTGCTGTCTACACGCCACATTTTTTTCGTTCTAACATTGCTTAAAAGTAAGAAAATTAGTATGGTGAAGTTAAATCCCGAGGGTTGCAGGCATATCATATTCAAATCTTGACCATACAGCATTTCAAAATTCGAACATCTGAAACTTTTTCTAATCACACATACAGTTATGGATTATTGACCAAATCTGATCATTGAATGTAGTTTTTAGCATTTTTAACTGTTCTAGTTGATCTAACCTGAAACAATTTTCTATGTTGGATGAGAACCATGTATGTCTCTTCATCCACTATTCAAACTGGACAATTGAAGGAGACAATGTAAGAAATCATATTTTGTAACTTATTCAACAAAGCTCTGTGTGAGAGCAGATCAACTGAGGTTTTACGTTTTGAACTAATCTGAAACAAAAATAATTTGCCAGTTTGGCGGTTCATTGCTATATATTATCAAAATCTGTAAAATTGCTCTGAATGTGGGTGGAGTGGTGAAACTGCGACACTAAATTAATTCTTTGTACCCCAGTTCCATATTTATCGAGTTAAAGAGTATGTTGGTGCTCATAACAAGATGTTATATGGTGGGGTAAGTGAGATTTGTTTCCATCAAGGGAATTCAACCTGAAACAAATTACTGATTTTTTAAAGAATTTAGGGAAATAATTATCTGAAACATAAGAGATTTATGGCTATATTCATGTCCCTAACCTATTTTAAGTCGTATTTGCCTAATTTTATGAATACATATGGACTTATTGTCCTGAAATGCTGATAACTTGAAATATATACAAAAAAATCATATTTGACCTTGATCTCAATGTTATGTGGGTTCAATTTCTCACTTGGGTCTCGCAATTCTAAACGGCAATTCCAACCACGTGGACTGTACGGTTTAAAAAATGATAACGTCTGAAGTACGCGCAGTTGCAAATGAATAAATATAAACTTCTTTATTGGTGGGACGAATTACTCGCGATAAACAAAATGACAATCACTCCGACAAGGTGAGCCACTACTTTTAATCCATGTATAAGAATGAGGTTTTGTGATGCCATTTTGATATTTTATTTAATTTATGAGAATACGTGTATCTTCCCACATATGTCCACATCGGGGTTTTACAGAATAAAATATATTTAATCCAGAAATAATAGACCTAAATTTTTGCTAGAGTTATGCATTATAAAATATACGAATGATTGACCGATATCTCCAAACTTAACATGTAAATTTATGTGAATTATTTGTATGAACTTAAATATTTTCGGCCAATTCTTAGCTGGAAAATGGTAAATAGGCTATCGTATCGCTATGCACCAACAGCTAGCCGATTACGTTCACTTTTATAATGCCCTATAATGCCCTAAGATAATACCTATGAGGAACTAGAGTCTTAATTTCTACCTCTCTGGTTACGCTTACATCCACCACAGCCAGATCTAACAATATAACCATTAGCACGTGTCGATATTAGCCAGGTTTAGCAGGAATGTTCTGTCTCCAGTAGTAACCCAAACCAGTTACAGTTATATACCGACATGTTTAATATCAATGCTATACATGTTCATGTAGTGCGTTTTGTCCAACAAAACTTCTGAAAGTGATTGAACGTAATACATACTGTGCTAAAGTCGATATTTTCATATACATGTCAATGAGAATAAATATTCGTCATTGCATGTATAACGACTCGTATCACTCAATATAGCGCACATACCGCGGTCCACCAAGAGTACAGTGGTCCATGCAGGACAGATAAACGCGATTTTAATCTGGCCCCAAAATCTTCAATTCAATGAATTTTTCTATCACTCCATTTCTGCCAAAAATTTTGTGAATAAGAAATATCCGACTTTTTCTAATAAACTGTGGTCGGACAAATCCTGTCAACTCATCATCTATCGTTACCAGAAGCAATCTTTGACTATGTTAAATAAACTTTGATTAGCAATTACAGTCAAAGCTGGCAACATGACTTAGGCCTATCTAGTATACAGGGATAAAAATATAACGCATATTTAATCATGAAATTAACATTGAAGAATATCTGAATACACTGGACGACAGAAATTGTTGTATTTTGCACTGTCCAACGGCCCAGCACACGACGCCATTTGCATCGAAGAGGTTAATCAAAGATTAACACTAATGTCTTGTTTAATGTTTTAACCCTCTTCTCCTTATAATATGCACGGATTGCCCCTTGTTCGTTCGACTTATCGGCTAACTTCGAGCATTGCTGTGGATATACATGTATCACGAGATGTAGTGTGGTCGTTGGAGATTTGAACCCGGAATAAATTGGATACAAGCTGATTTTTGTGTTATTCGACGCGGAAAAACACCAGGAACAACATATCAAAAATCCGCTCATGGGAAAATTCAGGATCCAAGATGGCGTCCATAATGTCTGTTGTTATCGCAAAATACTGAATTTCGGCGGTAGGTGCTCCAATTAATGCTAAATTCGTAATAAATTGAAATATATACAAACAATGCTTTGTCGTAAACTATATCTGTAGAATGTATTTCCCAAAATGGCCGCCAAAATGGACAAAATCGAATGAAATTTACATGTTGTGCAAAATTGAAGATATAGTCCTATACGAGTGAACACACTCTCGAATTATGCGAGGAAGAATGATTGCAGAGTATAAGAGAATCTTTTGATTAGAGATGTACAAATTATCTCTATTGTATCTCACGAGAGAGCAAGCGAAACAAGGGTCTTATGAAACGGTTAAATCTTGACTTTTGTACGCCCAGAAACTGAAACATAACGCAGTTTTTTCTGTACTGCTTATCTTGAATCGTGTGATATATGTGTAATTAAACAGCTAAATGGGATTTAGTAGAGATGTATTGAAGCAGAAGCAGAAAAATGTGTACTCCGATCAGTCTCACGAATGTGACCGATCATAATTTATTTTGTTATCTACAGCATGAAACCTTTAAAAATTAACTGATATAAAACGGTATGAAATATATTCATATAGTACTGGGTAAAATGCGTATATTCTATTGTCTGTGTCTCAAAATAGTAGTCATAGTTGCCTCAGATCAAGTGATAAAACATGAATATTTCGCTTTTATCACAAGAATGCATGGTGGTATACAATGAACTAAATTTATTAAAACACGAAGGAGTACCATAGACTATCGTCAATAAATTCTAAACTTGACCAAAATTGCCTACATACTCTGTGACAAAGACTGTGTTTATACCTGGAAATTATATTTGGTTGAATTCACCACGGCCACATCTACGCGAAACTTACTACGTTTTCTTCAACTGCATCACCACGTTTACTCCTTCTCCCTAATGTTACACATATCTGCTGCACACATAACCACAATTAATACTATTGCGTGAATGTTCAACGTTGAAATAACATCTTAAACGGTGATCACTCGATATTTAGCATGATTATGTGGGTGGTAATGGTAAGATATTTTCAAACAAAAATATAATGAAAACTAATAGTGTGCATTGCGTAGCTGCATATTCCAGTTGTAAAGTTGTGATTGAAGTAATTTGAACAAAGTTGTCTACTAAGAACACGGTTTGTTAGCAGCATGAAAATTAGTCTTACATACAATGTATGTTGTACCGTCTCTTTGATATGGTGAGACGCGGTGCTAATCTATTGAATATATGAGTGTTTCTTTACAGTATAATAAGCATTTCTACAAATATGTATTGATTAATATCACCGGGAGTGTTGACAATTGACAAAGGCGAAACATTAGTTCGTGTGTTGCATGTCCGATATTATTATTTTTGGCCCGACAATTGGATGTTGGATAAGCAGAACACCCAACTTTAAAGACGCAAATCATTGGGGTTTGACTTGCGGCGCAGTGGCCGATAAATCCTTCAGATGGATATGGTTAATGATGTGTGTACCTTTAAAGATATTCAACAACCTACTTGTATATTATCAATACATATTTTCACTCCTATCTGGTTATCCAATATGTTGTTTTTTTGTTGTATTGCTTGCCTTTGTGGTCATTTTGACAGCCATTTCATGGCAACGATTGTATGATTTACTATGTGTGTCACTCTATTCGCTCCCGTACTATAATTGAACACAAACTGGTATAGCGGCGTAATTCCGATGCCACAATATATCGTATAATGACTTGTTTCGAGAACTGATGTAGTATAGACAACCATGTTGGACGCCATAATGGATAACAAAGTTTCCCCACAGCGGATTTTTTGCGGATTTTGGATATGTTGTTCCTGAGGCTTTTCTGCGTCGAATGACACCAAAATCAGCTTGTATCCAATTTATTCCGGGTTGACCCCCAAATTCGGCTTCAACGACCACACTAATGCTTAACTCTCTATAGCAACCGAGTTTGAGGTTGAATTCTCTATAGCAACCAAGTTTGAAGTTTAGTTCTCTATAGCAACCAAGTTTGAAGCCTGCCGTTGTATAATATGAACCACACAGTACCACCGTGCATATTCAATCCGCCACTGGAACCGTAGGACGATTCCATCTATTCTGATTCAGCACGTAATGCAAAATCAACTGAATGACGTCCATCATGATAACAGCTCCGAGAGAAATTGTCATGACAACCACAGCGATTCCACCGGCTGCCTGCGATGAACTCCTTCCATCCGTTGCCGAAGTCTCTTTTCGCGTGACACTACTCAATGTATCCCGTTTGATTGTCAATTCCTTAACTAGTCTGTCCACTTCCTGTTGAAGGTTTTCTGCTACCACCTCGACTTCGGAGCGAGAAACACATCTACACCCGCATGTTTTCTTTATTGGAGCTAGAATAGTAAAAATATAAAACTGACTACTATATATATCTATATATATAAACGTATAACTGAACACTATAACATGAAACTAGGCCTAGAGCATCGGAATCGAACACAGTTTTCGTATGTCATACAATGCTAATCATCAAGTCAGGTCAATGATGTCATTGGTTAGGATGTTGATGCGGTCAAGAGCGGAGACGTTACGACTGGGGATTTGGGTGTGTCTTCTCCATACCATTGCCCAAACAGTTTAACATATTTATGACGGATTGTGCGCTGGTGGAGAATTGAATATCATGTGCCAGTGCATTCTCTTGTATTAGCGAGTCTATCCTGATGGAGCCTCGCATATATAAGAGAACGCACTGGCTAACAAGGTCAATGTAAATATTCTTAGGCCAATGTATTCTCTTAAATATGCTAGGCTCCATATAGGAGACTGGCATATATATAAGGATACATTGGCACAGGGTTTCCGCGAAATTTCAGGAGGCTCTAGTCACGGAAGGGTTAACAGTTGGAACTATCAATATCAATCCTGTCAGCACGTTAGTTGAATATTTAGTGCCAAAAAACTATGCTAAAATAATGTATAGTTTCCAACCAATGTTTAGTGTGGAATTTGTTGTTTTTAGACAAAATTAGAATAATTGCTACTTTCAGTAAGAAATGTGTACTGAATGTTTGGAAACTTTTCCAACCATAGATTAATTTGATAACATAAGTTGAAAAGTTTGAACAACTAGTTGGAACTTCCAACCTAAGAAGGTGTGTTTGGATTTCGCCGACATGGAAAGTTGGGTTACTAATTAAGCACCACAATAGAGAATATCTAGCCATGTCCCCGGCCAAGAGATAATCATATAGTAAATGTTTGTCTGCGTTAGGCTACATTCAAATACTGATAAATTGTCCTGGCAATTATCCAGGCTATTCGTGCAAGATGGCTATATAGACCATGAGGAATTACAACCAAAACCTGGGCATAATGGAGTGAGTATAAGGTCTCAGTTGGCCCGCGTTGAAGGTCTTCCTGTTGGAATCTTGCAAATAGTATCTGAAGATATCAAACTGTTGGACGTTCCCAAAACGACACCCCTACGGTTTCACAGATGATGGTAATTTCAATTTTAACCTTTCTATACATAACGTATAGGACAATATTCGATTGTTGGTGTATAAGAAACAT
Source organism: Siphonodentalium dalli (assembly GCA_032622095.1). Classification (NCBI taxonomy): domain Eukaryota; kingdom Metazoa; phylum Mollusca; class Scaphopoda; order Gadilida; family Siphonodentaliidae; genus Siphonodentalium; species Siphonodentalium dalli. Next base: position 184,309,251 of record CP136062.1, read on the forward strand.
ACATGTATTTCGCACTAAATTTTGAACTCAATGAAAAACTATCCGAACGAATTCAACCAATATTTGGCACCAATTTCAGCGAACTTCGGTAATAAAATACCAGTTTCACGAACCTTTGTTCCCCGTGTGGGCCCTGTGTAGAATATGTCTACGCCCCACTTCGAGGGATACAACACACTAAGGTGGAACCATGTGTGCCGTATGGTGCATTCCGTGAGCGGTGGTTTAAGAGTTCTGGTGGTACGATGACGAGCATATCACGTGGGGTATCGACCGGCGAGTATGGCTTAGCTCACACATGGTCCACTTGGGATCTACGTCGCTCCAAGACCAGCGGTTGAGTTAACCCAGCTCAATCAGTCGGTTTCTCACGCCTCTTCAGTGTTTCTGATTAAATTTATGTTAACCGTTGTATCGTTATTCTGATATTTGGAGTTGTTTCATATTTATTATTAGATGCTGTATTTTTGTCGTCTCATGTTTCCTGGAACATATTCTTGATGATTGTTGAATGCGACTAAACGGGTCGCAGCTTTAGATGTTTACCAATCGTTGGACACGACCAATATTCGATGGTTGTCCGAAGTAGCAGACGAGCTATAGATGTCGAATACTTGATGTCCGTATGCAGCCTGTTCTCGCGGAAATATGCTCAGTGAACTAATTTCATTGGACTGAAATGAGTTCATATTGGCATTATTCAGATGTGAAATAAGCCCTATATGGAACTAAAGATTCAATGAAACATACGTTCCATATGGACTTGTTTTAATTCAATTAAGTTCATATCGGCCTTATTTTATCCACTTATTCTATTCTCCGCAGAACTTACCATAATAAATCGACTTATCAGAGGTACGATCTTTATATTTTGTTGTCACTGTGGTCCGCGCAAATAACGGGTATAAGTCTATTATGAGCTGATGTCAGTGAATATTTAGGTCTAAAATTAACGAGGATATGTTTCCATAATTATGCTAACATAGCAGTGATGGTGTCCCAATGATATTGAGGTATGTCCTTAGCTTCTACAGCGCTCCACGACGGTTGAGTTGACCACCTTAAACATATTATATACTCACTGTATTATATACTCACTGTATTATATACTCACTGTATTATATACTCACTGTATTTAAACGTATTATATACTCACTGTATTTAAACATATTATATACTCACTGTATTTAAACATATTATATACTCACTGTATTTAAACATATTATATACTCACTGTATTTAAACATATTATATACTCACTGTATTTGCAATTTGGGCCGAAGTATTGGCGAGTGCAATTACACGAGTAATCATTGATGAGATCTGTACAGACCCCGCCGCTACCACACGGGTCAGACTCACACTCGTTTATATCTAAAACAAATATCGTTAAAATGTAACAAGTAATCAAATAAATCAGGCACCTGATAATCACCCTATCCGCATAGGATTATCAGATATAGATACTTAATTGCGGATATTATTTACCAACTATACTCTATAGATACTTAATAATGGATATTATTTACCAACTATACTCTATAGATACGTAATAACGGATATTATTTACCATCTATACTCTATAGATACTTAACAACGGATACTATTTACCAACTATACTCTATAGATACTTAATAACGGATATTATTTACCATCTATAGATACTTATTAACTGTGTATCATATACGCCCATCGAGTCCGCCATTACGTTATATAAATCTTAATACTGAACTGACCACGGGCACAACATGATGATTATATAAATCTTAATACTGAACTCACCGCGGGCACAACATGATGATTATATAAATCTTAATACTGAACTCACCGCGGGCACAACATGATGATTATATAAATCTTAATACTGAACTCACCGCGGGCACAACATGATGATTATATAAATCTTAATACTGAACTCACCGCGGGCACAACATGATGATTATATAAATCTTAATACTGAACTCACCGCGGGCACAACATGATGATTATATAAATCTTAATACTGAACTCACCGCGGGCACAACATGATGATTATATAAATCTTAATACTGAACTCACCGCGGGCACAACATGATGATTATATAAATCTTAATACTGAACTCACCGCGGGCACAACATGATGATTATATAAATCTTAATACTGAACTCACCGCGGGCACAACATGATGATTATATTGACGAAATAACGGAGATATTCAGAAATTGAAAGCAATTTGTTTTTTTAAATCGATTCTTTTAAAAAACTCTTCTTTTTTTTCGAAATATAAATTTACTAAATAACGGAGATATTCAAAATTGAAAAAGATTGGTTTTAACAAATTTGAAGAGCCTTTTTTGTCTATGGAGCGTTTTTTCTCGAAGAAGTTATTTTAAAGCGTGAAAGTCTTTGAAAGTCGAAGCATGTTATTTCGTCACAAAAAATTAAACATGTCACCTAACTCATTTTTGAGAAATAATATTTAAGATTATCCCTCTTGTATCGAATTCACAAAACCAAAACGTCAATATCCATATTAAAATATCGTAGTTTGATACTACTGTAATAGTATAATTCAGGATATGCCTGACATGTTTATGGTTGGTGTAAACATTCCCGATTATACCATTATTATAACCAAAACTATAGTGTCCACGGGTGGTGCACACACTTATAAAACATTTCTTATCCGTTCAAACGTGATTGTAAATTACTTGATTCAATATGTGGTTGTAAAACGGTATGTCGCTACAATAAATTTCGATCCCATATTGTGTATTTCCATAGCATATAAATGCTTTCATGCATAAATATTTCGTGCACGTATTATTACAAAACTAACTATTAGATTTGTTTTGACCACCAAACATTTAAAGCGGCTAACACATAACATGCACATGTGATTACTACCTGTTTCACAGTTCCTTCCAGTAAACCCAGGGGTGCACACACACTCGTAGTTGTTGATAAGGTCCAAACATTGAGTGGCATTCTGGCACGGAGAATACAAACACTCATTGATGTCTGAAAATTGAATGATGTATATCACATTTTCGTTTGTTTACATAGAACACCATGTAAGACAGTATGCTACATACGTTGACAACAAAACAACACAATTATAATATAACATATGCATGGTATTATGTTTGAAATAATAAATGTATATATCGTGCTAAAGCTTAACCCTTTACCCAACAGAACGGCCCTGTGCCAATGCATTCTGTTATATATGCGAGTCGACCATAGGTCGCCTCGCATATATAAGAGAATGCATTGGCTTAACACATTAAAAATTATAAAATTGTTAAAGAATGTAAGAAAAGATGGTAAAAAGTGTTTCTTTAGGCCAATGCATTCTCTTATATATGCGAGGCGACCTATGGTCGACTCGCATATATAAGAGAATGCATTGGCACAGGGCATAACTGTAACTATCACAATGTGGTCAAGGAGCCGGTTCCAATGATATCCATATTTGTATGGTTTTATTGAGACAGACCGAAGATATTTTGGGCTGTTGAAGCTTTATTTGGCCGGTTTTGGCCGGTTTGTTGGGTAAAGCTTAAACGGGCATGGCTCATTCGAACCACCAAATTGTTTTCTACATAATTTGGAGCGACTATTGATATACGGACTTCATGAGCTCTGAAAAACACTTGCCAAAGTCACAGCCATTTCTCAGCCGTTTTCAACTTTTCGCCAGAAGTCAGAAAAACGCTCTTCATTGCTACCATATCAGGAATTGACTACCACGGAACACTTTTTTCTGTTCCATGTCGCGCAAATGGCTGTTTTATGTTTGGGACCCAAACACCATATTCACAGTTGTATTTTTCATTATTTCAATGCGTCTTTGTGGGTTACATAATGCTCGTAGAATGGTAGTTCAGATATTTATCGACCAATTTCGATACTGAGAATAATTCAAAAACGAATAATATTATGTGTATTTTGGAGCGCAAGCCGCCATGTGGCTTTAAAGGGATACTGTACCCAAAATGTTGTTGTTGGTTTCTATAGTCTCCGAGTCGGAGAATAAGGTAAAAAAATTTCCATTATTTGAATGTCTGTTGAGTACGAAGTAGTGTCACGGATGGCAAATTTACCGGAATGCAAAAATACAAATTGTCGTTGTCGAGTAATTTTTGTACAGTTTTCAACCAAATGAATCAAATAAAAGTTATATTATATGCATACTAGTCCCATATACTCATTTAGGTTATTGTATCGTCGCTAGTCAGTGAGTGGCTTGAGTGTTCTCCCCGTATCATCGTAATGTTTTAAACGATCGTGTGTGCAATCGGTTTAACAATCCAGTATCCCTCAATTACTTTATTTGATTACGGAAATTCGTAATTTAATTGACGCCATTTTATTGTTCCAGTCATAAATTCAATTTATATCAAATTATTAACTTTTAAATTATAAAATTTTAAGATAGCCTATTAATCTGAGCGTTTACAGAATACATCTGCGACTCAAATTACTTATGTGTCTATAAATTATCGATATTAGATCGTTGTTGTCACCGGAAATTTAATGAAATGGCGTACAGTATCCCTTTAAGAACTGAACACTACTATAGCAATGAATATATATAACATGATATCAATTTAAACATGAACAATATACTGCTCACAACATCTACTGTGGATATCTTCTCTCGAAATATTGCCAAAATCAAACTGCACACTTTATAACATGAGTTTTTAGTTTCATTTTTTTAGAAAATGCTGAATTTCTGCCATAGCGCTCAATCCATTCTCTTCTAAATACTCAGCATAATCATAAGGGGTATATATGTCTATTCTATCTTTTGTAAATGTATTGTGTTCAAGGATCAGGGAATACAACTCTACAACACAAATGACAAGGTCCATTCGGAGCGTTAACAAACAGAATAAAATAACGATAATAAAATATGTGAAATTATTTATTCTTGGACACGATTCATCAAATTAGTTGTCAGGGTTGTATGGCTGCTGGGTCGAATTTTAGATGATATAATGCGTTTCACAAAACTTAGGATTAGTAACAATAATTTATCCATTGAACAGGGTCGACATTTTCAACCGAAGAAGTAACTTAAAGATCGAATATGTGTGCATTGTTCAATCAAATAAAAATCGTCGAATAATATTACTTTATTATGAAATATATAGTACTAGCAGGTGACCCGACTTCGTCCGGGCTTTGACCTTGAATTGACCATTTTGAAGGTCAAGGTCAGGTCGGAGTCACGATTTGACCCGCCCAAAACACTCCCCGGACAAAATTACCCATAGGTATCAAATTTCGTCGAAATCCGTCCAGCAGTTTTCCCGGCCATAGCTAACAGACAAACAAACAGACAGAAGTCCCAAAATATATATTAGATCATTTTTGGGTACCCGTTTCAAGGTGAAGGTCACCTCGGGCGGAAAAACTGACCCGATGAAAATCTCCCCCATTCACAGGAACCCCTAAGTACGAACACAGAATCACACAACGCGCTCATGTCTGTACACAGACACAACACGCTCATGTCTGGACACACACACGCTCTTTATCAATGACACTGCGGATACGAACGCTCTTTAACTATCACGCGATTAACCCATGAGCTACCCATTGCGGTGGCGGGGGGTTGGAGAATGAGTACTCTGACGTTCTCAGAAGCGGTGCGATGACATTCCATGTGGATTTTACCCTTAGATAGGAAGTTTGGGCTCAATCCGTCCGACAGTTTTCCCGGCCATAGCTAACAAACAAACAAACAGAAGTCCCAAAATATATATTAGATATAGATGGGCCGTCCGGCTGACTTACAGCATATGACGTATTAACCGTTATAAACATCGTCATCATCAATGACATCCTTTCTGTCGTTGTCAATTTAGTAATAATCGCCATCATCAGTATCATAATCCAGAATTATCATCGTCGTTCTCGTATCCATCGACGTCGTCATCATCATCGTCATCAACCTCATCATTATCATAATCATCTTCGTCATCACCATCAACGTCGTCATCACCATCATCGTCATCACCATCATCGTCGTCATCGCCATCATCGTCATCACCATCATCGTCGTCATATGAGTAGTCATCATCTCCGTCGTCGAAGTTGTCGTTTGTGAACATCATCAACATCCGGAAGCGGGATGTCTGCGTTATTGTTAGCAATATTACCTGTCTGACACAACCAGTCGGTATATCCTGCTTCACAAGAACACGAAAATTCATCGATGAGGTCATTACAGACCCCATGCTGACACGGGCTGGAATCGCACTCATTTATATCTGAAGTAGAATGGATATTTCAAAGGTTAGATTGAACACTGTCGGACAAACTGTAAATTATATAGATCGCATGCCATTGATATAGCAGAGCACACGTGTGTGTTATGTACACCGGGGAAGGTTGGCGATGAACTCCAATTTATGGTTGAATGTGAGAAAATTGAAGAATTAAGAAACCACCTCATGTCGAATACATTCGTATAAATGCCGAATGTCATTGGTTACAGGTGAATTGCTCAACGTCGAAGACAGACAGTTATTTCGCTAGTTATTTCGCTATGTATTCTGATTAGAAACAGTTTCTTAGTTCAGCATATCGTAGATATATAACGCGCATGCACATATAAAAGATTGTATCATATTGTTGTGTATTAAAAATACTATACTGTATCTATACTATACATGACTCATGTGTCCTATGTTTCAATTTATTGTTTATATATTTGTTTGCCAAGCTATATATATTCACGAATATCCATGTTCACGGTGGCCACATGTAAATATATTCCATATATGAGTGTATAATTGCACCCGCCCCCGCGAACAAGAACAAACTCCCAAGTTCGCATAAGTCTATTTCCAGGTATGTCCTTCATGTACGAATACACTAACCCTAACTCTAGCCCGAGTCCTAACCCTAACACATATGGAGGGTGGTGCGTGGTTTCGTGTATTCTTACATGAAGGATATACCCATTACCATGCCTAGAGTTGGAATGTTCCAAATGATATCTCAAGATTTCCAATGGTTCCAAACTGACACCCCCAAGGTGGATATTTTCTAACAGGCGGCCATGTCAGCGCAATAGTTTCACCGAAACTATAGGAAAGTATGCGACCTGTGGTCTAAAAACCAACAAATTTCTCACTAAAACTGGTTGCAAATTCCCACTAAAACTGGTCTCAAAACATATATGAGAACAATTTCACTCTATATTTGGTGTGAAAGTTCCAACTGACATTGTACCGGCCACGGAAGTGTCAAAGATTGCCACACCCATGGTTGGTTGTTTAACCCTTTCAGTGCCAGGTCCGATTTTTGTATCAACGCATATACCCTGTAGGTCGCCTCACAGGCTCGCATATATAAGAGAATGCATTGGCCTAACAATTTTTCATCATTTGTTATTATTTTTTACAATTTTAATAATTGTTTCTTATATTCTTTAACAGACTTATTTTGTAGGTTTAGTGCCAGGGAATCTTACGTTTTTCATGGGCATCAAAATTATTACTATAAATATTTGGTGATGGTTTTGATATATAACATGCCCCTGAGGTTTTATCCAGTTTGTTTTTAAATTAGCTATAGCATGCTTAAGCATACCCAAAAACAATTCAACCCCAAAAAAAAACCAAACAAAAACTAAACAAATTATTTTTTATTTTTTAGGGCCGATTTTACAGACCGTAAATTAGGGCCGATGAGATCGGCCCCTGGCACTGAAAGGGTTAAAACACACATGGACAATAATCTTGAGTTGGATCATTTTCATGCAACCATTGTTAAAATAGTTTCGGATTTATATAATCTCCCCAAAGATAGTGACAGTGTCTTGGATTATTCAGATTTGGCAAATACGTCGAATATGATAATCCGATTGAACTAACAGTTTACTTTTTCACAATAGCATCATAACTAAATCAGCACTAACATTATATGGACCAGTTGGTCATAATTAATGACATCTCACCTATTTCACAATTTGCTCCTGTGTATCCCGCTAGACACTGACAAAGATAAGCATTAACCTCGTCGATACAAGCAATAGCATTCTGACACGGAGACGAAAAACAGTCATCAATATCTAGCAATAAAAAGAAAGGCTAGTTTTATATATTGCTTACTCCCTTGGCCTTTTAGTTCCCGAACTCTCCAATGCGACCGCAGTCTAAATCTAAATTCGGTATACACGTATTACATTATTACTGTCACTAAACTTTAACACTGTATTGCGCGATGCAATGGTATAGTGGGTTAAGGTGTACTGAAACATACCAGAAGTTTGACTATGAGTTGATTACCACAGGAAAGTCATATGAATCCCAATTGGACGCAATTTACCCATTTACCTCATGTGTGCTACGCATATAAATAACAAATGTAGTTCTTGACCTAACTAGTATTACCATAAAGATTATATAACAATCAGCATAATGACACCACACCCACATCTTCGTTTAAAAAATCTTCCCTTGAAAATACGATATATCCATCTTAGATGTACACACATACGAATTGTTGGAGTAGCATATGCTATGTTTATGATACACTATATGGTGTTCATTCAAACGTCATACCAAATTTCTTGTAATTAATTATTAGTTCAATAACATGTTGCAATACGTAGTCTATACTGACCGGGAGCGAACGTTCCTGTAAGTTTAAACAACTTGTCCACAATCCTGCAATATATGTATTTTATTATACAAATGAAATATGTTTAAATTGAAAAAGATAAGCATGAAAACTCACACATTGCTTTCACATCTCTTCACATTTACTTACTGTTTTCGCAAAGTGTGCCATTGAATCCCACTGGGCAGTCGCAGTAGTGCTGGGTGAGGCATGCCGATCCGTTATTTTGACACGGAAGCGCTTAAATTAAAAGTAGTGCAAAAATATAATATAGGTAACAAACAGCTAATTAGTTTCCTTATGCGACAGTGTTAACTATAAGTTAACTATGGGTTAAACCTATTTGAACTTAAGGTGGTCAATTTTCCCAGCAGCCAGCATTTTGTGTTATGCCCAACACATATTCAAGAAGCGTAACTCTATATAATCAGTTGCTTGTAACCTATATCAGTCTGGTCGATAAAAGGTTTGACCTAGAAAAAATTTGGACTAAGTTGGTTTGTATACCATTTTGAAGAGGAATATATCCTCTATAACATATCCAAAATCCGCTAAAATCCGCTTTGAGCATTTTTTTGTAATTCAAGATGGGGTCCAAGCTGGCTGCCATTTTCATTTTAGTCAGCTTGATGTAATTATAGTGAGAACATCTTGTCATATGTATACACATGTATACATTTTTGTGAAGCTAAGACATAACGCCACCTTCATGTGCCAAAATTGGAACTCCCCGTCACAGATAGCCGCCAAAATGGCTACCGAAAGTGGAATTTGTACGTTTTTCACTAATATCATTAAGATAAGTTTCTGTGGTTTGGAACTGATTGAGAATTGTGACTTTATTTTGTATTTAGCATGTTAACTGACCATTTGAGCAATGAAATATGCTGTTCGTGGGGTCCACACCCCTTCCGATCACACAAAAATTCGATTTTACAAAACGCGGTATAACATTTCACAAAATATCCCCATTGGGATTCTAGTCATATTTCAGCAAGAAGTGGAAAGAACTGTGCAATGTAAGTGATGAATTTTATATATCTTATTGATATTCGAACTCAATGGTACAAAATTGTCACTTTGGCTCAAAATGGCTGCCAAAATGGCCGCAAAAATATGGAAAATGGTAATTATTATCCCAGCGTACCATGCAATCGCTTACAAGTTGTGGTGATGCGCACAATTGACTATTCTGTGTTATGTAGCTTGACTACTAACATTTCTTATGTACCTTGGGTATTTGTTACTATTTTAACCACTGAAATTACCAGAATTATTCGAAATTTTCTGTCACAAACCTGATATCAAAATCGGCATCAAAATCGCTATTCAGGTTTGAGCCATTTTTTAAAAGTAAAATGGAACTGTTTGTTATCAAAGATGTCTATTGTTTTGATGTGTTACATGTGTCACACTGAGTTTAAAATTACTCAAGATGGATTCCAAAATGGCAACCAAATTTGGTAAACATTATATACATATACATATGTGTATATACGTGGTGTATATGTATACATAATCAATTGTGACTCACATGCTACTTAATCGACTAAATGTTCTATTCTGGTTGTCCCGGTACCCTACGAGGCATGACAAGTTCATTTTGAGGAATGCAATATGGATTTTGCCAAAAACTTCCTTGTTTTTGAACGGAAATGGGCAGAACGTTGAAGCGGAACTGAGAGGGATCATACTGTGTGGCTATTCTGGCCCATTAGCACCAACATTGATAAACTTAATACAGTGTGTATGTCTGTTTGACTGTATGGTCATATGCGAGGTGAGTAGGTATACATGGAGTTATTGTATTCACGAATGATGTGAATAGTTATACAGTGTGTGACTATATGGTCATGAATGGGGTGTCCATGGTGATATGTATAGGTGTATAAGGAGTAGCTGTATGGTGATGTGTGAGGTGAACATGTTTACAGTGAGTGGCTGTCTGGTCATTGAAGTGGTGTGTGGGCATAACGAGAGCAGCTGCACTGTCCTGTATGTATATATGGAGTGACTGTGTGGTCAGGGGTGGGATGTACATATGTGCATTAGGTGGCTGTATTGTCATGGGTTGGTGTATATGTATACATGTGTTGGATGTATGGTAATGGGTGGGTGTATGTATAAATTGGGTGTGGGTGTATGGTTATGGGCAATGTGTATATGTGTACATGGAATGACTGCACGGTCATTGTTGAAGTGTATATGCATACCTGGAGTACACGTTGATGGCCACTGACGGCTAGTGTATATAGAGAGTGACCTCATGGTGATGGGTGGGATTTATATATGTAGGGCCTATTGTATTGTCATTGGTGATGTGTACAAGCATACATTGAATAGCTGAATGCTCATGTAGAGGGTGTATAAGTATACAGCGAGTGGCTGAATTGTCACGGTTGAGCTGTATATGCAAGTCTGAAGTGTACGAATGGTCGTGTGTGCGGGGTATTGGTATATCTAGAAGGTCTGTATGGCCATTCATGAGGTATATATACATACAGCTGGAGTGACACTGTTGTCATGGGTGAGGTGTATATTTATATCATGAGTGAATATATGGCCATGGCACGGCCAATATGTATATAGGGATTGACAGTATGGCAAAATTAATGGTGGGGTGAATAGATATACAAGGAGTGATAATAATAACGAATGTGGTTTATGCGTATACAGCGAGAGGCTGAATTGTCATGGGTCAGGTGTATATGCAAGTCTGGAGTGCATAAATGGCCATGTGCGCGTTACGGGACATTGATTTATCTAGAATGGCTGTAAGGCCATTGGTGAGGTCTATATGTATATACCTGGAGTGACTCTATGGTTTTGGGTTGGGTGTATGTGTATATATTGAGTGGATATATGGCCACGGGTGTCGCAAATATGTATATATACAGGGAGTGAGACTGTATGACCACTGGTGAGGTATACAAGAAGTGATGTATGATCATGGATGTAGCGAACATGTATACCAGGAGTGATTGTATGGTCATCGGTGAGGTGTATATGTATATATTTAGTGGCTATATAACTATGCATGTGGCAAATAGATATACATGGAGTTATTGTATGAGCTATGTTGAGGCTGTTACGTATACAAGAGGTTACTTTATGTTCATGTATGTAGTGAATATGTAAACAGGTCGTGTGAGGTGTATGAGTATAACTGGTGTGTCTGCATTGTTATTCACAGCTATATGGCCATGGGTTGGTGTATGGGTAAACCTAAGTGTGGCTATATGGTAATGGGCGAGGTGTATGTCTATACAGCGAGTGGCAGATGGCCATTTATGTGGTTTTCATGTATATATGGAGTGACTGCATGCTCATGTGTGATTTGTACTGGTGCACCTTTGTGTGACTATCGCTTTCCACAATAACTCAAGGATATGTTAATCGATAGAGATAATATCAGAGTGTTCTCCATATTAATTTCGTTTTATATGCAATGTGAAGAAAACTGACAATAGTTTATAAGTTAATCAATGTTGATGCTAATGGGCCAGAGTAGCCAAATAACATTATCCCTTTCAGTTCAGTTTCAACTTTCTGTCCGTTTCCGTTAAAAACATGGACAGAATCCCAAAAGAGGTGTTCGGCAAAATCCATACTGCATCCCTTAAAATGAATTTGTCGTGCCTCATAAGGTGCTGGGAAAACCAGAATATAAGATTTAGTTGTCAGTTGATTGAGTAGCATGTTTAATAACCAAGTGAGTCACAATTTGCTACCATTTCGGAACAGCAGAGAATAATGTTTGGAATATAAACTTGTTACCAAATTTGCTTGCCATTTTGCAAGTCATCTCGAGTAATATTATCTAAAACACCACACTATGATATATTTAAGGCATATCAAAATAAAAAGAACCTTTGATACATTTTACTTGAAAACAATGGTCAAAACATGAACAGTGATTTTTTGCCGAGTTTGATGCTGTTTGTGATAGAAAAATCCCATAATTCTGGTAATTTCAGAATAGTAAATAGTAAATATGAATCAAGGTGCATAAGGAATGTTGGTATTCAATGTATATAAGACATAATAATCAATTGTGTGCATCACCACAATTTGTAAGCGATTGCATGGCACGCTGGGATAATAATTACCATTTTCCATATTTTGGCGGCCATTTTGACAGCCATTTTGAGCCAAAGTGACATTTTGGTACCATTGAATTCGAATATCAATAAAATATAGAATGCAGCACTTACATTGCACAGTTCTTCCCACTTCTTGGTGAAATATGACCAGAATCCCAATGGGGATATTTTGTGAAATGTTATTCCGCGTTTTGTAAAATCGAATTTGTGAGTGATCGGAAGGGGTGTGGACCACACGAACATCATATTTCATTGCTCAAATGGTCAGTTAACATGGTAAATACAAAATAATGTCACAATTCTCAACGAGTTCCAAACCATAGAAACTTATCTTAAAGGTATTTGTAAAAAAAACGTACAAATTCCACTTCCGGTCGCCATTTTGGCGGCCATCTGGGACGGGGAGTTCCAATTTTGGCACAAAAAGGTGACGTTATGTCTTAGTTTCACCAAATTGCATCAAGCTGACTTATAGGAAAATGGCAGCCATCTTGGACGCCATCTTGAATTACAGAAAATGCTCAAAGCGGATTTTAGCGGATTTTGGATATGTTATAGAGGAGAGCTTCCTCTTGAAAATGGTATAAAACAAACATAGTCCGAATTTGTTCTAGGTTGACCCTAAAATTTGAGTTTATCGACCAGACTATATAGGTTATCACCACCATCAGATATTCGTATTCAGGTGGAGCTTCCTGCCTTGTGTCGTATATCGACGATTCCGTTAGGAAGAGTCGATTAAAGGCACGGGCGGCGTTCGTTGCAGAAATATTCAAATTTGTTCTAATCGCCATCAACAGAAGGAATATTAAAATATATATAGTTTTGCTCATATGCCAAACATAATCAGCGCGTAAATAGTATATCAAGACGTTCGATGGTGTACGTAAACAAGAACCTGCTCGTGTTATAGAAGTTTTGCTTCTGTTTACATAAAACAGCGCTATTCTATTGGTTAATCGCACACACATGATATAAACGCTCTTTATGAATTCCATATCATGAAAACGGTAACAAATAACGCTCTTTGTGTTTACCATATCCAGATCTAAACAAAAGCCAGGTTCTGTAACGTTTTTTGCCTTTGTTTAGATAACAAAGGAATAACATTTGACAATAGCATACTGTTTATGCCATATTTATTATTGGTATAAGAACAAATTATGTCTGTATTTTACTATTCTTTCTGTTTATGGTGGTTTTTAACGGAGCTGAATATTTTAACAGCATACCCACCGCCAACGCCGCCCGTATCTTTAAGGCCAAGAAAAGGTAACGAAACTTGAAAAACAATCTGGGGAATCTACAAGGTATTGATAACCAATTTCAAATTGTGGAATAAAAGGTACTGTGGGAACTATGTATCGTTTCGCGAATGAAATAGAACACCACACTCTTGTTGTGGTTAGGCCTATGTGTCACCGCGGCGTTCATATGGTAAGTCGTGTCGATGAAAGAAGGGAGATCAAATAATGCCAATATGGGCTTATTTCGTACGGAATTAGTCCCATATTGGACTGTTTTAAAAACCGCTGGTTATGTCCATATAGAGTAAAAATTGAGGTGAATGCCAATATGAGCTTATTTCGCTCATAAAAATAAGCCCGCTATGTGCCTATTTTCACGAGAACAGACTACCATGGAATAGTATACAACGGGAGTGATTAGGGTGTATTATATGTCCTCACCAGCGATTTTTTAATTCTGCCATTACCTTATAATAAACCATTCAGATTCCGGTTGCACCATGTATCTATTCCGTTTGGCTATCTATTATATATTTTGGGAAATGTGTGTGTGTGTGTGTGTGTGTGTGTGAGTTAACAATCGCCTACAGTGGGGCTTACATTCCAGACTTTAAACCTTCTAATCGGGCTCGAGCCCGTTTGTCCCGCGAGCCCGATTGTAAACAGCGTTCAAACGGGTTCGCGAGAGCTCAAATTATAGGTAGAAAACGAAAAGTCCAGTTGAGCCCGTTTGGATAACTCGTCTGGTTTTTAACATTTTTGGTGTGTGATCCTATCAACTATTGTGTATCCGAGATCCTAATTGTGCCAATAGAAACAAAACTTTCATATGTGGAATATGGTAGGTTTCGGCGTGCGTTGTATAGTTCACCGGGTCGGGTATGTATGCCACGGACAGAACACATTGTATTCAATAAACAGCTCCGTTAACATGCGCATCTCCAAATCGCGATTTTACCCACAATTTCACTCAACTCCTATGTTATTCTCTATGGAGGTCTAGTTTAAGTTTATATCGTAGTCCCATGTGTCTGCTCGTCAGGTACAGACTAAAGTATGTAGGAGCCTCCTTGATACCGGTATATTTATCAATGACAGCTATACGAGGCCTGTGGATATTGACATAAGCGCGTACATCGCAACACATATCTAGCAAAATAGCCCCTTATGTGAGATGTCTTTCAACAAAGGTCAAGGTTATTTTAGGGTCAAGGTCATGTAAACCCCCCACATCAACTTGACAACAAATTTGGATGAGATCGGATCTTGACTGATCCCGCCATGTCGACCCATGTTAAGATGGACATATAATCGAATTACCTCGCTAACGCCAACGGTGACAAAACATTTCAATAAAAACCCTGCGATCCTATGTTGAATCAGATTAGCAAGCAGCCGACCAATTGCGTTCGCGCGATGCAAAACCTGGAAGCTCGTCGCCTTATTAGGGTAGATTGGTTCAATCACTTATCTCGAGCGAAATGACATGCCGCTGAAATTTCTGCGCGGCCAATTCTTTGCGAGACGGGAATCTATTGAATCTACGTCAGCCTAACAGGGGCATATTCGTTAAGCAATTTGTCAGGAGGGAAATTAAATGCATTTAAAAGGCAGGCTCGTTATTACAAAACGCCATAACTAAAGACCGGCATAACGGACGCTATCGTGCTATGCATCGTTGCAAAGGGCACACCCTGGGCTATTTAACTGGGTTAATTTGATTGTGAAGTAGGAACGTTTGCGTTGTGTTATTTTCGCATATATCTTTTGCGAAAACGGTTATCATTATTTATATGTATGATAATTCACAATGCCTACATACCATGCACGCAGACTCATTTGACTACTGAACTAATTACGAACAATTGCACTCAAGTGCAATCGCGCTTTGCTCAAGTCAAATTGCGCTAAAATTAAGCAAAATTGCGCTGTGCATACGCGATCCAGCGAGATCACTGTAACCAACGAACGAGTACCAGCGTAGTTTCGGCGGTCAAATGCACACGCTTGGACTATTGCGCTGAGGGACAAAATTGCACAGTGGTCACGATTGCGCTGCACTGCACTGAATCGCAATTGCACGGAGGTGAGACGACATTGCGCTGCAATGAAGCGCAATTGCGCTGTGGTGCGGCGATATTGCGCTGCACTCAAGCGCAAATGCACTGCGGTGCGGCGAAATTGCGCTGCACTCAAGCGCAATTGCACTGCGGTTCGGCTACATTGCACCACGCTCAAGCGCAATTGCACTGTGGTTCGGCTACATTGCACCACGCTCAAGCGCAATTGCACTGCGGTGCGCTGCACTGAAGCGAAATTGCGATGCACTCAAGCGCAATTGCACTGCGGTTCGGCTACATTGCACCACGCTCAAGCGCAATTGCACTGTGGTTCGGCTACATTGCACCACGCTCAAGCGCAATTGCAATGTGGTTCGGCTACATTGCACCACGCAATTGCACTGCGGTGCGCTGCACTGAAGCGAAATTGCGATGCACTCAAGCGCAATTGTACTGCGGTTCGACTACATTGCACCACGCTCAAGCGCAATTGCACTGTGGTTCGGCTACATTGCACCACGCTCAAGCGCAATTGCACTGCGGTGCGGCGACTTTGCGCTGAACTGAAGCGCAATTGAACTGCGGTGCACATAAGCGCGATGCCATTTATTTACATATGACTTTCCCATTTGTCATACACATGTGTCACACCTGAACCCAGTTATGGTTATAAAAACACAAAGTTAAATGACTGACTTACTGGTTTTATTTTTGCCTGAAAACGCTTCAGTTGTCCTTCGGTGTCTACTTCCGAATTTTCTAGGTGGTAGGTACAGCGGAAAGGGTAGAACCCGGTTGTAGGTTTGACGCAAAAGACCCCAATTGACACACGGCGTTAGACGGTGTGTATGTGGGGGGGGGGGGGAGGGTGTGTGTGTGGGTGAGTGTGTGTGTGTCTGTCTGTCTGTCTGTCTGTGTGTTCGCGATGGACTTGAAACGGCCGAGCCGATTTCGATGAAACTTGGTATGTGGGGGTACTTTCGGCCGGGGAGTGGCATGGCCTGTTAATTTGCCCGTGCGACGTGACATTGACCTTGAAATTGGGTCATTTCAAGGTCGAACGCCCGATTATCACGGGATTTCGATGAAAATTAGTGTCTGGGGATACTTTCGTATGGGAAGTGTCGTAAGCCTATTCGTTTTCCCGTGGGACGTGACCTTGGCCTTGAAATCGGGTCAATTCACGGTCAAATCGCCAAAAAGCAGAGGGGAAACAGCCCGGACCAATTCAAGGTCAAATCGGGTAAAACCGGATGGATTTCGACGGGTACTTTTGTTGGGTACTTTTGTCCGGGCAGTGTTTTGGACAGGTAAAATCGTGACCCCACCTGACCTTGACCTTCAAAATGGACAATTCAAGGTCAAATCGTGCAATTCGCCGAAAAGCAGAGGGGAAACAGCCCGGACGAAGTCGGGTCCACCGCCTGACCTTGACCTTCAAAATTATCAATTCAAGGTCAAATCGGGTAAAACCGGATGGATTTCGATGGTTACTTTTGTCGGGTTCTTTTGTCCGGGCAGTGTTTTGGACGGGTCAAATCGTGACCCAACCTGACCTTGACCTTCAAAATGGACAATTCAAGGTCAAATCGCGCAATTCGCCGAAAAGCAGAGGGGAAACAGCCCGGACGAAGTCGGGTCCACCTGCTAGTACAATATATTTTCAATTGACATAACATTGTCATTGCAATTCAATAGTGATTCTTACTTTTTAATTACGAATGTTTTATCAATATATCAATACGAACTAAATATACTTGAGAAGATAACCATGCTTACCAAGTATTGAACAAATATTTGTTTTAGTGTGCAGAACAATTATAGAATGTTCCCATCATATTCAAGTTGTCTCGACGCTGTTGGGTTTTCTAGTTGTTAATCTATACGACAAAAACCACAGCAAGGGACAAGGAAAATGCAAGCAAATGCAGCAACCATCGGACCTCTTTCCTTGAAATATTTACACACATCTATCGTTTAAAAACAGCTGCAGATTCAAGATTTAACTTTATAATTGTTAACTGAACAATACAATCGCATCATAAGTGTTCGCGATTGCTATCAATCATTCAGTCTTGTCACCACCCGTTAGTTCGGCTGGCCCCGAGATGGCTTATTTCACTATTGATAACCATGGCAAATTTGGCTGAAAACTGCAACATTTAACTAGTGCGAGCCTTCTGGTAAATATACTGCTCACCACTTTCAAACTGAATATTTCCGAAACAATTTCCAACCAAAGTGAATTCATTCGTAATAATTAACCAATGACTACACTGTACCAGATAACATTGTTACTAGTTGAATATTTATCGCTAAACACGCATTCTGATTGGCCGAATGCTGCCAACATTAGATTTCGATATCCATCAGCATCGCCGCTGACGGGTGAAGTAATTTGAATGGAGCACTTTGCAATTGACGAACTCACGTCAAATACGACACCGCGTAGCGAGGATTCGTCATCGAGTTCAACCGGGAAGTTGTTTATTATAGGTTCCATCAACATAAGTATGTTCGAGGGAGGTTCCGAGTAACCTAGTAGACACTGAACAGTACCCAGATATTTTATCACCTGAAGAAAGATATATCACTTCATAAATGGAATTAATGCCGACAAAAATGCTTTTCGTTTATTTTTGTTTGTTTTGCGGATTGATTTACAATGGAAATTATGGTAGCCCGCTTCGTTGATTTTTCAGTGACTCAGGCATGGAAAACGTTCGTGAACTCGCCAGCAAGGCTCACAAACTACTTCGGATCTCAAATGTCCGAAAATCCAACTCAACAGAGCACGTTAATCTCATAAATATTAGATTTCCAGAAATATCGCGAATTTTATCCTTTTTACCAAATACTCATCGATGAGTAGTTCTCTTAGGGAATGTTCAGATAATAAGGTAGTTTTGTTGAACTTATTATCTGAACATTTCCCACCAATGATTATGCTCTTATATTAATTGTTTTTAGTCTGTCGTCTGCTTTTATTACCCGCGAACATCCCCCAAATGATTAATATACCGTTCCAATGTACACTTTTATAACTGCATGGGATAATCCATTCGGTATAGAACGGTTTAAGATATATCAAGTAATTGCACTTCAGATAGGATGTCCACACTGTCCAGTTCACTATACTTGTAAATCCAGCCTGTTCTCGTGAAAGTAAGCACATAACGGGATTATTTTATTCAACAAAATGAGATCATAGTGGCATTATTTAACCTCAATACACACTCTATATGGGCCTAAACCGTTTTTGTAACACTGTCCAAATGGAACTATTTCCATAGGAAATAAGCCCATATTGGCATTATTTAATCTACCTTAATTTCGCTGACACGACTTAACCAGATTCGTGCTCTTTATAACACGTTTTCACTTCGCCCACGCCATTCAACAGAATAACGGACATATGTGCACGTGGATATGTTGGTAAATCAGTGACATTAGACCTTCGATTTTTTTATGTGAGTGTCACCACAGCCCTACATTCATATAATAGTCGATGTGTTTCAGCGAAATATTACCAAAGAAATCATCGAGGCAGAAAGAGGAACGGTTTGCTGACTACAATGGATTATAGAATACAGGTATACCTTCAAAATGCGATTCACAAACGAACCCAGTCCTTTCTGAGCAGTTCCATTGCTGCCATCGGAGATCCCATTCATCTCCAGCAGCGACACTTCTCAGTACCACGCAGTCACCTGTGCCAATATCATCTGCCCAGTTCGAGTACGATACCAAGGCACCACTCCAGGACACTTTAGTATACGTGGCGTTCAACACTCGATGTCCAATGAAGTGTCCAACTTGCTGCTTGAAGTTTGGGTGGATGAGACTGTAAGAATCAGTTATACTGTAACATTATATAATCAGTATTGCATTGCAACGGGCTCTCAAATTGATGTACTCAAATCATTGTTATTGAATGTTGACAATTCTCGCGAACGCTATAAGAGAGGGTTTGTTTATATTTCATACAAAATCCAGCCCCGTATAGGCCCAGTAATAGCAAACACTGGCCTTTGTTCACGCCATGTACCATTTATAAAATGCAAAGCCTGCCGGAATTATTGCATATTCAGGAAATAGACATACTATGTTGGGTTAAATATTCGATAACTTTACTTTGTGAACGAGCCGCCT
Organism: Siphonodentalium dalli; assembly: GCA_032622095.1. NCBI lineage: Eukaryota > Metazoa > Mollusca > Scaphopoda > Gadilida > Siphonodentaliidae > Siphonodentalium > Siphonodentalium dalli. Next base: position 184,329,436 of record CP136062.1, read on the forward strand.
TAAACGAAATTCGGAAACGGTTATCTCATTTAAGAGCACGATGGTAATGTAAACTGATAAATGTGAGTAAATCTGGTCAATCTTGGCACTGAAGGGTTGAAAGATAGACTCTCCTTCCATATTCATTTTGGCTTTGTCGATATTTCCCGTCTCTTAATGCACAATCTTGGTATATAAAACTCTGCCCATACTTGAACTGAACCAAGCATATACTGCTTGCTGGGAAGACGGTCAACAACATGTGGCCAATCTATGGTAGTCGTCTAATCCCTTGATTTGATAATCCTGTACCGCCGCGATGTCTCTCCGATCGACGACCACAGATAGCTTCGTTTTAGTCTGGCCCGGTATAAACTATACGGAGTATATATAAACCCAGTTGGTGAATATGAGCCATGGTGCCATTATTAGATTCAACTTAAAGCGATTTACATGAACATGTTTTAAACATAAAGCTAGCAAAGATCACAACCAAATAGTTATACAAGTATATTTTGAACGGTAAAGATATGATTTGACTAAACATGATAATGAATTCAGATGTTATCCCCTGGAGTGTATCTTTACATATGTGAGAAGAGATACATATCCATCAAACCACATCCACTTGTTCTCCAGTCCCGCCTTATATGCCGCATTTAAGAACAGCCGCTTTTTTATTCAGTTTAGCGTATACAATCTTCATAGCTACACAACGAACGACTGGCGGAAACATGGTAAACAGAATTACCAAAACTTAAATATTTTCAGTGCAAAGCGTTCTAATTTTCTCAATTCGAAGTACATGTAAATATATATATCTTTATTACCTCCATTACATGACGAGTAGAAACTATATAGAACAGCACACATACGTACAACAAATGAAACGTATGTACATAGCATGCACGAGCATAATGCACCACACGAATCGCACGATATGTGTATGCACGTGTACGTGCATTAACATGCACATATATGCATATATATACTTGCAACATTCATGCAGTTATAGATGTACGTGCACACAGGTGCACACGTACACCTCTAGACATCATCCACGAAGGGGAGCAACACTGTTACAAATTTGTTGGATTATAATCATAAAGGTTACTTATTATCTTGACTAAACAACCAGATACCCAAATATTCCAAAGATGGCCAGCATGACTAATGAAAAAATATATCAATTCATCGCCACCTCCTGTTTTATTTCTGATGACGTCTGGAATCTTTCCTAATAAAAGAGAGATTTTGTCATTTTTGGATAAGCTCTCCAGTTCAAGAAACAAGTTGACGCCAAAGCGATCTGAGCAAGTAAACCAAAATGCATTTCTATGCTCCTCTAAGGCGGAACAGTCGCAAATAACATGTGTTTTATTTGTGTAAAGACGGTGACATTTTGAACAAATTGTATCACTAATATCAGACGGTGAGCAAATCAGCTGAGCGACCAAATAAAATGTTGATTTCTCTTCGGGATATTTTTGACAGACTGACCACAGATTTGATATACGAATATTGTTGTGTATAGATATAAATCTACTAAATAAGGGGATTATTTCCAACCAGGGTCTGCCATGCAGAATCAAATACGGTTCGCGAATGGTTAATGATTTGCTTCCATGCCAGCTGTTTTGGAAAGTTTGATGATAAAAGGTAGTCTTTCAAATAATCCAAATTTGACGATTTTCTAGAACGGTGATAACATCGTGCATCCAATTATGAGTGACTGTTTGATTATCTAAGTAATCTAGAACCCTGTATACAAAAACTTATTTAACAGTTTTCTCTATTTCCAGGTTGCACAGGGCTCTAAAATGTCTTAGCTTCCCACCGTCGATGATTTCCTTTATCGGACGGGACCCCACAAGAGCGAGAGTAAGAACGACGCTGTTATAAATTTTCATCGCACTAGCGGGAGTAATGCCGCCTGCAATGCGAAGCGTCATAATTTAGCCTACTGTTGTGATTTTAATAAATTATTTGCTTTTCTCAATTCGAAGTACATGTAAATGCGCTAAACATTATTCAAAATTCATGCGCATGATAAATACCGCTAAACAATTGCAGAGCTGCGGCCAATATACAATTGTTTTATCCAGTCGTTTATGACTTCTAGAGCATTGTTCCAAATTAAATTGAGGGTCAATATGAAATAATGAAAGCGATTGGGGATACTTTGAATATGCGATATAACATGCATGATTTAGAAACAGAACATACTCATGTTTCATAAAGAGATTAGTTGCACCGATTTCGCACAGTGAACTAATTATTAATCACCTCACTACTCATATGGTTCTGAAATTCTAGAACTGTGGTCTTGAAGATATGAACATGTACCGGTATTTCATAATATTTATATACGAATACAATTTCTCTTCGTCTGAACTTGATCGCTATCTCTGCCGTTTATCCCTTTACCCAACAGAACGGCCCTGTACCAATGCATAGGTCGCCTCGCATATATAAGAGAATGCATTGGCTTAACACATATTAAAAATGATAAAATTGTCAAAGAATGTAGAAAAATATTATAAAAAATGTTAAAAAATGTAAGAAAACATTATAAAATTGTTATAGAATGTAAGAACAAATGGTAAAAAGTGTTAAAAAAGATTTTTTTTAGGCGAATGCATTCTCTTATATATGCGAGGCGACCTATGATCGACTCGCATATATAAGAGAATGCATTGGCACAGGGCATAACTGTAACCATCACAATGTGGTCAATGAACCGGTTCCAATGATATCCATATTTGTATGGTGTTATTGAGACAGACCGAAGATATTTTAGGCTGTTGAAGCTCTATTTGGGCGTTTTTGGCCGCTTTGTTGGATAAAGGGTTATATTATGTGTGTTACCTGTCGATTGCGCCTCGTACATATTGCATGTGTCTTGGCACTCTGTCGAGTTTTATGTATTTTATAATACCATACAGCATTAGCTTTGCTGAATATTGCTCTTTGACAAAGGATAATATTATTCAACCGAGAAATTGCTCGGAGAATCGATAAAAACCGCGATTACCACTTGTTCCAAAATTATTCCTGAGTTTGAGGAGGATTAAAAACAATGTGTTTTTATTTGTCATCTCCTCAGACAAGACATAGTTTTTGAGAGAACTGTAGTAAATGGGGAAGGGGTAGAAGAGAAGAATTGTTAAATGCTCATGTCAAACACAAGCTGATGATATGACACTTTTCTCTGTTTCGGAAAAAGGTCTTCAGCAGCTACTGACTATATGCACTAATTACAGTCGAAATGGAGGTATCGATATAATGAACAAAAGTCAGTTGTTATTGTCTTTAATGAAAGTAAAAATGAGCACAATAAGACGAGTACTATCCGGTCATGGACTCTGTGTGGGAAAAAAGTATCTGAAGTTGAAAGTCTTACACACTTAGGTGTCCCTATACATAAGCATAATCAAAACGGCGAATTCATTGACGAAATAAAACAGAAACTTAGGTCAAGCTATTTTGCTATGTCCAACATCGGTATGTATGCTGGAGGTATAACACCAGTCAGCAGTAGGACAATTTATACATCTATAATATTGCCAAGAGGTCTCTTCGGGTGTGAACTGCTGTGTGGCTTGACCGATTCCGATGTATTATCCCTGGAAAGAACTCACCGATTTTGCCTTTAAAATATCCAAGGTTTACATTCCAAAACACGCACCAACATTGTAGAAGGGTTAATGGGAATAGGTAATATTCACAGTTTTATTGAAAAAAAGAAGCTATGCTCCCTCACAACTGAGAAGGCAGCCAAATCAGTTTTCTTATTAAGGCTGCACTCGTTCTTCACAGATGGGGTTTCGGGAAAATCCTTCATTTCCGATATTGCAAATATTCTGGGTAACCACCAGTTGTTTTCATATTTTACAAATTATGTTTCTGATAGTGAATTCCCAACAAAGTCGTCATGGAAAAGTATAGTGTGCAAGGCAATATCTGAATATTCAGAACACGAATGGGAAAGCGCGGTGATCGGCGACAAATCACTCAATCGCTTTCATGTTATACACCCACAGTTATCAGTCTCCCATTTGTGGCGTTGCTGTCGAAAGTTCCCTAGACACAAAATAGCATATTTGACTGTGGCCGGCATCATAGCTTGTACTGAGTCCGAATTTTTAACTTGCAACAAATGTGGTGTTGCTTATGATGATCTCCCTCTACACGTCATCATAAACTGCCCCGCCATTGCGGAATATCGCAACGACATATATGGTATGAGTTAATGAACCAGTTCAATATTCAATGTATTCTCAAACTAGACAGCCTTTGCCCAGATGTACAATTGAATGTATTTCTCACTGCACGTCCACCAGAGTTATTTGATTTAATTGATGAAGCTGACTTATTCACAGACTTTGTAGTATGCAGTACGTATTGTTTGTGGAAAGCTTATACCACGCAATCTCAAATATTACTGACATGCAGTGATGATAGTAATAATTTATTAATATTATCAATGAGGACGCCGATAAAACATCGGTAACTGATGTACATGCTCTATTTCACATCCGCATGAACACATGATTGTGTATATTTATATATGTTGACCCGTATAGCGTCGGTTTGAATGATCAGGTTAGCATATAATGAATGGTGTATGTCTGCCGTGTGTGTGAGTGTGTGTGTATCTATGTGTGTATGTCATATATGTGTATATATGTATATGCATGCGCGTGCATACGTGTGTGATGTGTATCTATGCATATATATATATATATACTAGAAGGTGACCCGACTTCGTCCGGGCTTTGACCTTGAATTGACCATTTTGAAGGTCAAGGTCAGTTGGGGTAACGATTTGACCCGTCCAAAACACTGCCCGGACAAAAGTACCCGACAAAAGTACCCGTCGAAATCCATCCGGTTTTACCCGATTTGACCTTGAATTGATCATTTTGAAGGTCAAGGTCAGGTCGGGGTCACGATTTGACACGTCCAAAACACTCAGTGGACAAAGTAACCCTACGTATCAAATTCCGTGGAAATCCCATCAAAATTCGCGATTTGACCTTGAATTGACCCGATTTCAAGATCAAGGTCACGTCGCACGGGCAAATGAATATGCTTATGAGACTCCCCATACGAACGTACCCCCACATACCAAGTTTCATCGAAATCCCGTGATATTCGGGCTTTTGACCTTGAAATTACCCGATTTTAAGGTCAAGGTCACGTCGCACGGGCAAATTAATAGGCCTATGTCACTCCCCGGCCGAAAATACCCCCACATACCAAGTCTCATCGAAATCGGTTCGGCCGTTTTCGAGTCCATCGATTACAGACACACAGACAGACACACACACAGACAGATCTTCCAAAATATATAATAGATATATATATATATATATATATATATATATATATATATATAAGGGTGTGTATGTATATGTGTAATTGTATGTATGTTCATATGTATGTATGTATGTATGTATGTATGTATGCATGTGTTTGCGTATATATGTATGTATATGTGTATTTAAGTATGTTAGTTAGGGCCTTCCTGTATGTGCGCCCGTGTTGTTTGTGACTGCATGTGGACGTTTAGTCTGCGAGACTACATAGGTGTTATGTTTGTGTTGGGTCCATTTGTTAAAAAGTTTATGTACTTTTCATGTCAATTCTCTTTTGTCGAACAATGTATACGTATATATAAACATGTAACCTGTAAGTATGTTATTACTGCTCTCCGATATTGGAGGAAATAAAGGTGTATATATATATAGTACTGGTGCTTCCAGCATGTCAATTTCACAAAGAATACCAAATAAATAAAAAGTACACAATTAGTATCTCATACAATAAATAGATATAACACTAAATTTTTATCTTCGTATTGTATGTTCATGTACCCTATAGGGAAGATACAATCGATGCATGTTCAGTTTTGTAGCCTCATCAAACATCCACTCAAAAATATTATCATCGAAGTCAGTCCGGCTTATGTCGGACTTTTGTTGTATATGGAATGAGCAAGTTTGGGGATGGTAAGTATCAACGAACCACTATAACAAAGACTTATAGCATGATATACTTCTTATATAGTGATCGATACAAACTGATATGATCTCTCTATCCCAGCGATATCATTTGGGTTTGCTTATGTTTTGACTTGACGTAATAGTCTTGTTGGTAGCATTTGGCATCAACCTTCTGAGTTCTTGTGTTGTGTTCTCGTCGTAATAACTCGTTTCTCCTGGCACTGCGGCGGCACTGGCACTGGAGACTTAATCACCTTGCTACTGCTTGGTTCATCTACTTTAATTCTAGATTATGTCAGGCATGGGGAGTCGCGAGTAAGTACGTGTAACACTTTTCCGCGTGGTTGGGAGCGAACAATCAATATGATTCTCCTTCCCCAATTTTTAAACAGCGTGATATTGATCAGATAAAATATCTCCAGAGATACTCTGCCCTTCACAGAGATTTAGCATAGCAACTTACTTATGAGCAACCTTGGTGGCTTGACACATTCACATGCATCCATAAACTTTCGCTCATAAAAAACAACGTCCCTGTCAGGAATATGATGTAAGGGCTACGAGTCGTTGCCGAATGTTTCTTTATGTTGTGCAACAGTGCATTCACTCCATTTGATGTAATGTTTGTATATGTAGCATACTGTATAATTTTGTTGTTGCCCACACCTACGAGTTGGCAAGAAATTCGGAGCATGTTCCAAAGATAAATTGTGTTGTTTATGCAAACTAATCGATCTAAGTTGTTCAGCTATATTCACTTCAGCTTTATGTTTTTTCTACATATATTATAACTCTGTGTGATATCACTTTGGGGAAACATGGTGAAGAACTTTGGAAAACTGAGAACTAACTCTAATTGTTTCACGTATGCACTCATTTCCGTAGTTAATGAAAAACATATCCAGGAACACCTCACTCTCACAAGGGTTATGAAGTAAATAATACGACAGCTCAACAGCAGGACATTGGCATTGTCATCAATGGATCTGGTGTATTTGCTCGGGCGATAATTGGTAATGGCTGCGGACACACATATCACAGTAACGATGGCATAGTAGGTGTGACAATTATATATGGTGGAGTTCGGTGACAATTGGTTGTCATAATTAATATGCCATAGCGAGCAATGTCGCCCGCTGCATATTCGCATAATGAGTCCTCCAAGGTTCGTTATAATCAGTCTTTTTCTTGTTTTTGGTCCTTGTATAGTTCGCTTTGTTTATTCCAGATACATTCTCGCAGCTGCAGTTCCCCAAACAGTTCCGACACAGCTTAATTGGCCCATGTGATAATATTAGCGGAATTATGCGGAGAACTAAACGTCGCAAAATAAAAACCGCAATTGGGGAACTGTCTTAATACGCATGAAATGTATATAAGTGGATAAACATGAATTGAGATCATATCAACAAAACGTACTACATGCATGATATGTGAGTGAATGAGGGATTGCCACGGTCAAACACAATTCTGGACTATCGATCGTGCAATTATATATATCGTAGAGAACACAATGCAGCCTTGGTGAAACGCCATGAGTTAATTGGTCGAGTCAACTCATTGTGCGGAAACTCAGCGGGCGACACGCTAGCTATGGCACAGAAATATGACGACCAATTGTCACAAAAATTGCACCGTAATAAATGGTCACACCTACTATGCCATCGCAACTGTGGTACGTGTGTCCGCAGCCAATATCATATTTAGCTGTATCTGAATTTTGTTTTATCCTGGTCATTATATAGTCTGCCTGCAGGATGCTTCGTGCAATTGGTAGTTAAAGCTGTACGTTGGCTCTCACGAACTAAGTTATAACCGTATAACATTATAGCTCAAGTTACTAGTATCAATAAGAAGTAACACGCTTCAATTCATGAATATTAACTAATTATTATTGGTTCTCCAAATTCTAACCAACATGTGTGAGTCTTGGTAGGTTAGGTTTTAAAAATCAAAGTCGAATTACGTATACGGCTGCATTGTGTAAATGATACATCCTATAAATTGCAACACTCACGAAACTAGCGTTGCGCTATTCAATCACTGATGGTTAGATGGCAGAGGAGCGCATTTTTTCTGGTCAATGATTACATTTGTTATATAAGTATTAAAGTCCATTGTAGTTTCATCTATTAAGCCGCGTTATGACGACAAATTTATTGTTGGGGAAGACGGCACAGAGGGTTAATTGTCCCCCGAAAATATTATTTTTTGGGGAATATTGTAATCAGCCGCGTCCGTCCGTGCGTCCGTCCGTCCGGGGTTATAACTCCAGTAATGATCATCCGGTTTGATTGAAACTAAGAACACAGGTGCTCCGATGTTCTTTTGTGGAGTTGTTTCCCTTTTTCAATTTTTTTTACTTAGAAAATTTCTCACTTTTTCGGTTTCCGGATGATATCTCCTAGAGTTATGGACCTTTTTCGACTTAGAAAATTTTATTTTTCGTCTTTTTTCTTTGGTTTCCGGATGATAACACAAGTTTGGACTGTTCAATTGAAAATTCCGTTTTATTGTGAGTCATTGATATCAAAGCAAGGTCAAGTTCAAATTTGAGTTTGATCCGATGATTTTTCTCAGAGTTATGGGCTTTTCGACTTAGAAAATTCAACTTTTCTTGTTTTTTTCTTTGGTTTCCTGATGATAACTCAAGTTTGGATTGTTTAATTGGAAATTCTGTTTTTTTTGTGTGGGTCGTTCATATCAAAATACAGGTCAAGTTCGAATTTGAGTTTAATCCAATGATTTTTCCCAGAGTTATGGGCATTTCGACTTTGAAAAACATTTTTATTATTTACTGTATGAGGGTACCTTCATGGTGTAATCAACTCATCCTACAGTTTTGATCGTAGATATTTGAAACTTCAGAGTATTGTTACCCACATATTGGAAATGTGCAACATGTATATAGATGACGAAAATATTATTTCCTTACGGAATTATTAATCCTTTCGACTTAGAACATTTCAACATTTTTATTAATTTCTTTAAACAAAGCAGCGTCGAATTGCCACGTTTTAGGGGGACACTGTGGTCAGCTGATCTTTTATTTTACTGAGCATGTACTCTCCAGAATGTAGAAACCATCGATACTGTCACGCAACAGTGTACACGTCTATCAATAGGGCAAGTTTCCCAATATAAAACTGACAAAAGTACATTGCCAATAATAATCAATATCGTTTGAATTCTAGCTACTAACGATGCCATCGTTCCTTTTGTCAGTATAACCAGTTTATCCGTGTGACTAACAAAGGGTGTGCCTAAATAAGGCCGTCAATGTGGCGTTAATTATTCGTGTTGCCTTACTCTCTGAGAATTATAATTCCGTCCACCACGCATTCAATTTCTATGCTAAGATGTAATTTTTACAAGGACAACAATAATTACATATCGCCAGAAATAACAAATTTGAAAATTCGATATCTGATCACTCTGAGTTTGATGGGTGGGTTCCTCGACTCGAATCAGATATGTTTTAAGAACGTCAAAGATATAGTAATTTGGGAGAATTCGGATTATGCATCTTTAAGCATTGTAATGAAATCATTTGATAAAAAGGGGCTGCAAGTTCTAGTTAGAGGCTGGTCCAGTTTATTTTTGCGAGTATTTTTTTATATGATGTTGGATGTTATAAGAGTAATGAAGTCTGTGCGTATGTTATAAATCTTTAGTAAATCATCTCATGGAAGAACAAACCCGTTATTGTCCAGCGTATCATATAAAAAAGACAATCCCTATTTCTCGCCATGAGTGACATTTATTACTGTTCCTAACTGTATTATATATGTTTTATTCCATTATATCTGGCGATTGTTTCTATCTTTCTCAAGAAATTTATGAAATAATTCCATCAGGACATCATGCCAAAAAGGATTGGTTAATTTCTTTGCATATTTATCTATGTAATAATAACCATAAGTAAGGAGCATGGGGTCATCGCGTAATGGTATATCTGTCAGGGGAATACAATTTTCACGTTTTGTTACGTGGCGACTCACCCAAGTTAGTTTCATGGACAGTTTAACATTGTTTACACAAACCATTTTAATCCGCCATTCTTATAATACTGACAAATAATTTAGCGTTTTCTCTACAGCGCTTCGAGTTCCAAAGAAAATTAAAGAGCGTTTTGTCAAGAATTATTCATAAAAACTTTACCGGGATTTGGGAGAGCTACGCAAAGATGCGTCAATTTTGGCAGTATTGGTGATGTTATCACCGTTAACGTTATTCGACCAATGGGTGTAAGTAACCGGTTTGTCCACGTTTTTATCAAACATTTCACTTATTATTGACATAATTGATCCATTTTGTCAAGGAGATTGAATTTAGTCCAAGGTCAATTCGTTCCGTACATGAGCTAATCAACGACGCCTGACACTTGCTAGGAATGATTTTCAGCCCTGAATAATCTGCAAATGAATTTAAAATAGTATATAATATACTTCCCTGGGACTTTCTTCTCTGTCATCTAAGATACTGCATACATGTACGGTGTAATTTCGTATACTAACTTGCCTAGGTTGATACCTTTAGGGTGCATTTACACTGATATAGAACTGTATACAGATCTGTATGAAGTCACGTGTCGCGCATTACTGTGATCACAATATGATTACTAATAGTGAACGCGCGCTGATCAGTACTCTTGTAATTGACAATTCACCACGAGTCGTTTCAGTTTAGGCCAGACATAAAAATGGATCTACCATCAGCAGACAACAGCGATTTGGTATGTGCCGCATGTATTTAAAGTTTATCCTTATACCACTTGATAATGGTTCGAAGAAAGAATGAACATCGCATAGGAATACACAACAAACAACAGTATACACAAATAGAGGCTAGAGAGCACACATATAGCTTTAGATGGAGATTCCACCAATATTTAGGATTTCAGGTGATCAACTATATATATATATATATAGGTCTCCTGTTTGACACCATCTGGGCGGTGGCCGTTTTGGAACTGTATGGAATGGGTATCCACCCTACAACACCCTTTATTTGACCAAATGTAGTAAAATTTCCAACTGATGACAATTCCAATGACAATGTTGACCAAATGTAGGACAATATTGTTTTATTAAATTAACTAGCAGTTTTTGATTGGCCACGGGGAGGGATCAGGACACAATCTTTCCAAGTGTCTGAAATTTCCAACCTGACACCGCCCCCATGATAAGGTTGGAAAATAATTTCCAGCTGATGGCCATTCCAGCCCAAAATTTTGATAAAAAGTAGATTATGCAAATATTGGTCCGAAAACAATACCCCCCCCCCCCAATAAAATGTTTGAAAATCAAACTACAAGTTCATTTTCAACCTATTGTTGGTTTGGAAATTACAGCTAATGTCGTGTCAGGTATGAAATTTCCAACTAACTGTTGAAAAGTTTGACCAAAGTTGCCACGTCCCTGTCCGTGTTCAATATTCGAAATACACGGGTTGAAATGACAACGAAAACTAAAACACATTCGCCAAGTCCGAGTAACAATTAATCAAAACAGATTTGCCTGTCGCAGTGCTTCGGCGTTGACCGTGACGTATAGCGGACACGATTTTTGCTCACACGAACTAATACCGTTTTCTTTCTGTGTGCATTTCTATATCAACCCGTTTACACTAGTCTGCGTGTAGATCTGTGTGCAGTTCTATAGCAATGTAAATGCACCCTAAGGGATCATTAGACTTTATCATAATAGCTTAGATTTCCGCGCATATAAAACAATATCTGGCGAGACTGGTCATCCTGTCGACAGCCACGATATAGCTTGAAATTCTTAGATATATGCCCAGTTATTAAAATATATGAGTTGACATTCGTTTAAAATATAGAAATCCACCTCTTTATGGCACCTCCAAACTTAAAAAGCTTAATGCATTTATATATGAATTTCCATGAGTCAAAGGCTTTTTCAAAGTTTAGGAGGATAAGTAGCCCAGGTTAACCGGCCAATTTTGTCTCGCGGATAAGGTCATAGATAAGTCCAGTATTGTCTCCAATATAGCGATTATTTTAAACATCCAGTTTGATCATGACTTATATAGAACACACTTAAATTGTTCAGCTACACTGGAAGAAGCTAATTTGTAAGATATATTCAAGAGTGGTAAATTAGGTCGCCCGTTTTTCAGATGATGTCTTTCTTTATAATTATAAATAAAAAGGTCGACTCTCACTCAGCCGGAATCTTCAACCCACAACTACTGCTCTGTGTCTTTCAAACTCAGGTGTATTTCTTGCTAAGCTTGTCAATCTCATATTCAACCCATGTTTTCATAATTTTCAAGGATATTTTATTTCTTTCCGGTACTTGCGTTTTGACTGATACATTAATTATATTTGTCTGAATATATTGATGCTAGCATCACCACATGGCATTGCGAACATAACCGCAGAAAATGTGCGATGCCCAGCTGTGGTTAGTGGTCCAGCTATTTTATTCGCATATCCATATTGTTGTTCGGCCTTGGTTTTTATACTTTGAACTAATATATACTCTCGAATGGAACATGGTCAATACATTTGAGTATGCACCGAAATAGTTTATTTTGATCTGAGAAATTCGTAAATTTATAACCAAGAAATGCAACAGAACACGCGTGCATCTGCACTCATCAGTTATTACTCGCTTCGCCGTGCTAATATTTTAGGTATTAAAAGAATGGAAATGTGTCAAAAATTATACCAAGAAGGACTGAAAATTACGCATATCAACGATTTACTTTTCGGAATTCCCGATACATCAAATAGAAGAAACAAAATTCTCTTCAAAATAGTCCATCGATATATAACAGCGACAAAATGATTCGAAGTCGGATAATCAAACGCATTTCAGAATAGCCACAAAAAGCAAATTAGTCACGAAATCGGTTTTGGCACCGCCCACCCCAAACCCAAAACCCACTAAATGGTAAATGTAAGTATGTTTAACCTATACATGTATATGATTTTGACTCTTTCCTTCGCCTATTTGTATGAATAAAATTATTGTAAACAGCGAGAGGGGCTAAGTAAGTGTTGTAACTTATCCCCAATCCCTTTTGTATTATTCGATATACAAATCAAATATGTTTAAAGTAAAGGTACCCTTTACCCAACAGAACGGCCCTGTGCCAATGCACTCTCTTATATATGCGAGTCGACCATAGGTCGCCTCGCATATATAAGAGAATGCATTGGCTTAACACATATTAAAAATGATAAAATTGTCAAAGAATGTAGAAAAATATTATAAAATATTATAAAAATTGTTTAAAAATGTAAGAAAAAATTATAAAATTGTTAAAGAATGTAAGAAAAAATGGTAAAGTGTTAAAAAAGATTTTTTTTATGCCAATGCATTCTCTTATATATGCAAGGCGACCTATGGTCGACTCGCATATATAAGAGAATGCATTGGCACAGGGCATAACTGTAACCATCACAATGTGGTCAATGAACCGGTTCCAATGATATCCATATTTGTATGGTGTTATTGAGACAGACCGAAGATATTTTAGGCTGTTGAAGCTTTATTTGGGCGTTTTTGGCCGTTTTGTTGGGTAAAGGGTTAAAATACCGCGAATGCAGTTGTCCAAATAGCGCCAATGTATTCGTATTATTATTTTATGTTTTTAAGTTAGTTCGTTTTCAAAATTTATTTATATGCAGTAAGATTAATATCTAACTAACCGTAAAACAATAATCTATATTAATTTTTCTGGCATTAATTTGGTCTATTTACTCCAAGTGTTTTCTAGACATATTATGGTAATTAACAGAATAGTGAGACAGTCCTGGCTCATGGTTTAACATATAGCCCATCAATTAAATTAATTATCGCTTCAAGGTGCAATTTTGGTTGATCACATAAGACACCAATTTTGGTTATTAATCAAGTGTCAAGTGTTATATTTTTGCTATAAATATTTGATCTTTGTCAAAAGTCGACACACATAAAAATACACGAGGAAGATCAGCAGTGTTTCAATGTGTAAAACGGTTTTGTATATATGCAGCGACAGTCGATAACCCGGTGTATGTTTCATTAGATATGTAGTCAATTTTATAGGATCTATATTCGAGAAGCTCGGTGTATATGTACAAGAATCTAGGCGTTTGAACTGTTTTGTATATACTGACTGTCATATTCAAATTTCCCAACTACTCAAAAGATTTATCAGCACCCAGCGTACAATACAACACAACTTTCAACGTCGGTTGGTGCTGACGTCCGTTGAAGGCCAGAACATAATTTTTTATGTTTGACATTCCAGTCTTGTCGTTCTAGGGTAGCTGGCCGTTATATTTGTTGTATGTAAATCCTGTACATGTAGATTACTTTGGAGGTTTAATTGAGTCATGTTGGTTTAAACTCAATAGAGACTCCACTGGGCGTAAGTTCAATTTATCGCACTTAACAAATCCCGTGAGCCCTCACTTCTATTCAGATATCAGACGATAAAATATGATACATTCCCGAATTCGAAACGGGTGCAGTGATCTTCGTGCTGATATGTATCAAAACTACATAGCCGAAAGTCCTGCTGGCAGTTGTGGGAACCCTTTGGAAGATACATACCATTTCTTTTTTTATGTGCCCTTTATATCAAAATGAACGGTTGGAACTTAATGATAAGTTAAACCGCGAACGCTTCATTATAACCGACATCGATCAGTTTCTTTTCGGGATATCGTACATCTCAATTCCGGAGAATATAAGGTTTTTCCAAATAGTGCAACAGTATATTGCTGCGACAAAACGCTTCGATTCATGAACGTCTGGCTGCGTTGACATATAGCCACAATCCAATATCAACCACAAATCGCTCAATATACACCAAACACAAACATTGCTAGACACCCCTCCCTCATTCGGATTCGGATTGCCACATCCATGCACCATTTGTACACACATCGATAATTTCTTCCAGCGTAACTGTCAAGGGCGTCATCTGGCGAATCGCCAAATTCACTACTATACAAATTTAGCTTAACCTTACAGTCAAATGTTTGATACATACATAGCCTTGAAATCTATATTTACATCTTCCTTAAATATCACAATAGATATAGATATGCACATATTTATGCTCGTTCTAATTGGTAATCCAGAAACATACGCTGAAAGATGTTATTCGACATAATGCAAATTCAAATTGTTTTCTCACAATGTACAAACGTTTCTGTTATCGCCTTCTTGTCATCTTATAACAATGTATTGTCAATTTTGTACGGGAGAGGGACTACCTAAGTTGAAATAACTTGTGCCCCGATCCCTTTTGTATATTTATATACGAATAAAATATGTTTAAAGTAAAAGTAACAAGCATGGTAAAACACCATCGTAATGTGACCGGTGCATGGACAATAAATGCAATATACATGTCACTATGATGATATTATATGGTTGAATTACACGTTGTGAATAAATACAAGTTTGTATACTCACCCTAACCACCATAACGTCCATGAAAGTTCATAGCTGTCTATGATCGCCAGATGGCCACCGGCGTATCTATTACATTCTGTTTCCGCTTCCGTAATATTCATGTCTTCCACCACATCCCAGTAATAGAGTCCAGTACTAAGCCAAAACATGGACCGAATGGGTAGCAACGATGTATCGGAAACTGAAATATGAAAATATCGGCCAATCAGAACCAATCTGTAAATGTATTCCTGTGCATCACTCATATGTGGACAATAGCGGTGAACGTAATACATGTACTTCCAAATTATTGATAACACGTGACATCGATATACTGGTTTCCGTCTCATTTGGGATACATTACTTTCATAAAAAAAACCGGAAAACAAGGAACATCCGTTAAATTGCGTCGAATTACAGGAATCGATATAATACTGTTATGTATTTTTACATATTTACTTATTTTGTGAGTTCCCAGTAATATCAGCAAACAATGTCTGGTGCCGATTTTGTCGTTTATGTTTCCAAAATTCCTCGTTTAATCATTTCTATACTAAATGGATTATCCCACTGAGTTATAAAGTGTACATTGGAATGGTTTAGTATTAATCTGGAGGGATGTTAAGGTAATAAAAACAGACGAAAGATAAATAAAAGTGCAGACGGAGTCAGCACCACATCGAGTCCACCACGAATAAGGCAAACTCCACCCTAGGCTTCCTTCGGCGAAATCTCAGGTACTGCCAAATGGATCTAAGAAAAACGGCATACATAGCATTAGTCCGCCCTCAGCTATAGTATGCAGCAACAATCTGGGATCCACACTATGAAAAGGACAAGACAAAACTGGAGAAGGTGCAACGCAAAGCAGCAAGATTTATAAAACAGGACCACCGAACGAGAGAGAAAGGCTGTGTAACATCAATGCTTCAGCTACCATCCCTAGAAGCAAGAAGAAAGGAACAGAGACTGACACTATTTTACAAAGTGGTTAAGGGGTCGGCCCCGGGTATCAACCCGAACACTACCTAAGAAACTACCACCCAAAGAGGAAAAAGAAACCCACAAAATTCAAGGACTTTTTAGTGATAGCATCGTGGAGAAACTAACCACAAATAACGAAAGTGCCTGCGAACCAATTCATACAAACACAGACCAATACGGATAATCCTTCTTTCCGAGGACTGTACTTGATTGGAACAAACTGGACAACAGCACAGTCAATGCCACCGACCTAGAAACATTCAAGGCGGCTCTGGGGGAACAAAATTAGCGCTCCTCCCACCGTCCTGTAAAAGCCAGCTTTGGTCACTAGGACGTAACAACTACAGATACAGACAGATATCTTTTAGGGAAATGTTTAGATAATAAGTTGACAAGTGACATATGGTCGTTACTTATTACATGTATCTGACCATAGCCTATAGGATAACTACTCACCAATGATGATTTTGGTATATAAAGGGTTAAATCTATTTTAGCCATGGGGGTAACTGGCTAGGGTTCGATGGGTTCGGACGAACGCGCCCTGGGAAGGACAATGTTCTATTGTCCGACCATGCACTGTTTACACTATGCACGTTATCGCAACATACATGACATTGTGTGTTATAAAAATTATATTAATGTCGGCCATATTCGAAACAGTTAGCAAATAATAATGGCGGTTTTATTTAGCGATTAACATTGCTCTAAGACGATTGTAAACATTACACTATTATCCCAGTCATGTGTACAAGCCAACCAATGCACCGGCTGAGTAATGCTAGCCTGACCCCTCGCATATATATCTGCTGAGTAATGCTAACCTGACCCCTCGCATATATATATGCTGAGTAATGCTAACCTGACCCCTCGCATATATATCTGCTGAGTAATGTGGCACATGGAGTCGTGACCCAGGAACAGGTTGATGTAAGTTTGACACACGCAGCAGTTCCTGCCCCGGGGGCCCAGTCTGTCCAGGGCTTCTGGCCAGCAAGCAGTATTCCAGTCCAAACGTCAGCGCTGTCGCCATTCAATCTGCACACAGACATATAATAAAGCTTGTATTTTTTTATTGCTGATAAAATACACCAACTAATGATGATACTGTATAAAAAAAAAAAAATACAACAGATGAAGGGTAATCGATTATTTCACTGCGCATGTGTGATGACATATGTAAAATGGTTGTAAAAGATAAATGTAGCTTTGTTGCTTAATGATTTAGAAATCGTATCGTGCTATGGCAGCCAGGGAGAGAACACAATCAATTTAATCACACAACGGGACAAATTGTGCTAAGAAATGGACGTTGATTTACTTGCGTTCCATGGTGGATGGATCTAAGTTCATCTGATATTTTGTTGACATAAAAATGTCTGACCAACTTGCATTTACATTTATCGATTTAATGATATTATGGTAGCGAGTTGCAGTTTGCATGCAAGTTGTGGCCTGCAAGCGCTAGACGCCACGTTCTTTGATAGTTGCATGATCTTCGAACCAATTAAGCCCTAAATTGCATGGAGGTAAAACTCAAGTTAACTAGGACAGTTGTACCTAACATGGCGGTGTGATAATGTGGCGTAGTTCCCATGCTAGAAATAACCAAATGAATGTTTCGCCAATTCATTTATAATATCTACATAACAGATATTCCAACATATCCTCGTGTAAATACGCACATAATCATCGACCTATAATGTGAAATAGGTACATAATTTGATTCTGAAATAAGCAGATAATGACTCTTACCCGTTATTTAGTTTCATGGCGTGAGCCAGAGTGAAAATACATATTAAAGAGCGTACACCTGAAAAGTCGTGAGTTGGCTTATTTGTGTTATTGTGTGCACATAATCTGCTTAGAATCGCCTCATTGTGAGTTGATAATGTGACTAAAATTGTTTCATTTTCAGAACATTATCGACTCAAAATGCGGCAATTCTAAGCAGATTATCTACCTAAAACAAGTTATATTATAAGTTGACAGTGTGCTGATTTTCGGGAGAACAGGCTGGACATTCGCATTAGGATTTCACTAGTTGTTGTTGTTGTTTGATCATTTATTTAAAGTGACATGTGCATAAATTACATAAGTGTGAAACAAAAAAAGAATGTTGACATAAACGCACCCGGCCTCCTGGGCCTATAAGTCACTGTAATATCCCAATATGTTTCTCATTCTCACGTGATCATTCCATTCACACACACACACACACTCTCTCTCTCTCTCTCTCTCTCTCTCTCTCTCTCTCTCTTTCATACATATATACAATGTTGTGCCCGCCAACCTGTTCATATTAATTTGGGTAGGAGATGGGTTGGCAGTTGTTGTGCACATTCTCTTATTATTTTGCCATGTTTATCGCTGTCTAACATAAAATTTATCATTTCTTCTGCTGTATGCTTTATTTATGAAGGTGGCACATTCTCTTGGATATTTATTCATTAATATTTGAATTGCATCATTATCAGATTTCATCATTTCAGTTAGGTGTTCCTTCTTAATTTTTGCGAAAAGTTCCTGTCTAATACTGTAATAAAGGGTGCATTTTAGGAGGAAATGTTTCTCATCTTCAATATCTTTTGTATCGGGACAGAATGTGCACAACCGTTCATGAGGTTTTTCTCCTTTAAATCTACCCGTTTCAATTCTCAAAGGGGGTACCCCACATCTGAATTGTGCCAACAATGATCTGTTTGAACGGGCAAGATTCATTGAGACATATTCCTCAGTTTTAAATTCAATTTTAAACGAAATATATGTCCTTAGCTTTGGTACATGTTTCAGGCTTTCTTCCCATTTGTCATTAAAGTATGTGTCAATAAGTTTGTTTGCTTCATCAGGATCACAGACCAATCGGTTGTCAAAAATGTCAGTTTTATCAAGTATTTGAAAAATTTCCTTTAACTCTGAACTCCATCCAGCATGTCCATAACTGTAATCCCATTCAAATACTCTATATGTTAGACGGTTTCGATTCATTGTGACTAGATTATTCCAATGCTAGTATGTTTTCCAAAACCCCAAATCCCAGAGCCATAGTCCAAAACAGGGTTGACACATGTAGATACCAATTTATCAAAAGTTTTGAATCCAAAGTCTTTATAAGGGTGTATCCTTGAGATTATTGACCCCAGTGCTCTACCCCCAGCGGTAGCCAATATATCTGATGTATGGGTAAAGGATTTGTCTTCATGAAGTATTATCCCAAGATATTTATATCTGTCTATAATTTCCAGTGGGCTATTCTTCAGTTTGAAGTCATACTGTGTCTTGGGAAGGGTTTTCTCTCTGAAATGCACTATTTTGGTTTTGTTTTTATTAAGAGCCATTCTCCATTTGGTAGTCCATTTATCCAATATTTGGAGTAGTTGTTGCATATCATTTTCATTGTGATGGTAGTACAAATATAGCTAGTGGATTCTGACAACCTGTCGCTAAAACAAACGCCACTAGTAATCAAAGCTAGGCCAGTAGTTTTAACTTATAAGCCTGACCCATTTCGACCAACATGTAGTCCCTTCCCACATATAAGCACTAGCGTGTTAACGCTCCACTATAGAAAGCAATAGAGTACCACCAGATGCTATAAAACGAATGTTATAAACGAAAAAAAAATCATAGAAGAAAATCAGTCGTCTTCCTTGACTTCAAGTTCCTTGAAAACGATATCAAGTTTTTTCTAAGACCGTGACTTCAACCAACCAACGTCCTTCATGCATAGTCCACACCGTGAATGCATGTATTCATGAGTGTAAATATTGTACAGTATGTAATAGTCCATGTGTGCTACACTAAATAATGTTTTGTGATTGGTAAGCTGGCAATTGGTTCATGCGTTTTATCTCTCAATACAATACACCATGACACGAAATCGATGCCATATTTTACTTAGACGAACAAGCGCGGTAGAAAGAACAGACGTGTGTGTTTTAAGTGCACAGTCATATACTAATCGATCGACTAATAATTCCAAGATAGACTATTGGGCTAACATACATTGCGGCATCGTATAATATCCAAATTGCAGACAGATTTCAGAAACACACATTCAGCTGAGTAATTAATAAGGACAAAGCTATATAAATAAAGTACAACAATGTATGTTGAGCGTGTTGTATTGAGGAGTATATAGCACTGTCGCCGTTGTGCGCATTTAGTTGAGCCGCTTCGCGCTTCACACAATGTGTTCAACGACCACAACGCCCTACCCTCCATTAAATAGAGAGTAATCAATTGGTTCCGATAATTACGTTAAATAATTCACAAGAGGCGAGAGACGTCGATAAGAAAGAGTGCGCGTTAGCGCACGAGTTTCTTACCTAAACGCCTCTTACATATATATTGCTAAGATATTTAACGTAATTCTCGGAACTAATTGACTACTCTATTTATTACACTTCTGCATAAATTCGGTTCGCCAAATAAGAATAAAACACCCAGAATTAATGCATGAAAGTCCCGATGTGGAGAACGATCACATCGAAAATTCAGTCTAGACCAGTAAGCGACGTAACGTCAATGACGTTTCAAGAAATGAGATAATTCACTAGTGACATTACCAATTTTAATTAACGGTGTTTTCAATGGAAATCGCACTTAGGAGTGTATTAATATATAATAAATCATTCATTTCTTAAATGATAACAGACACACTTGAGATTGTCGACGTGTGCTGCTTGGATATTTGATTGGAATTTAACTTCATTTCAGCTGATGCGCTATACCACAATGCTTTCGTTTTTGTTGATACAAGAAATACTACACAGACGGTTAATTTCATAGTATGTATACCTTTCACTATCGCAACACATTGCGATCATTGTTACGAATGTAAACCGCTATCAAATTAACAATCGCCGTCATCTTCAAAACCACAATCTTGGTCGCAGTCGTCATCATCATAATAATCGCCATTATCATCGGAGTCGCTACGCGAATGTTGACGTCAATTGAATGTTAAAATAGTTTGTCAAACGATCAGAACTGCTACCGCCTCATTAAATATTACTTAAGAAATGAACTGAGTAGAGTGGGTTCTATTGAAGGATACAGCACTGCGGCCGATGTGCACATTGGTTCACACTAAATTTGCTCCATTCAATTATTATATTTACATAGCTTTTTCATTATAAACTTCTATAAACTCAGCTGTTTTTTTTTATATGTCTGCAGTTTTTATATTATACCACGCGGCAATGTATGTTAGCCCAATATTCTACCTAAGAACTATCGGTCGATTAGACGATGGCCGCTCCTTTAATAAAACACGCCCAGATATTCTGCCCACCGCTTTTAGTCATCTAGTCAACAAGGTGTGTGTTGTGTATTTTATTGGGGCATGAAACGCATGACATAATATATAGTTGACCACTTACTGGCAAGGCTTTAGTATAACACACAAATGCTATGTAAATATATTACTGATTAGTTACACTTCATTCCATATCAGCTGTTTGCTGTCCTCCCCATACACCGAAGCCAGCTTTCCACCACTTTGTGCACATTTTTCATTGGCTACTGTTTTCCCTACTATTGTGTTTTCCGATCCTTGCCAAAAACACTTCCCAAGTCTCCTGTGGAACTTAGCGTCGGGGTGTTTGCACACATCAGACACCACTGGAATGAGATGTATTCAAGTTATAGAACATATAATGCAATTGTATCGAGGCAGATGTCACTTTTCCATCGTTTGCTGAATGAACTCTTTTTTACAGAATGGATTCTCTCGTTCAAAAAATTTAGTAGCGCGAACTAAGGAAATAGACACTAATATCGATGCGATATTGTGATCAGCGGAGAAAGGAACATGATAAATCGCCACATCAAAACATGAGGAACACATCACAAATAACATAATGAATTTGCTTACGATCATTTATTGGGGTAGTTGTCGATTATAAAGACATTTCGGATAAAAACATGTTGAAATTTTGTAGTGAGGCGGAGATGACTTTCAAATTAACTCTCCGGAATAGTGGGCATGCTAAAAATAGATTTCTGCATTTTCCAAGCGATAGTGGGTGTGCTAAAATTAGGAGGCCCACTAGCGTGTCGTGGACGACACTATCGATAATAGTACGTGTCAAGCAACCAATCACAAGCATGGATAAGGCTTATATAGTCACGTGAGATAAAATATATGTCAATATTCAGTGCACAAGTAACCAGACAATTCAACAAGATGGAACATTCGCAAGGAAAGGAAGCACGGGAAGTAAAACTAGCAGGAGTTTCTGCCACCGCGGTCGAATATCAATCCCACGTGCCACTGCAGCTGTTTGGTGCCACGCGATGCGTGATCAGTTGCGACTAGCCAATCAATAAGGCTGAATTGCGGACGCGACGTGCTCAATCGATAAGCACATTGTTTTTAGTGACAGGTGTCTCTTTCAACTTCACGTATCTTTTTCGTTGTAAATAGTTTCAATGTTGTACGCTTGTTATACTTCCAACTTCTACTTTTGGTGGTTCTCTTGTGAAATGACGTATTAAATTATAAGAAATTACTCTGCTTTCGATTAAAGTTATAACAGAAATGTTTGAAGATGAATTGTCTATAACTGCGCTACGTGCGTTATATAGCTCATCTTCAAACTTTTCGGTTATAACTGCATAACCTTAATCGAAACAAGAGTTATTTCTTCAGTAATTGATAGAGCAAGAATATATTATTTACATAGAAATCAACCAATAGTCAAGTGTAGATCAACAGTAATTAGATTACTTACCTGGACAAGCGATGATTGCAGTGAATAATGCAATGAATCCTGACCGCCTTTCAGTGCCATCAGATGTAAACACTACCAGCATGGTGTTTCCTGTGGATTCAACAGGTGGTGGCGTCATGAAGCCAGAGTGTCTGCAATTGGAAACTAGAATGCACTCAGAGAGATGCCAACGTGCGCAAAAATGTAATAAAAAATAATTAAAAAAATAATTTCACTGTATTTTACTTAATTTATTGTTAGCAAAAAAAGACAATTACAATCTTCAATAATTTTATTTAGGAGATAACAGTGTGGTGTTTTGTGATTTCGGAAAGGTACATGTCGAATATACTGTGGCAAATTTAGTTAATGGGCGACGGCGGAAGTCAGTGCCAATGGCGTCAACTCTATAATCTACTCAGTAACGTCGCCGGCATGTACTGCGTAAGGGTGACGTCATGGAGTGAAATCGGTAGGGTGACACCAACCTACGAATCTGACTGATCGCCATACTGTTGCGCGAGCGCACGTAATGAAAGTTGGAGGAAATCGCAATACAACAACAATACTTTAATATAATTACAGAGTTCACGCTGTTCCAAAATTAACTTTTGCCGATTGAGATAACTGTTTTCCAAATTTTATTGGAAGTTGTCAAATGAAATTAGGTTGACTGTAGTACGTATTATTATCCGTCCTTAACGTACACTAACACTATTTCACATGATGATCCGGAAAAAGTCATATGACTTTCATAAAAGTTATCGGGACTGCGTGACGTCATTTGGATAAACATACAGATGATAATAAAAATGTCATAATAAAATGTTGTGTACAGTATTTGTTTTCTTGTACTCGCTCAGGTTCACACCGACCATTCGAAAACGCGCATCTGTGTTGCCAACCGCGCTTCTACGACGATACAACCGCGCATCTCTAGATTTATGTTGCAATTTCTGGTCACGAAAAACAGAAAAATACGGTTATCAATTAATTTTGACAGAATGGAACGGTTGGTGTAGTAGAAGTTACATTCGCTCAAAACCTCGATATTTGCCGGGTTGAATTCGATACAATTGTGTATATTTCGTTAAAGCATTGAGGTAGAAATAGGCTGCAGAAACAGCCCGGGGTCCTAATTTTGGCACATATTTTTTCACAATGTATCGGCATTTAGCAACACGATTGAGTATTTTCTCGTCGATTTTTTCGGATTCCTTTAGTCAAATGTTCTTGCAATCACCTTGCGTTGAAATTTGGGTTCATCCTGTAGCCAATGTCCATAAAATGAGTCGATTTCGGAAGTGGGTATATCGAAAAATATACGACAGTGCTTCTTTGTGACCAACAACCAACCATCTATGTTGCCGAATTCCTGTCTGATTATAACTAAAGTAAATATCGCGTGTATATGTGTCCGAATCGATGTCCAGATGAGACTATTTCGTTTCCTGAACTAGATGTAGTCAAATTCGTCTCGACTCGTGCTCAACTGACACATTCGACAAATTATGTTAGTCAAATAAGCTGGTAAACGAGTCCCATATGCAATTGAATGTTGTAGCATGATATACTGGATAATCAGCTGGTTGTCCAGTGCAGATGGGGTCGCATGCATGGTTGTAGGAACGTTTTGTAAAGGACTCTGCTATCATTGAACAGATTTTCTTAGTCAGATTTATTTGCGTGAAAGAATACGCGTTTAACACGTCATATCGGCGTTATATTGGAAAACAATAGGTAGGGCCTATGATTTATTTATACACATCACATATTATTCCTTAGTAACGCCCGTCAATCAACGGCTATACTGGTGATGGATACACACATCTGTTTAGTGCATCAAACATGTGCATCGTCTAAATTATCGAAGCATACTATACATAGCGAATATTGTCATTAATAACCTCACGCATGTGAGATATTCCTTGGTGACGCCCACCAGCGGTCACACGGATGCGATATATGTAAAAAAAAATCTGCATCCAAACATGTATATAATGTGGTATTCTAATTAGTCTATGCATGCATATTATTGGATTACCATAATAATCTCACGCATGTGAGATATTGCTTAGTGACGACCATCATCGATCACACGGGTGCGATCTATGTAACTTCGTTCTGCGTATCCATTTAATGTATAATTTGTTTCATAAATAGTCTACATTACGAGTTATACCTTCAGCACTCGAGAACACGAGTACTATGTCTACATTGTATATACAATTATACATCATTCGCATGTGATCATTATATCGTCATATGACTATATTTATACATTGAGTGCTTGTGCTTGTGATTTGATCTTTTGATTTATGTACAATGTATTTGTAAACAGGAATGTTTCTACGTCCAAGTCAACATTCCCTCCTAATGGAACAAAATCTTCTGGTGCCATCGATATCTCACTGTTCAACTTCTTGTCTCTGGAAATAAAAGTGCATAGAATTAAAAAAAGGACCAGAATAATAATTATGCATGCAACTATATTAATCAACATGACCAATTTCCTCATACAGTGGTTAAAATACACAATAACACTGGCTACTAGTGCATATATATGTATATCGCAACCGTAAGGCCGGATGGTATGAAGCACTTGTCATGTGTATTTTCCTATATATTACATATAATGCATATTCGAGAGTAATTTCATATATATATGAATAGTGAATATATATATAAGAGAGTATTGTCCATTATGTTGCGCTGATTAAAATACAATGTTCTCGCACATGTTACATCCATATGGCCGCAATTGTCGCTATGTCCATATAACAAGCTTGTTTGTGAAACGTTATTGACTTTGGGTTGACTGAAATGTTAACGGATATTTATGCTAGCACGCTTATGCACAGTGGGTAATAAAAAGTGTTTAATATATATGAATCATCTCGCCTTGAGATAAGACAAAATACGACGATATGTGGTTTAACGAAATATGAAAACCGTAATATATATATTAATTGTATCGAAAGATTATTTTTCTGCGAAATCTGTGGCAGATGTAAGTATAGCGTAGACCAAAAATTATTACCGAGATTATCATAGCACTTACATGTACCGATTAAACCCAGAACAGCGAGCACTGGCTATGTCACAATCGAACGGATTGATGTCATGATACCGCTTGGTTCACGCTAGGTTTTGGTGGAAAAAGATTATGTGTTGATGACAAATGTTACCAGGCTGAGCAAATGAAATCGAAAATATATAAGAGAGTATTGTCCATTATGTTGCGTTGATTAAAATAAAACGTTCTCGCGTATGTTACATCCATATGGCCGCACTTGTCGCCATGTCGATATACCAAGCTTGTTTGTGGAGTGATTGACTTTGGGTTGACTGAAATTTTAACGGACAGCTATACTAGCACGCTTATACATTGTGGGTAATAAAACGTTCTTAATATATGAATCATCTCACCATAAGATAAGAAATATTACGACTATATGTGGTTTAACGAAATGTGAATACCGTAATATATATTAATTGTATCGGAAGATTATTTTTTTGCGAATTCGGTGGCGGAAGTATGTATAGCGTAGACCAAATAGTATTACCGAGATTACGAGATTATCATAGCACTTACATGTAGACCGGTTAAATCCAGAACAGCGACCACTGCATGGCTACGTCACAATCGAACGGATTGATGTCAAGACACCGCTTGGTTCACGCTAGGTTTTGGTGTAAAAATATTATGTGTTGATGACAAATGTTACCTGGCTGAGCAAATGAAACCAGTATAAATCCACGATGGATTAAAATGGTAAGATATATAGAATTACTCAATACAAAACGTGAACCGTTTGAGGGACGGCCACATTATACAGCGTGTGCATGGTGCTCGCTTATGTGTGTGCCCGTATCACTATATAACGGTATGAGACGAAACATGCCAATTACAGGTTGTTTATAACAGTTTGTAATGCTTTTTGACATTGAAATGCTTATTATTGATCGATCATAAAAGGTTTACAGCATGCCATGAATTTCTATTCTGACTAACACCCGTATATATAAATCATATTCCACCAGTACAAGATATGGGAATTTTTTGAAGTTTTGACTGGAGCATTATAAACTCGAAAATATAACGCCGGGAATATATTTCTTAGTTATTACCTGTTCCTTAATTATGTAATTCACTCTGCGCGAAGGTCGCAACTGTAAATTAAGCGATTTCAGTGACTCTTTGTGAGAGTGTTTGCTTTGCGTTGCTTACAGTTAAGGAATTTCTTCTCGATAATAAATTCAATGTTTATTACGATATTGGCTAACAAAAGTTACAGAAAAGCATGCAATCTCAACCTGATACCACCCCAAATCTGCAACAGATTATTGAGGAACAGGTATTAACAAAGACAAGAACCAGCTACCCATCACCTTTGACTCGGATGAACTACAGTAACCCGACAGGTAATCGTCTGCCAATCTGTGAACACGGTATTTAATTATAGAATACCTGCAATCCATTCCATATCGTGGGCATTTGTAAACACTGATATATTCTTTATTGCCTCCTTTTGAGGAGAGAGATAGTTAGTACATGGTTATTTACAAATACATTGTACATAAATCAAAAGATCAAATCACAAGCACATGCACTCAATGTATAAATATAGTCATATGACGATATAATGATCACATGCGAATGATGTATAATTGTATATACAATGTAGACATAGTACTCGTGTTATCGAGTGCTGAAGGTATAACTCGTAATGTAGACTATTTATGAAACAAATTATACATTAAATGGATACGCAGAACGAAGTTACATAGATCGCACCCGTGTGATCGATGATGGTCGTCACTAATCAATATCTCACATGCGTGAGATTATTATGGTAATCCAATAATATGCATGCATAGACTAATTAGAATACCACATTATACACATGTTTGGATGCAGAATTTGTTTTTACATATATCGCATCCGTGTGACCGCTGGTGGGCGTCACCAAGGAATATCTCACATGCGTGAGGTTATTAATGACAATATTCGCTATGTATAGTATGCTTCGATAATTTAGACGATGCACATGTTTGATGCACTAAACAGATGTGTGTATCCATCACCAGTATAGCCGTTGATTGACGGGCGTTACTAAGGAATAATATGTGATGTGTATAAATAAATCATAGGCCCTACCTATTGTTTTCCAATATAACGCCGATATGACGTGTTAAACGCGTATTCTTTCACGCAAATAAATCTGACTAAGAAAATCTGTTCAATGATAGCAGAGTCCTTTACAAAACGTTCCTACAACCATGCATGCGACCCCATCTGCACTGGACAACCAGCTGATTATCCAGTATATCATGCTACAACATTCAATTGCATATGGGACTCGTTTACCAGCTGATTTGACTAACATTATTTGTCGAATGTGTCAGTTGAGCACGAGTCGAGACGAATTTGACTACATCTAGTTCAGGAAACGAAATAGTCTCCTCTGGACATCGATTCGGACACATATACACGCGATATTTACTTTAGTTATAATCAGACAGGAATTCGGCAACATAGATGGTTGGTTGTTGGTCACAAAGAAGCACTGTCGTATATTTTTCGATATACCCACTTCCGAAATCGACTCATTTTATGGACATTGGCTACAGGATGAACCCAAATTTCAACGCAAGGTGATTGCAGGAACATTTGACTAAAGGAATCCGAAAAAATCGACGAGAAAATACTCAATCGTGTTGCTAAATGCCGATACATTGTGAAAAAATATGTGCCAAAATTTGGACCCCGGGCTGTTTCTGCAGCCTATTTCTACCTCAATGCTTTAACGAAATATACACAATTGTATCGAATTCAACCCGGCAAATATCGAGGTTTTGAGCGAATGTAACTTCTACTATACCAACCGTTCCATTCTGTCAAAATTAATTGATAACCGTATTTTTCTGTTTTTCGTGACCAGAAATTGCAACATAAAACTAGAGATGCGCGGTTGTATCGTCGTAGAAGCGCGGTTGGCAACACAGATGCGCGTTTTCGAATGGTCGGTGTGAGGTTGTAGTGACTCGTACAAGAATATAAAGTTATTAACGAATACTGAACAGAAGTCATCCCCCAGTATGCCGAGTGTGTTTTTCTTGTACGAGTCCAGGTTGTGGTGAAAAGTCATATTGGAAGACACTCAGTGTCGAGTCCAATATGACTTTTCACCACAACATGGACGAGTACAAGAAAAACTCATACTGTACACAACATTGTATAATGACATTTTTATTATCCATCTGTATGTTTATCCAAATTTTGGGACTAAACCTTTTGTGGTTATTTTCGGTATTTGTCGGCACTTAATCCTCTATAAAAGCCTGTATTTGGTCATCAGAAAGCATTATTTGGGACAGTAAACAGGGAAATGATAGGAAAAAAAACCTCAATGCGGACGTGAAACGTCTGCTAAATCCACCAGTGTTGCGCGCGCATCACAATTTTCACCGATTCATTTCGCAATAATTAATTCGTGACGTCACAGAGTCCCGATATAAAAGTCATATTGCACACCTGGGAGTCCAATATGACATTCGGGAGTCCAATATGACTTTTTCCCGGATTATCACGTGGCGGCTTTTGCCCAATCGGAAATAGTGTTAGTTAAGGGATGGATAATAAAAACACATACTATACGCAACATTTTATAATAACTTTATAGTAATGTACATGGTATTGGGTATGTACGGTGGCTGATTTGCGACATGCACACAACATATATTATCTCGAGATCTCGACATAATTATCTCGAGATCTCGAGATAATATCTCGAGATCTCGAGATAATATCTCGAGATCTCGAGATATTATCTCGAGATCTCGAGATATTATCTCGAGATCTCGACTTAATTATCTCGAGATCTCGAGATAATAACTCGAGATCTCGACTTAATTATCTCGAGATCTCGACATATTATCTCGAGATCTCGACATATTATCTCGAGATCTCGACTTAATTATCTCGAGATCTCGACATATTATCTCGAGATCTCGACTTAATTATCTCGAGATCTCGACATAACATGCATAAAAGGTACTCAATCCGATAAAACTCCTCTCAATTACTATTTCAATGGCTTCGGGGTCAAAAATATTTGATTCGAGTCGAGGAAGTCACCCATCAAAGCTCAGATTTGTTAGATATCGATTTTATAAATCTATTATTTTTCATAATCGGGAATACTTTCTGGCCCAGTTCTCAGTCAAAATTGCGTTATTATTACCACTTGATTTTAGAGTTATCCATCCTTGTCTGTTTGAATAGAGTTTTGGTGTACAAATCTCGAGCAGGATACGAAATTGACGGCAATTATTAGTACTCATCTCGAGAACATAACAAATTTCAAAAGTCAATATCTGATAACTCTGAGCTTTGTTTGATGGGTTCCTCGACTCGAATCAAATATTTTTTACCCCCAAAGCCAAAGAAATAGTAATATAGGACCCTCTGATCGGATTGTTGTTGTTGGAATCTGTTGAGATGGGGACCCTCTGTTCGGATTGAGTACCTTTAAACATCTGATGTAGTGGCAATGTGACAACAACCAAGATGGAACGCGAGCAAGTCGCTCTCTGTCTCTCACTCAAACTGTCTGTCTGTCTCCCATATCTCTCTCGCTCTCTCGCTCTCGCGCTCTCCCCCTCTCTCTCTCTCTCTCGTTCTTTCGTGAGTCCCGGTACATACAAATCGACTTGGTTCAAATCCGAGAATCTCGATTGATAATCTGTGACTCGGGTCTCTGTCCCTCCGGCCCTCTCTCCCATTCTCTCTCACTCTCTCTCTCTCTCTCTCTCTCTCTCTCTCTCTCTCTCTCTCTCTCTCTCTCTCTCTCTCACTCTGTCTGCCTGTCTCCCTCGCTCCAATCGACTTGGTTCAAATCCGGGGATCGAATCCGGCTTATTCTCGATTGATAATCTGGGACTGGTGTCTCTGTCTCTTTCCCACTCTATCTCCCTCTATCTGTCTGTCTGTCTGTCTGTCTCTCGCTCGCTCGCTCTCTCTCTCTCTCTCTCTCTCTCTCTCTATATATATATATATATATATAGTGTTGATATCTTTAGCCGTATGGGTCTGGTCTAATAGGAAGTTCTTATCAATATGATAACACCAATTAAAGACCCATCAAATCTTTAATGTCGTACTAGCTTTCGGCTATACAGCCTTCGTCGGGTACATGTACCCGACGAAGGCTGTATAGCCGAAAGCTAGTACGACGTTAAAGATTTGATGGGCCTTTAATTGGTGTTATCATATTGATAAGTGCCCCAAGTGCGCCCATAGTCACGTACATGGTATGTTCTGTCAGCTTAGGCGCACAAACCACTTGATAAATTGATGGGAATATTCCAGATTTGAATTCATATAATACCGTCTATCAGAATCGGTGTGACTAATTTTTATACTTTAGTCATTTAAGGTCGTATTGACCCTTTCCACCGGACCCATATACTCCCATATTATAGCGATGTATATGGTATTCTGTCAACTTAGACGCACAAACTACTGGATAATTTATCCAGTAGTTTGTGCGCCTAAGCAGACAGAATACCCTATACATCGCTATAATATTGGAGTATATGGGTCCGGCGGAAAGGGTCAATACGACCTTAAATGACTAAAATATAAAAATTAGTCGCACCGATTCTGATAGACGGGTACTATGTGAATTCAAATCTGCAATATTCCCATTAATTTATCATGTAGTTTGTGCGCCTAAGTTTATATATATATATGATCAGGAGTTAATGAGCGAATGAGAGAGAGAGAGACAGACAGACAGACAGACAGACATACATACACACAGACAGAGGGATCTAGAGTGGGAAAGAGACAGAGACACAGAGTCCCAGATTATCAGTCGAGAATAAGCCGGATTCGATTCCCGGATTTGAACCAAGTCCATTGGAGCGAGGGAGACAGACAGACAGGGTGAGAGAGAGTGGGAGAGTGAGAGAGAGAGAGGGTGAGAGAGATGGAGGGACAGAGACCCGAGTCCCAGATTATCAATCGAGATTCCCGGATTTGAACCAAGTCGATTTGTATGTACCGGGACTCATGAAAGAACGAGAGAGAGAGAGAGATAGAGAGAGGGGAGAAGATTAGAGTTTGAGTGAGAGACAGAGAGCGACTTGCTCGCGTTACATCTTGGTTGTTGTCACATTGCCACTACATTAGATGTTTAAATATGCATGGTATGTCGAGATCTCGAGATAATTAAGTCGAGATCTCGAGATAATATGTCGAGATCTCGAGATAATATGTCGAGATCTCGAGATATTATCTCGAGATCTCGAGATAATTAAGTCGAGATCTCGAGTTATTATCTCGAGATCTCGAGATAATTAAGTCGAGATCTCGAGATCATATCTCGAGATCTCGAGATAATATGTCGAGATCTCGAGTTATTATCTCGAGATCTCGAGATAATTAAGTCGAGATCTCGAGATCATATCTCGAGATCTCGAGATAATATGTCGAGATCTCGAGTTATTATCTCGAGATCTCGAGATAATATGTCGAGATCTCGAGATATTATCTCGAGATCTCGAGATAATTATGTCGAGATCTCGAGATAATATATGTTGTGTGCATGTCGCAAATCAGCCACCGTAGGTATGCGGGAGAAATTTAACCCCGGTATTTATGCTTTGACATTGGTCATTTTTCAAACTTCCATTAGTTTACCGTCATTGAATTTTGAAGTTTTTCGCAGAATATATCCGGAAGTGATTCATGAAGACGTCACTATAATTTGTGTTCCTTACATTCGTCACTAGAATTTGTGTTCCTTACATTCGTTGTCGTTTTCCCCTATTCGTTGTTACGGTTACATGCACTACCAGAGAGACAAACCGTTCCTCGTGAGACACAAATCAACCATCGAAATTTTTACGTCCCAAAGATTGACCCTCCCGTGTTTAGTGTGCAGGTTCGGATTTTCAACAAAACTTACAAATACATGATAGTAATAAGTTCTCGATCGTGTTAAGCTCCGCAATGTGGGAGATGACTTTGAGGCAAAGCCTTGAAATAGTGTGTCTGTCATTTGCAGAATGAGGTCCCCAGAGGGTGAATTTAGTGATGCTACCCCGCATAGCGGGCTAGCATCAACAAATTCACCCTCTGGGGACCTCATTCTGCTTACACCTCAGCAGAATGAGGTTCCCAGAGGGTGAATTTGGTGATGCTAGCCCGCTATGCGGGGTAGCATCACTAAATTCACCTTCTGGGGACCTCATTCTGCAAATGACAGGCATACTATTTCAAGGCTTGTTTGAGACTATTCCTTCTATTTTCATATCAATATCTTACAATATCTGCAAATTTATGCCAATGGATGTCTTTGGTCTTGAAAACTATTATGTGACTGATATACCCAAGACCTGCCAAAATGTTACGTCTGGAACCGTATTTTAGTATTAGGCGTTTTTATTGAGTGTGCATGGATCATGCGGAACCATTGTGTTTTCAACGGCGCTAACATTCTCGAATATTAGTGTGAGAATAGAGATATTTCGCAAAATCACAACTAGCGATTAAAGATGGTGTGTTTCTTCCTAGAAAGCTTATAAAGATTCTGGAGTATAAATTAATACATATGAATCGAGGACACATGTCCAGAAATTTTGTTAATAATTTATTTTCACATTATCGGGAAAGTTGTAAGGGCTAAGTTTGGAACAGAAAACTCGCGATTTCACACGCTTTACATGGTTCCAGTCTCAATTGACCCGTTCTGTAGTAAATACTCACTGACGAGTAGTTCCCTTAAGAACTATTCAGAGAATAAGTTAAAAAAACGATCTGGTCATTTGTTGAACTTATTTTGTGAACATTTCCCACCAATGAATATGAATCCTTCAGCACTCGTATTATCTTTTCACCAAACTGTCGTCTGTTATCCTGAACACCCATTCAAATTAATAATGTACCATTCTAATGTGTACTGTTATAACTGTGTGGGAGAAACCATTTATATAGAAAGGGTTAACTATAGACTAACATGGAACATACCAAGAGGTAGAAATATACCGTGTTAGCACACACATTCTAGGTACGTTTTATGTCAACTAGAAGATTCCACCAGGATTACGTTCATTTTTGGACCAAAAATAAACCATGTCATGATGCCTTTATAGACAAATAATACACCCAATCCTCCGTTTTATATGTATGTTATTCAAAAAAAAAGCTAGTTGTTGTCTTGAAATCGGATTTTATAAATGTTCTGTTCTTTGTGTGTCTATCTTTAATGGTTAGAACTGTTCATGAGCTGTACATGTAAATTATTCCGAAACCTTTCAGTCATCGAGACGACTTGCCACTTCGTTCATAGTATTGAAGTATATATAGCAATTGAATGCTTACCAAAAATACATTTACAGACATCGAACCCTTGTGAGTATTCGAGAGGCAAACGTCACCGATTTCAGACCAATGAGTCGAACATGTTTGTAACTGCTAATTGTAATGATGATTTTGCGAAAGCATTATACCGAAAGAATTTGGCAGCATACCTGAGTAGCTTGGTCGCCGTCTGCGTCGGTCCATCGTAGACGTCGATAAAATCATTTTCTTCGGTGTTAAAGTTGAATTGAAACGACAACCTGACATGATAGTTGGGATCAACCGTCATCAACCATGCGCATGTAATTCCATTCCAATAATAGTTCCCGGTCGACACTGGGGACCGAAACGTCCCCGACTGGGCGCTTAGTGCCTCATCACAAGCTGGGGAGAGATGCGCGGAAATACATACGAGATAGTATCGAAATCCAGTGTTCAAGTATTGTGCAGACGCGTTGTCCATATCAACACAAATAGTTAACCCTTTCAGTGCCGAGTCAATGAATTTGAAAAATGATCAAGGAAATATGGTTGATACAAAAATCGGACTTGGCACTGAAAGGGTTAATGTCTAAACGTAAGTTTCAGACCTCAAACATAAGCATAGGGCATGTTTGCTCTTATTATTTCGGGGCAACAAGAGCCGGTGGATTTGCGAAACTTACTGTTGTGATAGATAATATCGTCCAATAAAGAACAAAACTATCCCTTGTCAAAAGCATGTACACGTAATAAGGAAAAATCTCTGTTTGTCCCCTTATATGTTGCAGAAAAAAGAGAATATAGAGTCGTATATTTATCGACCTATTCTTATCACAGCATTGAAAGTAACAAAAGCAAACTATAATTACGCTTTATAATTAAATGATGGATGATCATTGTGTGCAACTGCATGTAAGTGAGAGTTGTAAATAAATGCAGTTCACCTGTTCTATCAATGTAATGATAACATGTAGTGCAGCGGCCAAATCGAAAACGAGCTCTAGTTTTCGAGATACCCCAACCCACGATAGAACAAGTTGAAAACCAACGTTTTAAAGAAGATATATATAATGTACACGAAAATGATTGTGAAAAATAACGGAATCGATGGTGGCTATTGTCAAATCGACGGTGAACGATACCAACCTGTGACTTTTTCAAGAAATTAACTATTTTGGTAAATCGAGCTCTGTGGCTAAGTCCTAACTTACCACAAATATTGTTGGTGTTAAAAGACTACATCATATCATCTCTCTACTTAAAAGAAAGTTGTTGGTCAATTTGGATCTCCCTGCCATTTGGAGCCCTGAAAATCGCTCTTTTTCACAGAAATATTTGTTTTCAAACATTATCATTAAAATGGATATTGCAATATTGCCGAAATAGTTAATTCATATGGTGTATCAGTTATCTGAGAAGGATATGCAGAAAGAAGTGCAGAGTTTAGCTACCCCTCCCCAAACACGTTTTTGGTAAAACAAATTACATATTTTTGTTAACAACTTTACGAAATTTCCCAATTGATTATAATGCGACCCAACATGACTCATTTTGTGAAAATTGGGCCCGTGGGCATTTTATATGTAATTAATGACGTGTCTATGCTTCCAGGCCCCAGTTACAACACAACACATTTTATTGATAACACCTATAAATAAACATGCATCGATTTGTATGACTGAAATATTTGTTATAAACAACATATGACACACAACGCATACATATAGTCTCACAAATATCAAACAAAATCACTTTTTTTGCCAATGCGATTGTTAGTGTCCTTCTAAATAAAAAGAAATATAGAAAATAAATGTTATGCTCAAATAGATCCACACTATAGTGTCACCAAGATGGCAGTTCTCTCAGTTGTATACACCAGTTTATCTAAATCAAAAGCAAATCAGTGTGACATGTAGCTGAAAGAACGTTGTCATACATTCAGTTCGTTGCGTGTTCAAGACTTAAAATAGGATAGGTCATGGTCTCTAAACAATCGAAAAATGGCCTTTCTGAGTTGCCGTTCGCTCTTGGTAAGGTTCTGCAGGCTTTCGGGAACGACACCATCCATAGTAATTCTATATGTCCTTATCCAACATCCTTTTCTCCACACCCTCTGTTAAAATAGCATATAATGTTATGTTCAAGACGTCAAATATGGTAGGGGTACCAAAACAGTAAATACTCGCCTTTCGTATTGTATAGTGTCCCCAGACTCCCATGATTCAGGGGGGGGTGGGGGCTCGATGGCTCAATGGTTTAGGGGTACAACTCCAAGCCGTTTCGCCCCCAGCGCTGGCGATACGGGTTAAAATCCACATGTTTCCACCGTGGACTTTGTAACACTTAAGCATTATCTGTTATTATACCTCATATTAAAATCCTATGTTAATTTCCCATAGGGTGTGCTTTTACCATTTGCCCATGAAACATTGCCGGTCACCATTTTTTGCAATGTTTACCGCTCCTACCAAAAGAGCCCGAACATGTTCACGGAAGCACCCGAACGAAATTTTATGACGTATTTTGACCGTGACATTCAAACCGGAAACCCCAAATCGTCACGATTCAGACGACTTCCATATTCTTCAAAGTAAACATCATGGATGCCGGTGTCAAATCGAAGCGATTCGCGGATGTTTCACCCGATGATATTTCGAAACGTATGGTAAATTTCCAGCCAAGATTCCTGAACTGTAACGTCACAATGAACGTGTATGGCGATGTAGCGGGCCTGCCAGAACAGTGAAAAAAACAATTGTGCCAGTGAACATTATGTACTTGTTGAAAAGTATTATTTCATGAAGTTTCAATTCAAAAGAAATTAAATAATTTTATAGAATTTCCTCTTTATTTAAAATTTTTCAGAACTGCTGACATGGGTATTCAGTATAATAAAAACAATGGTGACCTGGCTCGATGGCAACATTGCAGATAGACTCCCCTTGGAACCAATGTCTTCATCGGGGAGACAATCCGCAATGTTGCCCTCGAGCCAGGTCACCATTTTAATAATGGAGTTGTCAGTTACCGATTGCCGGTGGTTTTCCGCACATGGTCGACGAGTTTATCAGCCATTGAAATCACTGTTAGATTAACCGTAAGTGTGCGGATTTCCTTCAACACTAAAACTGGCAATGTCGTGATATGACCTTATTTGCTGAAAGCGACATTAAACCCAAATCAATCAATCAACCCATGATACAAGAACCAACCCCATCCATATATATTGTTTACTTTCTGATAGAACTGCCATCTGTCCACACCCTCAGTTGAAACCGAGAGCATACCCCTTCAGTTCTTGGTATTTTCATGAATTCAAATAGCGTAGGGGTCACACAAACAGTTAAAATTGCATTTTTGTTAGTTGCCAGCCGTTTGATGTAAAGTGTCCAAAGGCAGTCAAAAGACAACAAATCAAACTTGTATATCGTATAGTGTCCGACATAATAGCAAATCGGACTCAACCTCTGATAATATTGAGAGCATTATCCATTCAGTATGTGATGTGTTCAAGACTTCAAATTTGGTAAAGGGTACATAAAAATTTGCCTTTTTTATTTGCCAGCCACTTGTTGCGAAGTGCAACATGGTGCAGGCTTTCGGTAACCAACACATCCATGGTATATCCTGATAAAATCTAACACCCTCAGTTAATATTGAGAATATATCATTTCAGCATGTGATGTCTCCAAGACTTCAAATATAAATTTTGCCTTTCTTACTTGCCACCCACTTTTCGTAAAGTGCTCATGCTTTCCGGACCCAATCCATCTATATAAATTGTCTACTTACTTTCGACTACCCATTGTCCACACACTCATTTAATGTTGCGGGGATATCTTTCGTGGTGTGCTAGTCTTTAAATTGAGTAGGGGACAGTGAAACATCGCAATTTTATTTGCCAGCCGCTTTTTGTAAAGTGTCCTGTCCATGGCTGTCGGGTACTAACCCATCTATAACAATTGTGCATTTACAGATAGAATAGCCATTCGCCATTGGGATCACATGCATTCAGTTCGCGATGGGTTCATTATTTAACATGTGGTAGGGGCCCCTCAAAACAGCCAATAGTCGCCTCTACCGTTTGTCATATGTTTGTTGTAAGGTGCCACATGCTTTCTTGAACCAACATATCATTAAACATTGAAACTTTTCTCTTAGAAACATGCTCAATCCCTGGTGATATTGATATCATATCATTCTGATAGTGGCGTGTTCAAGACTTATTGCCCCTAAGACATGCAGTGAAAAGTAACCTTTTTAGTTTGTCAGAAGCTTGCTGTAAGGTGCCAGAGGCTTTCGGGAACCATCATGTCCATAACAGATGTGTATTGCCTGATAATACCTCAATTTTTTCACACCCTCAGTTAAAATGTAGAGCATATCAGTTCAGTTCGCGGCGTGTTTAAGACTTCAAGTCAATCAAGTGGGATCCTCAAAAACATAGCTTTCGCATGTCATAGTCTTATTTGCCAGCCGCTTTTTGTAAAGTGCCCCAGGTTTCGGGGGACCAAACCAATCATAGCATTTGATAATTGCCTGATAGCATTACATTGCATTCACACACTCGGATAATTTTGCGAAATATAACTTCAGTTCATGGTGTGTTCAAGAGTTCAAATGAGTTAAGGGGTCCCCAAAAATAGTGAGAGTTCGCCTTTCTCGTTTGCAAGCCGCTTTTTTGTAAAGTGTCCCAGACATTCGGAAACAACCCATCCTTTAACTATGTGTATTTCCTGATAAAACTACCATCCGTCTACTTAGAACCTCAGTTAATCTGGGGGCATATCCTGTCAATTCGATGTGTGTTTAAGACTGTGAATGGGGTTGGGGGGCTCAAAGCAAAGAAAATTCAACTTTCTTATTTGTCAGCCGCCTTTTTGTTAAGTACACTGGCATTTCTGGAACTAAACTATCGATACAAATTGTATATTTCTTGATAGCACCACATTTCCTTTATATTGTCAGTTAATATCAAGAGCATAGAGCTTCAGTGCATGGTGTGTTCAAGAGTTTAAATGGGTTAAGGGGTCCCACAATACAAAAACTTCGCATTTGCATGTCATTTGCAATTCGCTTTTTGTAAAGTGCCAAAGATTCGGGAACCAACCATCCATACACATGTCTGTATGTACTGATACTACTACCCTAGCTTTGTCCATATCCTCATTCAATATTGAGAGCAATCAACTTTAAAACTTCAATTGGGTAGGGGGTCCTCCACACATAGCAAATGCGTCTTTCTTATTTATCAGCCGCTTTGTGTAAAGCGACACAGACTTTCGGGAAACACACCACCAATATAAATTATGTATTCCCTGATTGATCTAACCTCCGTTCACACTCCCTGTTAACATAGATATCATATACATTATGTTCGTATTGTGTTCAAGATTAAAAATCGGGTAGAGTGTTTTGTAAAAATAAAAAAGTCGCATTTCCTATTCGCATCCGTGTTTTGCAAAGTGCCACACTATATCGGGAACCAACCGATCCATAAACATTGTGTATTTATTTGCATAACTATCCTTTGTCCACACCTTCGGTTAATATTGATGTTATCCTGTCAGTTCGTGGTGTGTTCAATACTTCTAATAGTGTAGGGGACACCAAAACACAGAACGATTGCCACCTTGATTAAACTATAGTTTATGAGATATAAAACACAATATCCATTTGTTCTACATTTTAGTCCATTTAGAGGGACAATAACAATCATGGCAGCAACAATTATTTTGTTTTGAATATGTTAGTCTCTATTGTGTGTCGCGTATAACAAATACTTCAATTCTACGAAGTCGCTATATATTACAGATGGCTTATCTCCTTAAATAACAAATTCTAGATAGTTTCCTGGGTACGAATAATACGTATGAATTGATAATCCCTTCCCGGAAAATTCTATCAATTAATATTGATTTTATTTCGATATTATTTTATTCAACACTTCTTTGTTCTAAAAATAGAACAATTATATAGAGGCCTCCAGCGTGATGCTCCGAACGAATGCGAGACACAAAATGGATCCAATTGATTATACGTATTGTAATATTAAGTACGAATCGAGTAGATAAGCCCTAGAATGTAGTATATGCTTATTTTCTAAGCTTAAAATATCAAATAAACGTAAATATAAAAGACGGACGTGAATATCAGGGACCACTACTGAACGACACAGAGTTATTTTATACGAAAAAAATTACCAATTGATAGAAGCGTTTCCGGACAGGCGTCTTCGAGCCATGTTTACTATTTCATACCCAGGAAACTATATAAATCATCTCGCGAACGAGATAATCCACACTTAAAATAAAAGTACATGCATGCTATAAATGAAATGTGTTGTTGTAAGTGGGGATTTGGAAGCCTTGACATCTTTAGCCACTCTCGCGGTGTCTACGGGTCCGGTTCTCATCACATGAATCATAATTGAAAATTGTGTATGTTGCCGTTATCATAAATATGTATTTTTGCGACCAAAACGTGTTCGGGGGAGCGGTAGCTAAAAATCTAATATTTCGCAAACCGTTCAACATTTCTGTGAAATTATTCATACATGTGATTTCCAGATACTACTGAGCCGTATGTAGTATATAGATTGTCACGTGTTGTTTATAACAAACATTTTGGTACTACCAATTAGATGTTAATGCATGCAGAATTACCTGTTATCAATAAACTATGTTGCTGTTGTAGCTGGGGGTCTGGAAGGCTGAACACATCTGTAGTCAATTTAGCGGTATCTCTGGACCAACCTTTCGGTACACAGTTCATATTGGGTCCCATTAAGATCAATTAGAAAATGTTGTAAAATCGTTATCAAAAATATGTAATTTTTAGACCAAAAGCGTGTTTGGGGAGGGGTAGCTAAAATCCAGTATCTCGCAAACAGTTAAAAATTTCTGTTAACTTCTTTTTACATATACTTATCAGATAACTACTACACTATATGGATTAAATATTTCGACAGTGTTGCAATGTTTGAAAAAAAATATTTCTGTGAAAAATTTCAGCAGAAAGTAAATGTTTCCGTTTCCAATACAGGAAAATCCAAAGTAACCAACACTTTTTCCTATCAGGTAGAGATATGGTATGATGTAGTAATGTTCACACCAACATACTTGGCAAATAGGTTAGGACAGCCACAGGGCTCGCCTTACCAAAATCGTTAGTTTCGCGAAAAAGTCACTGGTAAGTATCGTTCATCGTCGATTTGACAATAGCCACCACCAATTCTGACATAGCCATGTAATCGTGAACCCCGATTAGATATATTTTGGCATTCAAACATGTGCGTATTAGGTGCAATACGAGTTATTTTCGGTGATTTTTCAAAATATGCCCGCCATTGTGGGCGCCATTTTGGATTTGGGGGACCTTTGTTTGGATGCGATATAAGGACAGTTCTTCGCGTCAGTGTTTCCAGCTCACAATAGTAAGTATGTGTGGGGTTGACGTGACAATAACGCTCACTGATTTTAAAATCAGCGATTTTCGGCAATTTTTCCATTTCTCGTACCATTTTGGCAGCCATCTTGGATTTAGGTGAAAAATCCTCAACTCAGATATAAGAGTATTAACGCTCATTGATTCGAAACAGACATTGCGTTATTAGCATCGATTCGGTTTTGACCGGATTATACCGGCATTTGGAAAAACGTGATATCTGACAAAAATATCTAACAAGGAATACATATTATGGTTTCAATGTGTGCGTAAATGACTCTTCTATACGACAAATTATAAAATTACGCAAATATGTCCATGTTTTCCCACAGAGACAAACAATAGGTGGTGAAATATGAAAAACAGCACATTTTCACATTTCGGCGGCCATCTTGGCCGCCATATTGGATTTTTGGCTAAGTTTTAAGGGTTGTATATTAGCATACAATCTTTACAATAACGACGACCAAATATACCTGGGACATGTCAAACAAAATAGCCGCCATGATGGACGTCATCTTGTCTGGAGTCTTTGCGACCACTTTGTTCTTGTTAACTGGGCGGTAAAAAGTCACCTCCACATCCACGCAACATATCAGACGCATAAAGACGATGTATTGCATATCAGCACCTGTCTGCATATACATAATGACTTTAGTTAATGAATTTTAGATAATCTATGGATCGGAACCCTGGGAGAAGTATATATGAACCAACATAGAAATATGTTCATACGGGGCGTAAATATTCACATAGGTTTATTGTGACATATTTTTATGAAATAAGCCCATATCGAGCGTTTGTCCGTTATTTCGTCGAATGGCACGGCCGCAGTGAAAAAAATATTATAAAGATCGTGCATCTGGTAGGTCGTAACGATGAAAAAAGTAGATTAAATAGTGCCAATATGAGCTTAGTTCATATTGCAATAAGCACCATACTGGGGTAATTTGAATGTCCAGTTTTAGCCCATATAGAGCGTGTTTTGTTCTCAATTACGCTCTATATGGGCTTAAAACGCGACATTCATAATAAGCCCGTATTGTGCTTATTTTCACGAGAACAGGCTGATATGGACATACAATACGATTTTAGTATTAATACATATTTATAAAATTATTGTACACTGAGGGTCAGACTGTGGGAGACTGGTTAATTTTCACATGACAAATTGATTATTAAATATATTTGTATTGTCTGTTTGTCAAATATTGTCGAAGACAAATAAATAATTGAATTGAATTTTGATGTTGTTTAATTTTTATTAAGCTGTCCATCTGGATAAATAGTGTGAGAATGAACAAAGGGACTGTGTTTTAAATATGTATTTAAACCACCAAGATAAGGAGTGTGCTACATATAACTTCAATGAACAATAAGGATCAGTGTCACTTGTAATGATTTATTTCAATTACAAATACAACCATTCTGATAATTTTAAATATTAATTTTAATTATTAGTATTTTACCACCATTCCACTAAGGACATAGTGACGTAGAATGAAAACAGGGCACTTCGGCAAGTAACAAAGTAAGTAAGCAATAGCTTGTACTCAACAATTCTCGTCCATGCATTATTCATGGGACATTTTCGATTCCATTCCATGTAACTTGGTTTTCCATTTCAGTAGCATGTTTCCTTATATCAGAACTATTTCTATTAGAAAATGTATATGCATTGATCTAGTTGTATATTGATACAATCGCCACGCTTAACTATGTGGCATATTTACAGTTGACTGCTCCCTGATTGGTGGACACAACTATAGATATAAACATTTTATTTCATTAGTCTGAAATATGTGTGGCTACCTTATACTTCATTTCAATATAATTATGAAGGTATGATATTATATCATTCAATTACAATTTAACTCACAATTATAATGCTAGTACATTTGAAGCTACCTCTCTCAGAGCCAAGCAAATAAGCTGGTTGTTGATTGGATTGTTGTGTGAAATTAATTAATATATCAGATAGATTTTGCTGCCTTTCAACCTCTCAAATGAATTTGACATCTATTGTTTTGGTCTTCTCTTAACACCTGTTTAGATTATATATACAATGAAGATGAGGACATCTGAAATTCAAGATTTTTCGCTGGACAGATCCAAAGAGATATGTGTTGAAAAAGTCTAGCAACGTTTGCCTGGATTTATACAAAACGCGCATCTGGATTTAAATTTAACTACACATGTAATGACATTTTGATAACATAAGAATTCCTGCCAACTCAAGGGCATTCATAGTGATAACGACTTGTAATTCATGATAACGACTTCTAACAAATCGTTATAACGAGCTGTGAAAGTCGTTATTGCACGTCATTATAACGAGTTGTAAGTCGTTATAGCGAGTTGTTGGAAGTCGTTCCGACTTGCAAGTTGTTATAACGACTTCCAACAACTCGTTATAACGACTTGCAAGTAATAGCTATAGCGTAATTAACGAACAACAACTAAAGCAGACGCATAAGCTAGGATATATCTGTGTCTTTTTAATCCTATAAAATAACTTCATACATGCGTATTCCCATCAAATAAGTTAACTTAGGCCTTATATCGTGGTGTGATTATGATATATTACACTCCAGACATGCACAAGGGTTCATCGACAGAGTGCATGGTTTCTATAGCAATTTAGTGTATAAATTAGGTCAATAATATCATACATCAAGGCATGTCAGAAATCAGAGATTCACAATGCAAACAGACTACGAGCTCACCGACTCAGACTTAAAACCTAAATAAAAAACTTTTAAAAGCCATTCCTTTTGAACAAATTATTACAAAATATAAACTACCAACATCAAACTGAAAGTATTCAAAAGTCAAGACTGTTAGTTGTTGTCTAGAGGGGAGTATTTTACTGAAATTAACCATTATATTATTGACGCTGTGACATTTTGATAATATAACAAATCCTGCCAACTCAATGGCATATATGGAATGGTGATAGGGACCAACTAATATGCACAGCTGTTGAGAACAACTTGCAAATGTTTTAAACATGGTAAATTCCGTACGCACGGCGAAATATTCATGTAGATAATT
The DNA here is from genome assembly GCA_032622095.1 of Siphonodentalium dalli. NCBI lineage: Eukaryota > Metazoa > Mollusca > Scaphopoda > Gadilida > Siphonodentaliidae > Siphonodentalium > Siphonodentalium dalli. The sequence goes on from CP136062.1 coordinate 184,374,395, forward strand.
ACCAATACTCGGGTCGGTAACAGCTTCATACTCTGCCTTGAAACCTTTGAATGTAGTGTGGCTATAGATGTTACAAGACAATCTAATCATCAGCTGGTTAGTTGATGAAATCGTTGGTAGAGGATTATCTCGTCTGCAGTATCTAAAATAGACAGATATGACAGACATGCCATTTCATTTATTAGAGGGGTTCCGCGTGTAGCTTGTGGAATCACTGAACTAAATCGTTTCCCATAGGCGACAGTGTTAACGTTTCGGCCAAATTCACTGAATGTAAGCCTGCAGGCCATACCAGTGCTGTTTATCCAGCTAGATTGACACCAGTTGATCACGAAAATACAAGAAAAATCATAGGTCGTGTGTTTACTTTTTAAAATAAATCCCCAAGTATACGACAGGGCTATCCCACAGCCAAATTTGATCTGGAAAAACCCACAACTATAGCAACTAGTTAAATAATTTCCCGCTCACAAAAATCCATTCCCCCATTAATTCACCAGTTTAAATTATTTAGATATGATATACAAATCAAATAAACGCGATTTCATACTTTAATAACGTGTCACATGTATCAGGTGAAGGTCATTCTTCAGTTACCTTCACCTTTAGTATTCCACGGTGTACTCGCTCCCCGACTCTAGAACACATTTAGCTCCTTGATTCCTATATTGTGGCATCTACGTGTCAGCTAATGTAAATTGCAGATACGCAAACACATATTTCCAATTGGGGAACATCTTTTTTCATAGATAATGCACAAATCTTTTACAGTGGGTTTGCAAAGGATAAATATGGAGAATGTTTAAATAAGTTATAGCAATCCTTTGAGTTATAACTGCTTATAAATAAAATAATGGTCAATCATCATGGTCGATTATATTACAGCTAACTCAGACCTGTATCGCCCCGCAATCAAAATGAACCATGCTCTTGATTGGATATCTTCCGAAGATGGCAGTTCAATTTCTACAAGTCACACCATACATGCGGAACCTCCCTATTGTTAAATGTAGCATATACATTGAGTTCACAGAGGGTCATACATGTACTGTCTTTTCATTGGATGAAGCGCCATCACGTGTCAGAGAGTAGTTATGAACATATACCGGCGAGCGAAGTAACGCCCGCACTTTGGTCTTCGAACTATTACGCGCCTGCTGACGTCACAATCAGGCGCGAGGCCAACATTTGGCGCGATGCCAAAATTGTCACGAGGCCAGGATTTTGCGAACTATCACCCGCACTACACTCTTCGAACAATTCAGGCGCAAGTTGGCGTCACGGGTGTCGTGAGGCATAATATAGCGCGATGTACGAATTCAAACTCCATGCAGGGTTTACCTCCCTTGATGACTCGGTAAGACCGCTGCTACCGGCGACATTTTACCCACATTTGGTGGACTTCCGCGGTATTAAGATATATACTAAGCGAGCAGAGTAACATGCTGCCCTTGTTAAACCACAAAATATCGATTAATTAATTTCGTACCTTAAGTTTGGAAAGTCGTACTAGAAGCAAAGAACTATATTGCGAAACGGTGTGATTTTGTTCTCCGATTATTTTTTCAACAAAAAAGTATAAACGCACATGGACGGCAATGTCACGACAACATGCACGCGTGGCAAGTCATACACAAGAGTTCTAATTTGCTGCAATTTTGACGAGTAGCTTGCGAAAATCGTCAACAAAACTACCGCTCTGATCCTCCAATGTTCTGTCATTTAGTTTTTAGTGCGGGGAATTGTTCTCAAAGCACATAGGACATTTGACTTTCGGGAGAGCGATTTTCGCCATTTTTTATTGGAAAACCCCGCGCTAAATATAGAAACTGCAGACTCATAATTATTGAAGACATTATCTGTAAAATTTGTCGTCGCCAATGACGTTGTTGACGTAATCGGTTGGTATTGTTGAAGGTCAGTACAAATTTGTGTATTGATCGTTTTGTAATCAACCGTATATTCTGTATTTCGAATAAACGAATGGGTGTGCAATAAAATAGATTCCTCCCCATACTAAATGTTATGCAAAGGGTAAGGACCTATTGGGTGTGTTTGTCTCGTTAACCCATTTCATGATGGGGGCTGCGCTTGTGCAGCATTAAAGATCACCAGTCTGCCAGTGTATCTCTTATATATACGAGTCTCCCATAGGGAGTCTCGCATACATGTATATAAGAGAGTACATTGGCTTACAAGTTCCAGGTAAATATTATTAGGCCAATGTATTCTCACTATGAGAGACTCGCATATATAAGAGAATGCATTGGCACAGGGTTTTCGTAAAATTTCGAGAAGCTCCAGTCATGGAAGGGCTAAAATTCTAAGTTACAATGAGATACTTAAAGAAGCATGCATTCGCACGGATTGGCCCTATTCTAATTAAAGTTAGACTCGCGAAGAAGCTACATGTAAGCGTTACAAGGTCTAAAGAAAATAGTGGTGATTTCCATTACCCACACGAAGCATTACGTCAGTGTCAGCCAATCACAACAGTTAAGATAAAGCGACGAAGCAAATCATGCGGTTGTCGGAATTCCTATATATTTATCATTATGTCAGCTCTTGCAATTACCCAATCAGCGTCGATATATAGTGACGGTATATGAACCGACCTAATATGAAATAAATATTAGGTGCTTATCCGCCATCTTGTTTTTTCAGAAACTCAGTCGCCTCGTGATTATTTTTGGTGTATTTTGGTGCCAAAAAAGGGGATCTCTGTCGGAAATCATTTTCTGTGAATTTAAAGACATAGTACCATGTATCAAAACCTGCATGCGATATATTTGAGGAATTAACTATCAAACTCAACAAGTTGTCCTAATTTTGGTAATTAGCCATTGACTCAATGCGTTGACGTTCAACGCCCATTACGCGTCACTGTGACGTAACATAAGTGAATGGCCATAGCCGACACATTTATCTCACCAAATTACAATAAATTACAGCGACGGCTAATTAAAGGGGATGTGCTGGTTTTTCCCACTGACATAATAAATACGTTATGGGAAGCTTAGTGGTCGGATATGGTGTCATATGAGGCTCAGCGAGATCAATATTAGGCTCGGCCTACGGCCTCGCCCAATATTGATCTCACTTCGCCTCACATGACACCATATCCGACCACTAAGCGTCCCGTAACTTATATTATCATGTCACCTGGTTGGATCGACCAATGAGGACGCTCCGTTGGTAGAGGCATATCAGGAGACATCGTGTCGTCATCTTTGTAGCCCGTCCCATATGGAATCCATATCCCACCTCAGGGTTCCCATATGGGGTCGAAGTCCGCCATTTTGTTTTTCATGGAACTCTGCCGCCCCGGGTATATTTTCGGTGTATTTTGGCGCCAAGAAAATGGATATCTGTCGGAAATCAAGTTCTGTTAATTTAAAGACATAGTACCATATACCAAAACCTGCATGTGATACTTTTGAGAAATTCTAAACTCTCATAAATTAACTATCAAACTCAAGTTTGTTGTCCTGCTTCTGGTGATTAGCCATTGACTCAATGCGTTGACGTTCAACGCACATGACGCGTCACTGTGACGTTACATAAGTTAATAGCCATAGACAACAAATTTACTTACTGGCAGATAATGAACTTCGTATAAGTAATTCAAATTCTCACACGGAAAACATGATATGTGGGTGACATGATAAAATCGTTACAGGGCTCGTTGTTGCCGGCTACGGTGACATTAGTCCAAGTCTTCTCGTTCTAAAACTAGCTAAGATTTTGGGATGGAGATGCTAGTGTTTAGTCCGAGTTCCAGGCCCATGCATTTCTATGACACGAGTTACGCCCAGGATCTGTGGCGGGAATCTGTGGTGTATTTTAATCGATTTACCTAACAAAGCAATACATGATGCTATATACATCGGAAAGAGTGACATCTTATGGTCATAATGGTGTATAATAATCTAACTTTTATGTTAAATTACACATAGAATATTCCGGTTGATTGCACAAACATCGTTGTTTTTTCTGTTTGTTTACTTAACTGAAAGCCGAACTCAGGTTCCGAAGAACTTCGGCATTGTCCGGTGTTTGTTTTGGTCGAGAAGAATTTCGATACAAACAAAATGGCGGCCCCCATGATATTCTAATGGTCATTGTGTTTACACTGTTTTAAACTGTGAGATGGTTATAATTCCCGTAATTTATTTAATGTATTACATTTATATCTTCAATATGTATTTAATCTATGTATTTATTTATTTATTGTCACGTATAATTACGATTACAATGGAGAATTCATCGTGCGTGGTTGATTGAAAATCTACGGAATATTTTCACCGGAAAATGCCGAACGCAGTTCGCAAGGTCAACTGAGTTCGCATACTTTAAAAAATATGTAAACACTGCGGCAAAAGTTTCTTTTCACATTAAATTACCGCTTTCAATTCACAACCGATGTGGGTTTCAGATCAAATAGCATGTCTTCTGCGGAAACTATCCGTTTATTGTAGCAATTGTGATATTTTATTTCATATAATTGTGGTTTTATTTGAGCGGGTCACTAACGCTTAAGTCGTGTCATAGAAATGCATGGGCCTGGAACTCGGACTAAACACTAGCATCTCCATCCCAAAATCTTAGCTAGTTTTAGTACGAGAAGACTTGGACTACGGTGACATATGAGGCTCAGCGAGATTAATATCGGGCTCGGCTAGCGCCTCGTCCGATATTAATCTCACTTCGCCTGATATGACACCGTATCCGACCACTAAGCGTCCCGTAACTTATAATATATAGTGACGGGTCGATTCGCCAGAGCTGAAATGTCGCATTTTGTCTGTCACATTGATAATTTCATAATGATTTGATATTGTTTCCAAAATTAGAGATTACGACAACTAATTAAACACCATAATAGACTAATAATGCCTATTAAGATATATTAAGAAGGAGAATATATAGATATTATTTAATTGTTCTCAGTAGTGTAAAGTTTTTCTCCTGGAGTGAGATGCGAGGATTATATTTACGAGGCGTATAAGATATCTGTCTATCGTAAAACTATTTGTGTGTACTGTGACGTCATTTTCAGGGATTGCATGCAGCAGTTATTTATAGCGGCGGTAATGTGAATGATTTAGAGTGAAATAATTTAGACGTTGTAACGCGTAGTTTAATTGTTCGATGGTCAAATTATAATTATATAAACTGGGCCTATCCGTGCGAATGGAAGCCACTGTAATGTGTATATATATAAGTGCACTATATTAGGCCTTGTATATATATACATGTACAATCTTCAGGAGTCTCAGAAATGAGTGTTGCACATATAGTAAATTGATGGGGGTTGAGTCATCAACATGTTATGCGGCTGTTTGAACAAGCCACGACACCCTACCATGTATAGTTAATGGCACATTACCAACATGAGTTGGAACTTGGAGGTATATACTATTGTATAAAGAGCTTATAGATTTAACATTTTTTCCAGCTAATGCACATCCGTTGATACCCACAGAAGCTAGATCGATGGAGTTTGATTGAATAGTGAACTAAATGTGCCACAGCATGATCAAAATACCTTCTGCAAAGTAATGTAAGAGCACAGAGAACACCGTGCTGGGGAACATGGTGTGTACAAGAAAACCAATGTCAGAAATGGTAACGCGCTCAAGATCATATATTATATACCCATGATTGTAACTATAGAATATAAAATATAGTGGTTTCGCGAATGACCAACTCATAATTCCGTTAAAACAACTAATCCTTCAAATTATTACAAGAACTATATACGGCTTGTCACTGAAGGTTTCTCATGCATCTCACCAGAATTCCCAACTACACCTTTTACCTGACTCGGCCTCCTGGTCGCAGTTCGACTTTTAATCCGTCCCAAAAATTCCCATTCTATAAATAACACCCCCAGCGCCCGGGCCGATAGGAAACAATAATCTCTGCATTAGTATACACGCGGAGCGCGAAAAGATAACGGTGAGGGTTAGGATTTTCTAAAGTGACGCAGTTGTTGTCAGGGGCAGAAAAGGGGAGGGGCAGAAGAAAAAAATTGTCGCCGATTGCCACGAAACTTATATATAATCATCCCCATGATATAAGGAATATGATGGTGTGGTTTAAATATGTCAAGAGTGGCGCCGTTCGAGTCAGGGATGCACGGAAGGGGAGAGGGGCACCAAAATTGATTAACTAAGTTTAGCACCGAGGGACCATCCAGATGGCACCAAACGGTCTACTAGGGGTAACTTTTTACGAGAAAGATAATGGTGCTGGTTAGAATTTTCTAAAGTGACGCCGTTGTCAGGGGCAAAAAAGGGGTATGAGGAACCTAATGAGGAACCTAATGGTGTTGTTTGAATATGTAAAACGTGGCGCCATTCGCGCCAGATGTGCATGGAAGGGGAGAGGGGCACCAAAATTGATAAAACTAATTTTAGCGCGGATTTCCACCAACATTGATATATATTCTTCTCCATACAAGGAATCTAATTGTGCGATTTAAAGACTCCAAATTGCTGTCGTTTGGACGGTAGATTGTAGTAGGGGCCCTCAATTTGATAAGAATGGATTTAGTCGCCGATTGCCACCACACTTATACAATATCATCCCCATGGTGCTGTTTGTGTGAGGTGTGGGGTGGGCACTAAATTTAATTAAAAAAACATTTTTAGTCGCCGATTAGCACCAAACTTATAAATATTTATCTCCATGATATCAGGAGTCTAATTGTGTGGTTTACAGATGTGAAAAGTCAAAAGTGGTGCCATTCGAGACAAGGGTCCACAAAGGTGAGAGAAAGACACAGAAATGGTTAAACAATATGTTTAGCGTCGATTTCCACCAGACTGATACATATTCTTCTCCGTAATACGAGGAATCTAATCGTGTGGTCTAAATACGCCAAATTGGTGCCGTTTGGGTGAGAGCTATGGGGGCACATATTCTTCTCCGTAATACGAGGAATCTAATCGTGTGGTCTAAATACGCCAAATTGGTGCCGTTTGGTGAGAGCTATGGGGGCCTAAATTTGATACAAATTTGTATACTCGCCAATTTTCAACAATTATATATTTATTCATCTCCATAATGAGTCAAAGTTTGTGGTTTAATGATGTCAAATGTGGCGCCGCTTGAGTCCGAAATAGTGACGGGTGGGTCACCAAAACTGATAGAAATATGTTTAGTGCCAATTAACATCAAATTCATACACGTTCATCTCAAATGATACGAGGAATCAAATCGTGCGTGTTAAAACCGTCACTTTTGGTGCCTAGATATATTTGAAAATATATGTATGTCTGCATGTGTTCTATATATAACTTCATGGGGTACAATCGATATGGCACCAAGGCGTTCTAACAGCGGTAACTTTTTACGAGGAAGATAATGGTGCATGTTTAAATATTAAAATATTATAACACAATTCGATATAGATTCCACAAACAAATTACAAGAGATATGGAAATGTATAGAAGGCCTGTTCAACGATAGAAAACGGAGTCAGTGGTACATGACTTTTCAGGATCCTCCAATACTGACATCTGATAAGGTTATATCTGCCCAATATACAGAGGATATCTTTCATGTTTTAGAACAGACTCACCGCCTAACACAAACAACTCAAACTCTTGCTCTGTGTGGGGCACGTGTAGCTGATATAGTGGCATAGCAACATTTCTTTTAAACTGAGAATAATTAGCCAGTATATAGTACAATGAACAGAGGAGCTCCTGGACATTTCTTTAAAACATCTGTATTTTCGTGGAGATATGATAACCAGGTGTCCTCAAAATCTTAGTCAAACCTACTATATTGATTGATACATCTCTATGTAAAACCCAATTGTCGTCTTTGTTTATGTGTGTATGATGTTCGTGTTATAACGTCTGAAGTATACGCAGTTGTAAATAAGTAAATAGTTCTTTATTGGTGGGACGGATTAATCGCGATAAACAAAATGACAATCGATCCGACAAGGTGAGCTACTACTTATATCCCGTGTGTAAGAATCATGTTTTGTGATGCTATTTGGATATATAATTTATGAGAATATGTGTAACACTTTGAGAAATAGTATCCTCTATTCCCACCATATGTCCACAATATAAGGACGTATGTTTGTTTATATTCCGGCATAAAGACAAAATATAAGGACGTATTTATGTTTATATTCTGGCTTAAAGCCAAAACGCAGTGGCGTCCCGAGAGCCCCGTCTGCACTGAGATGCAGCAACTCGTTTGCTAATGTGGTATCGATCTTGAGATATCGACTCCGTAAAAGACCATATATTATATTCTAATCGTATACACTCCGTGCATGTCCCTGTGTAATAATCGAAAGATTCGAGACCCTTTGTTGCACCACTATAGGTGCAGACTAAAGAATTATTTTTTTTATCAATTTATTTTGTTATAGCGTCTATTATTTAGAGGGACACTTAAGAAATAACTACAAGGCTCATCGGTTGTTGAGTAGAATTTTACCACAAAGAAATTTCTCGGAGTCGTTAAATCAGTCTCTGGAAAGGTTCGACTATAAATGTCGATGCGCCGTGTAGCCTAACTATCTCTTTTGTAACTGAACTGTATGGGTTGGTTAAAATTATAGTAATCGATACACATGTTCTGTTTCTGATAACCACATTATAATAGTCCAACGTTTAGCTCTGCATGGTTCAATTTTCCATGTGACAGTTCGAAAGAAATGTTAGTTATCCGCAACTTGTGGGCTAGCTCCCTTTGCTCGCATTGGACGGAAGCGCGCGCTACTAGTAACTTATTCCGAAAAATGGGCGGGAGGATAAATTTAATTTTTTATTTTATATCCTTCCTAATATAAATTGTCATTTTCAGTTCTAGATATTGAAGCAGTTTCTATATTATATATAGGGTGGTCTTGGATGTGTTGAACACGGAATACATGGGATGTACAAGATAATTATAGTATCATTCGACGAAGAAAAACACCAGGAACAACATATCCAACTCTGGGTCAGATGACCTCTCAATTACGTTATTATTATCGCCAAATAAAACACGAATGTACCAGACGAATTAAAAAGAAATATTTGATACAATATATGACAACACTAATGTTGGTCTCTAAACAATGTAGCTGATAGTTGATGATGGGTAGAATTTGCAGTAACACTAATTCTTCCTCACATTGCTGGCACATAAAGCCCGAAGCCGTCATCGCGCGCCACCACCAGAAATTGGCCACAAGCCGCGGTCAGCCATATTATCTCTAACGCTAGCCACATGAAACAAATCTCCGCTGCCGGAATTGTAAAATGGCTGGCCCGGTTGCATGGCCTCCTATATCAAGCAAAACTGTACTGTTAATCAACTTAATCGCAAAGAACTAAACCACATTGCCTAATATTGGCATACTAGCATGGGCACGGCATAGTTGTTATATTATTATAACACACGGGCCTCTCAATGTGGAATAGACTATTTCAATGCATGGGTTAAAGTACAAATTATTTATTTCGACACGACTCAGTCTCTGACATCGCTGGCATTTGTCAATATATGCACATAACATGCAGGAGAGAATAGAAAATATTTTTGAAATATTATATCATTACTATCGGATTCATCATCCAGTGATGCATCCATATATCTCAAGATGCCAGTGATGATAGCAGTCTGAAGTCGACAGAAGTCCCAATGTAACTTATACCGATTAGATGGGGAAACTACATCCATGCCAGTCCTTCGAGTATTTTTGCCATAATGGAAAAACCCCACACAAAATAGCACGTGTGGTCTTGAATTCTACGGTTCACCACTAAAACAAACAGGGTCCATATAACCGGGGTTTAGGACAATTTCGGAAACGAAGATATGCTGAATGAAATTCGTCTCAGCAGGCTGAGCCGCCATATTTCGTTAGCCAACGAATGTCGCGACTGAGCCGGCTTAGCTTGCTAACCATCCATGAAATTGGTTGAGTCAGCCGCGAAAACTATTTGTTGTGGCTTCGGGATCTACTGAGTGAGTGCACATCATCAAACGTTAAAATATAGGGAATTACTTTGATTACTGTTAACAAATACTCCGAGGAAAATAGTACATTCAGGGTCTTAACATGTTCTCACAGACTGGAAAGAGTGGAAGTTAAAAATGTCATGTCCCATTTTGGAATCATAAATTTCAAAAACTATAAACTGATCATTGTCAAGACATGGAAATAATTAGATCGTACACATGGACACATAAATAGTAGGTTTTGATGGCCAGATATCGACTTGGAGGGGTTAACGAAAGGGTCACTCGAAACTTTCGAAGATCCCGGGGTTAGCCCCCCAAATTACAACTCCGCAGATATCGACTTTCAACATTTGAAGTTTCAACACGTTTCGACTTTTTGTAAGCTAGCCCAGCAATAATTCTAATAATCGCCTATTGTAAGGAGCGCCCATGTTTTCGTCGCACAAACGCGACAAAGAGCGTTCTCTAGTATGAGCTCTTGATGTCTTTGAAATGTTTGAGAACGCCGGTGGTGTGTATAAACTGAACATATTATTTGTTATAATAATATCCCATAACGACTTGCACTTCGGACCGAATAAATATTCATACAGAATCCAATCGGGCAATATTTCAACCTCCTAAAATCCGACCAAATCAACCCATACAATGGTCAACAATAAACCACAAAGATATCGATAGGCATTTCGTGCACCAAATCGTTGTATTATTTCGCTAATTTGTTCAATGGTATTTCTTCTACCGATCTATAGTAATCCCCTAAATAATCGACTCCTTAACCACATCATAATTATGGGTAACTTTTCAGGATTTAGTCGGAAATATGGTTTGTTCCCATTCATCGGAAAGTTCTCAGTGAGAGCAAACAGTATATACGCTTATGTTGGTTCCGAATTAGGGATACTTGGGTTCTTTTGTGCAACTGAAATAGGTCGCTAAATACCAGAACTACCTTTCTTAGAGAATTGTATGTCACAGATAGACGCACTGGAGTTATTAAAAATACAACTTCTAACACGATGCATGGGCCCCATATAAATTCGGAGCTATTTGCATGTATTGGAGACTGGAGTGAAGGAGAAGTTCACTCGACCTTTTCGACCATCCCAACTACTCTCTGTATTCATAGGAGATCTGGAATCGAAATGTGCGGAAAAGTTATATTGCGTTATCTTAACATCATTCGATTGAGAAAAAAAACTTCAAACACAGCCTTTTTGCTTCACTTTAATCATCGCTTTTAATTAGATTGTGTAGATCGTCTACAGATGCAATGTTTACGCCACCGCTGCATCATTTAAAAGTTCGAACCAACACCAACGAAACGATCTCCAATTAAAGAAACTGAACACGTATTTTCAGCGCTATATATCGATGATTTTGTTCTGAAATCTTCCTCGTATGTATACTTTGAGAGGCGGCTTATAATTCGAACGAGCCAGGACTGTTTTGATTTAATACATGTATGTAATAGAGCCTTCACTCACCTTCCCAAAAACAAGTCCCCTCTGGTGGTGTTGAGTTCATATATCTTAATGTTGTCCATGGTATCAAGGCAAAAAACCTGGTATATATTAAATTGCAACTCGAAGTCTAAAAACGTTATCTTTACGTAGTAACCAACTGGAAGTTCGATGATCCAGTCCTGGGTGTAGTAATATCCATATGGAGCAGGATAGCCGTCAGAAGTGATGATCCCAGTCAGATCTGTCAGTGTTATATTTGGTCGGACTAACACTGTAGCTGATAAAATGAGAAATACATAATATTGGTCATCAACGTCGTCAAGGTTTCCGAAATATGTATTAAAGGAAGGACCCGATAGCTCAGTTCTTTAAGGTGCGTGACGAATTATGCCAACACAAGCCGTCTAGGGGTGGCGATGCTGTTCTAAGCCCAAGACAGTCGCTACTGTTGTCATTTTGTGTTGTTTTGAACAACGGTGAAGTCGGCACGTGGTGATCATATTATGAATATTAGGTGATCATATTATGAATATTATGATCATGTTGACTATGATAACAATGACGATCATCGACGTCGACACTATGATAAAGATGATCGCGACGACAATGATTACATGTGGTGATGACGATGATAATGATGACTATTATTTTGAGGATGAAACTGGTGATGAAGACGGTGATGATGATCATGTTGATTATGACGCCCGAGAGGTCGCTGTATATTTTGTACATTCAAAATTTCTTTCTATGTTTTGTATATAATTTCGTTTTCTCATGTCAAATTTGATCAGAGAATAAAGCAATTAGATCCACGCACATGGATGGTAACCTGGTATATCTTGACATGTTGTCAGTTGCAGTATGCGTCGCGGGCGTATGTTTCAAAAAGTACTTTACTTTAAACATATTTTATTCGTATATAAATATACAAAAGGGAATCGGGGCACAAGTTATTTCAACTTATGTAGCCCCTCTCCCGTATACAAAATGTACAATACATTGTTACAAAATGAACGATTTGTGGTTGATATTGGACATTGGATTGTGGCTATTTAATGTCAGAGCAGCCAGACAGTCATGAATCGAAGCGTTTTAGCGGAGCAATGTACTGTTGCATTATTTCGAAAAACTTTATATTCTCCGGGATTAGATGTACCATATCCCGAAACAAAAACTGATCAATGTCGGTTATAATGAAGCGTTTACGGTTTAACTTAGCGTCAAGTTCCAATAGTCCAGGAGATCGACCCCAAGAAATAACAAATGTTGCTCATTTTGACGGACAAGTGCTATCCAGTCTAATTTTGTAGTAAAATATATGTAGATTACGAAAATCCATGATAGCAGTGGTGAATTTGTAGCTTAATTGGCGAAAAACATGTTTTCATTGACCTACCCGACGTCATAGTACTACTAGTATTCCGGGAGCTAATATTGGTACACTTGCACCCCTTGGGACTTAACTTCTCCCCACTCATTTTGTTCCTTATTATGTCCTTCAAATGTTAAGCAATGTTAACAAGAATAAAAAGTGGCCATATAAGACTCCAGACAAAATGGCGTCCATCGTGGCCGCTGTTTTTCAGACCAGACTCTAAGTCAGTTTTATGCAAATTATAGCGGTAAAAATCTTGTAAAATGTATACAAATGTATATATTTTCGTGAAGGTAAGACATAATGTCACTTTTTTGGGGCAAAATTGAAACTCACCATCCAAGATGGCCACCAAAATTGCCGCCGGAAGTTGAAAATATTACTTTTTTTTTTTTACAAATATCTTCTAGATCGATTCATGCTGTTTGGAACTGGTTGAGTAATGTGACTTTATTTTGTATTTGGTATATTAAATGATCATTGGGGCAATTCAATATGCACTTTTTGGGGTCCTAACCCCTTCCGTTCCCTCAAAAATACGAATTTACAGAATGCGGTATAAAATTTGACACAAAAACATCACAATTGGGATTATAGTCACATTTTAACAAGAAATGAACATACCTTTGTAATGTAAGAGATGCACATGATTACCTATGAATATTCCAACTCAATGGACCCAAAATGGCTGCCAAAATGGCCGCCAAAGTATGGAAAATGGTAAATATTGCCCCAGCAGGTCCTGCAATCGATTACAAGTTGTGGATGATGTACAAAATTGGCTATTCTGCCTTCTATGCATTGAATACTAACATGTCTGATGTACCATGGTTAATTGTTACTATTGTCACCACTGACATCACCAAAAATATTGGACTTTTCTCTCAAAAACTTGACTTAAATAACGGCAAAAATTAACTTTTCACGTTTGGAATATTTTTTCAATTAAAATGTAACTATCTTTGGGTTGAAAGGTGTTTATTGTTTTGGTCTATCATTATGTATCATTTTGGTCTACCATTAAGTAGACATGGATAAACTTTTTATATGCAGGGAGGACGCAGTTATATAGGAGTGGGTGTAATATAGTGTGTCATGTTGACGTATTTCTCGATGGGTTAATATATAATGCTATGCTAATTATGGTCTGAAATGACTAATATCGAGATTTCTGGTGACCATTCAACGTTTGATACCATTTGATGTCCCGATGGGATATATTCTTGGAGTACTGACATGTCACGAAGCTTCGGTACATGTCACGAAGCTTCAGTACATGGGATGAAAAACCGCCACAGATTTGGGGTTAATGATGCAAGGTCACATTTTTCGCCAGATTTCGACAGAACTATATACTTTCATTAAGTAGACATGGATATAGCACTGTGTAAGGGCTGAAGTAAAGCAGTTGTATAGGGTGGGTGTAATATAGTGTGTCATTTTGACATAATCACACCATATATTTATATGATAGTTACAATCTGAAATGACTGATATCGAAGTTTATGGTCACCATTCAACGTCTGATGCCCTTTGACGGTACGTGTCACGAAGCTTCGGTAAATTGGATGAAAAATCGCCACAGATTTGGGGTTAACGATGCGAGGTCACATTTTTAACCAGATTTTGACGGAACTGTATAGTCTCATTAAGTAGACATCGATAATCTTCTTACATGTAGCCCTGTGTCAGAGAGGGAGCAGTTATATAGGGGTGGGTGTAATATAGTGTGTCATTATGACATATTCCTCGATGGGTTAATATCGATGCTAGTTATGATCTGAAATTATTAATATCCGGGTTTCTGGTCACCATTCAACGTTTGTTATCGGTGCCATATGATGTTCTGTGGTGGTATATTCCTGGAGTTCTGACATGTCACGAAGCTTCGGTACATGGCACAAAGCTTCGGTACATTGGATGAAAAACCACCACAGGTTTGGGTTTAAGAATACATTGTCAATTTTTTTGCCACAGCGCTGGGGGATAAGTACCCAGGGCCACATGATTCTTCTTATTTCGATATTACTGTATACTGTTATTAATAACGATACACCTTGATTAACTTCATGTTGAATGAAGCCGTCACAGTATAATTTTCTATTATTGAACATTTTACTTGAATGTCACGAATAATCGGTACATTCGTGTTTTTGTTTCGACGCCGACTGTATGCATACATCTGATTTAAATATAGTAATATATGAATAATAATTAATGTACCGAAGCTTCGTATCTATAGGTTACAAACACCTAATTATTTTCCATAGATGATAGTGTTAACTAAAAGTCCCTCCGGCCATGGGTTAAGCATATTTGAACTTCAAGTGGTCAATTTTTCCTTAGAACGTCACCCGTTGCACCAGTATGTGACAACAAACGCGCCCTTTTCGGTATTTTTTTTTCAAACGATAATCTTGCATTTCTACAACTACCCCATTTACTGCACATAAATCAGCAGCATAAAAATATCCAGACCCCTTCCATATTTCCCTCAATGATAATCAACCAATCAGCAGCCAGATTATTTTGTTGTGCTGACTCGACACAAATTCAAGAAGCGTAACTCTATATAATTAGTTGCTTGTAACATATTGTAAAGTAAATCGAACTTTGATTGTGTAAACCGCGCCAATTTTACAAAAACAGCTTTACTGTGATACGATAGAAATATAGGAGTCATTGGACATCCTATTATCTCCCAGTGGTCCTTTAACCCACATACCCCGTTTTAAAATTTATTTGGGTAAGAAATAACACCGATACTCTATTCCTGATAATTCTGGAAGCACAGTTTAGTAGAAAGATACTAATGCCTCATGTCATGCTTTTCATATACATATATACTGCACAGTGCTGCACAGTGTCGCATGCCCATGTCCATCCACTCTCTAATAGAATATTATGACC
The DNA here is from genome assembly GCA_032622095.1 of Siphonodentalium dalli. Taxonomy (NCBI): domain Eukaryota; kingdom Metazoa; phylum Mollusca; class Scaphopoda; order Gadilida; family Siphonodentaliidae; genus Siphonodentalium; species Siphonodentalium dalli. Next base: position 184,390,130 of record CP136062.1, read on the forward strand.
ACAAATGTGATCACACCCAAAATTCAGGGTTTTTCATCATAATTTAATTTGTAAATTCCGACTCGCGTGCATAACGCACACGATAGAAAGGCATATGTATAAGTTTTGAAAACTAGTTACGTATATCTACCATACGCCTTAAGAAATTGATCTAATTTTGAACATTACAATGTTTAATTGGATTTGAATTAGACCCCCCTCAACTTAGAAAACAAGTAGAAACCTTCTTACATCCATTTAAAAACATTGTAGAAGACAAGTTGTAAATTATTTAACACTATTAAAATAATTAATGGCGAATTTAACCATAAAATCATACTAAGATGAAATGGTTGCAATTTGGGCGATTTTGTATAAAAAAAATAAAAATTTAAATGGTAATTTTTTTTAAACAAATTGAAATTCTTCAATTTTTTTAGCACGATTAATTATTTAACATTATTAACACAATTACTATTCAACTTAAAGGGGTACTGTACCCCAATTTCAATAAATTCCCGGTGACAATAGCGATCTAATATGAATATTATATTATAAAATAACTAATTTGAGTCGACGATGTCTACTGAAAACGTTCCGGTTAACAGGCTATCGTAAAAGTAAAATTGAATTATTTAATATAAATTAGAATTATGCCATTACGAGTTACCGTTCTTGAAATCGCATATGTTGCGTGTCTTTTATCGACGGCCGTTCGCGAACATTATTGAGTTGCAAACAAAACATGTTACCTGCAAAAGACGGCCCGTTATAACCGATTCGGAAAAAAAGGAGAAAGAAACAAGAGTCATAAAGCGTCAAGTATTTTATAGGGAGTGAGATTGTTCGATGGAAGAGATTGAATGCATCAATCGAAGCTGTGAGCAATGAACTTCCGGTTCTTCCTGCGACCTGCGTGTTCTTCGGTGAAGGTCAAAAACATGGCGCGTAGTTTGAAATCGTAATATTTTTGTTTACAAGATCAATATTTTCTTCGCTAAATTAGGTTTATACGAAACTCATATAACACGAACACAATCTAACTTGAAAGTTATTTCAATGGGAGTAAATAAAAAAAATCTCCTATCTTTGTGTACAGTACCCCTTTAATCACCAAAATCATACTAAAATGAAATGGTTACAAATTGAAAAACAAATTGAAAAATTTGGGCTAAAAACGTAGAAAAATGCAAAAAAAATCGCAAAAAACCAAAGAAGGCTACAAATTTGTTCTTGCTATCATGATTTTTCTTCATTACCATACCTAAAACATTAAAAATAACATGGTCGCAGCTTGTCCGTCAATATGAGCAACACTACCTCCCGATCTCCTGGACAACCGTTCATTTTGATATAAAGGGCACATAAAAAAGAAATGGTATGCATGTTCCAAATGGTTCCCAAAACTACAGTCAGGACTTTAGGCTATGTAGTTTTGATACATATCAGCGCGAAGTTCACTGCACCCGTTTTTAATTCGGGAATGTATCATATTACCATCCTACCTCCTGCAGGACAACATCAATTAGAAACCGAGCGTGTCAGTGCAGAGACTATATACGGTCAGCATATGCATGGAGGCGGTGGAGCTTGTATAACAGGTAATAGTCTGGTCGATAAAAGGTTTGACCTAGAAAAAATTCGGACTAAGTTGGTTTGTATACCATTTTGAAGAGGAATATATCAAATTTCAGGGTCAACCTAGAAAAAATTCGGACTAAGTTGGTTTTTATACCATATTGAAGAGGAAGCTCTCTTCTATAACATATCCAAAATCCGCTAAAATCGGCTTTGAGCATTTTTTTGTAATTCAAGATGGCGTCCAAGATGGCTGCCATTTTCCTATAAGTCAGCTTGATGCAATTATAGTGAGAACATCTTATCATATGTATACACATGAATGCATTTTGTGAAGCTAAGACATAACGTCACCTTTTTGTGCCATAATTGGCACTCCCCCGTCCCAGATGGCCGCCAAAATGGCGACCGGAAGTGGAATTTTTACGTTTTTCACAAATACCTTTAAGATAAGTTTTTGTGGTTTGGAACTGGTTGAGAATTGTGACATTATTTTGTATTTAGCATGTTAACTGACCATTTGAGCAATGAAATATGCTGGTCGTGGGGTCCACACCCCTTCCGATCACTCCCAAATTCGATTTTACAAAACGCGGTATAACATTTCACAAAATATCCCCATTGGGATTCTGGTCATATTTCACCAAGAAGTGGGAAGAACTGTGCAATGTAAGTGATGCATTCTATATTGTATTGATATTCGAACTCAATGGTTCCAAAATTGTCACTTTGGCTCAAAATGGCTGTCAAAATGGCCGCCAAAATATGGAAAATGGTAATTATTATCCCAGCGTGCCATGCAACCGCTTACAAGTTGTGGTGATGCACACAATTGATTATTATGTCTTATATACATTGAATACCAACATTTCTTATGCACCTTGATTCATTTTTACTATTTATTATTCTGAAATTACCAGAATTATGGGATTTTTCTATCACAAACAGCATCAAACGCGGCAAAAAATCACTGTTCATGTTTGGACCATTTTTTTCAAGTAAAATGAAACTATCTTTAGTATCAAAGGTTCTTTTTATTTTGATATGCCTTAAATATGTGATAGTGTGGTGTTTTAGACAATATTACTCGAGATGACTTGCAAAATGGCAACCAAATTTGGTAAAAAGTTTATATTCCAAACAGTATTCTCTGATGTTTCGAAATGGTAGCAAATTGTGACTCACTTGGTTATTAAACATGCTACTCAATCAACTGACAACTAAATCTTATATTCTGGTTGTCCCAGCACCTTATGAGGCACGAACAATTCATTTTAAGGGATGCAGTATGGATTTTGCCGAACACCTCTTATGGGATTCTGTCCATGTTTTTAACGGAAACGGACAGAAAGTTGAAACTGAACTAAAAGGGATAATGTTATTTGGCTACTCTGGCCCATTAGCATCAAAATTGATTGACTTATAAACTATTGTCAGGAAAACAGTTTTCTTCACATTGCATATAAAACGCAATTAATGTGAAGAACACTCTGATATTACCTCTATCGATTAACATATCCTTGAGTTATTGTGGAAAGCGATAGTCACACAAAGGTGCACCAGTACAAATCACACATGATCATGATGTCACTCCATATATACATGAACACCACATAAATGGCCTTGTGCCACTCGCTGTATAGACATACACCTCGCCCATTACCATACAGCCACACTTGGGTTTACCCATACACCAACCCATGGCCATATAGCTGTGAATAACCATGCAGACACACCAGGTATACTCATACACCTCACGCGACCTGTATACATATTCACTACATACATGAACATAAAGTAACCTCTTGTATACGTATTCGCCTCACCATAGCTCATACAATAACTACATGTATATATATATTTGCCACATGCATAGTTATATAGCCACTAAAGATATACATATACACCTCACCGACGACCATACAGTCACTCCTGGTATACACGTTCGCTACATCCATGATCATACATCACTTCTTGTACACCTATTTGCCTCACCGGTGGTCATACAGTCTCACTCCCTGTATATATATACATATTTGCGACACCCGTGGCCATATAGCCACCCAAGATATACATATACACCCAACCCAAAACCATAGACACACTACAGGTATATACATATAGGCCTCACCAATGGCCTTACAGCACTTCTAGATATAGCAATGTCCCGTACCGCGCACATGGTCATTCATGCATTCCAGAATTGCATATACACCTGACCCGTGACAATTCAGCCTCTCGCTGTATACGCATAAACCACATTCGTGATCAGTATCACTCCTTGTATAACTATTCACCCCACCATTAATTTTGCCATACTGTCAATCCATATATACATATTGGCCGTGCCATGGCCATATATTCACTCATGATATACATATACACATCACACATTATAACAGCGTCACTCCAGGTGTATATATACCTCATCAATGGCCATACAGCCATTCTAGATATACAAATACCCCACACACACGACCATTCGTACACTTCAGACTTGCATATACAGCTCAACCGTGACAATTCGGCCACTCGCTGTATACTTATACACCCTCTCCATGAGCATTCAGCTATTCACTGTATGCTTGTACACACCACCAATGACAATACAATAGGCCCTACATATATACATCCCACCCATCACCATGAGGTCACTCTCTATATACACTAGCCGTCATTTGCCATCAAAGTGTACTCCAGGTATGCATATACACTTCAACAATGACCGTGCAGTCATTCCATGTACACATATACACATTGCCCATAACCATACACCCACACCCTATTTATACATACACCCACCCATTACCATATATCAAACACATGTATACATATACACCCACCCTTGACAATACAGCCACCCAATGCACATATGTACATCCAACCACTGACCACACAGTCACTCCATATATACATACAGGACAGTGCAGCTGCTCTCGTTATGCCCATACACCACTTCAATGACCAGACAGCCATTCACTGTAAACATGTTCACCTCACACATGACCATACAGCTACTCCTTATACACCTATACATCTCACCATGGACACCCCATCCATGACCATATAGTCACACACTGTATAACTATTCACATCATTCATGAATACAATAACTCCATGTATACCTACTCACCTCGCATATGACCATACAGTCAACAAACATACACACTGTATTAAGTTGATCAATGTTGGTGCTAATGGGCCAGAATAGCCATACAGTATGATCCCTCAGTTCCGCTTTAGCGTTCTGACCATTTCCGTTCAAAAACAAGGACGTTTTTGTCAAAATCCATATAGCATTCCTCAAAATGAACTTGTCATGACTCGTAGGCTACCTGGACATCCAGAATAGAACATTTAGTCGAATAAGTAGCATGTGAGTCACAATTGATTATGTATACATATACACCACGTATATACACATATGTATATGTATATACTAATGTTTACCAAATTTGGTTGCCATTTTGGAAGCCATCTTGAGTAATTTTAAACTCAGTGTGACACATGTAACACATCAAAACAATACACATCTTTGATAACAAACAGTTCCATTTTACTTTTAAAAAATGGCTCAAACCTGAACAGCGATATTTTTGCCGATTTTGATATCAAGTTTGTGACAGAAAATTTCGAATAATTCTGGTAATTACAGTGGTTAAAATAGTAACAAATACCCAAGGTACATAGGAAATATTAGTAGTCAAGCTATATAACACAGAATAGTCAATTGTGCGCATCACCACAACTTGTAAGCGATCGCATGGTACGCTGGGATAATAATTACAATTTTCCATATTTTTGCGGCCATTTTGACAGCCATTTTGAGCCAAAGTGACAATTTTGTACCATTGAATTCGAATATCAATAAGATATATAAAATTCACCACTTACATTGCACAGTTCTTCCCACTTCTTGCTGAAATATGACTAGAATCCCAATGGGGATATTTTGTGAAATGTTATACCGCGTTTTGTAAAATCGAAGTTTTGTGTGATCGGAAGGGGTGTGGACCCCACGAGCAGCATATTTCATTGCTCAAATGGTCAGTTAACATGCTAAATACAAAATAAAGTCACAATTCTCAACCAGTTCCAAACCATAGAAACTTATCTTAATGATATTAGTAAAAAACGTACAAATTCCACTTTCGGTAGCCATTTTGGCGGCCATCTGGGACGGGGAGTTCCAATTTTGGCACATAAAGGTGGCGTTATGTCTTCACAAAAATGTATACATGTGTATACATATGACAAGATGGTCTCACTATAATTGCATCAAGCTGACTTATATGAAAATGGCAGCCATCTTGGACGCCATCTTGAATTACAAAAAATGCTCAAAGCCGATTTTAGCGGATTTTGGATATGTTATAGAGGATATATTCCTCTACCTCTTCGTGCGTGTGGATGGCAAGGATTTTTTTCTGTGACTGTAGCCGCTATACCATTATACCCTCTCGAGAACGCGGAATGTCTCCCTCGGAGCTGCGCTCCTCTGGAGACATTCCGTTCTCGAGCGGGTGACAAATCTCAATGTCTCCCTCGACAGCGGGCGACAACTGTATAATGGTATAGCGGCTACAGTCACTCATATATAAAAACCTAATGCATATGTTAATTACAGCCGTTTCTCTATTATTTTATAATATGTATATCTATGTGATGTCACCCATTAATATAAGTGAGGGAGGGGTATAGATCAGACGGGAAGGGTTGGAAATAATGGTTTTAGGAGAAATGGAGATATTTAACTGAATTTGCATGAGTTAGGGATGGAAAAAAAGGGAGAATATAGTGTTGTGGATAGCAGGAGGCAGAGAGGAGGGTATCACCCCCATTTTCGGTACGCGGGATTCAGGATGTTTTGAAGCCGTACGCGGGATGCATACCCCCGAGTTAACTGGTATACGGGTTCAAGCAAAACATCTTGGACGCAGGTTTCGGTGGCGCAAAATAATATTTGTGCTAGTTATCTGTATGAATGAGTCGGTAGAATAGCTTCTTGGGCATATTCGACCACCATGCCATCATAAAGTATCATTAATCGTATCATAACGGCCTCATAACGCTCATAACGCGATATTTTGTTTGGGAACGGGTGGGGCAAGAAATCCTGGCAAGCGCCTAGGAAACAAAATGCTGTCCATTTTTGTTTGGGGCCTATAGGATACTGAATTATGTAAATTTTTCTGGGGAGGGGGGTGAATTTTTCTGGTGAATCGGGTGGGGCAAACTATCGGGGGAAGCGTGTGGGGAAGTGTTGAATACATTTTTAAAGGAATGGGTGGGGCAAGATATCCTGGCAAGCACCTAGGAAACAGAATTCTGTCAAATTTTGTTCTGGGGGGGGGGGGGGTGATTTTGTTTAGGAACGGGCAAAAAATCCTGACAAGCGCCTAGAAACAAATTGCTTTCCATTTTTGTTCTGGGGCCTAGGATACAGAATTATGTCCAATTTTTCTGGGGGGGAAGGGTGATTTTGTTTTGGAAGGGTGTGGCAAGATATCCTGGCAAGCGCCTAGAAACTAAATGCTATCCATTTTTTTCCTGGGGCCTAGGAAACAGAATTCTGTCCCAATATTGAGTCAAAAGTATTGAGGGAAATGTTCAGATAATAAGTTCAACAAACGACCCTTATCACTTATTATATGAACATTTCCTATGGGATAACTACTCATAAATGATGTTCCAGTATAGAAAGGGTTAAGGAGGAAGTTTTTATATTGTCAATCTATAGAAACATAAAAACAATCACACACCGTTAAGGATAACCTGCCCTTAATAGATTAACCTGTCATGATTGCATCTCGTCAAATTATAGTATCACAAATACTCTACTCCAATATCATGTCAGGTATAATGGATCATAATGTGTCTATGTAACTTTTGTTTGTATCTGTCTGATATTGAAACAGTCAATTTGTATGTCATTTATCGCATATTATTCCTTAACATGTATTCAGGATTCACCCCCCAAAATTAACTGGTATTCATGATTCACCCCCCCCCCCCCAAAATTAACTGGTATTCAGGATTCAGGTGGAGGGGGTGTGATATCATCAGAGAGAGAGATATGGAGAGAGGGATGAGAAACTAGAAGACAGGAGGTGGACAGATGAAGTCGTGAAATGATGACAGTGGTGGGGAGTTTTCAATAATTGGGTTGTTGCGTGATAAATTTAGGCTCGTCTATGGTAATCTTTATGCTTTAGGCGCCATGGGAGGGGTCCATCACAATGACAATAAGTAATTAAACAAACAAACAAAGCTACGAGTGTTCATAACCAAAATATGTCGTGGACTATATATTTTCCGTGAGGATAAGAATATATTCGGGTAGATCCATAGTAGCAATTTTTGTGTATGTTAAGTAGCGCTCGAAAGTTATGTCTGTTGCTGCTAAAGTCACTGATACCCAGGGACGTAGCTAGAGGGTCTCCGTTTGGGGTGTCCACGTTGGGGGATTCCAACTACACCTTCCTTGAATCCGACCAAACACAAGTTTTACATAATTCCATTTGCATCTCAGTGCTCAGGTCTAATAGCCTGTATATTCATAAACCATGGTTCTATATACCGTTATGGGAACATTCCGATATTTATTTGAACCAGAAAAAATTCATAAATCCTAAAATCTAGTGGTCCAACTCCAGACAAATGCACACGTCAACGGACAAGAGACCAGGACCACCGGGCCGCCAATGGTTGCTCGGTACAGTGTGAGAAAGTTTTGAAAACTAAACAAGAAAATCGCCAAATCCTAGCATCTAGACAGACCTCAACTTTGCAAGTGTTGGAAATTTCAAACCTGATACTTTCCCTTAGGTTCGAAATTCTCCAACTGATGACCATTTCAGTCCACAATTTTGACCAAATGTAGTAAAATACTGTTTTCTTAAACTAATTAGCAGTTTTTGTATTGGTCACGGGGGAGGGACCGTGACACACCGGACCGACGATGGTTTTTTAAATCTGAACAAGAAAATCGCAAAATCCTAGCATCTAGAGTAGCCTCAAAATTTCAAACCTGGCACCCCCCCCCCCCCACTTATGTTTTAACATTTCCAACTGATGACAATTCCGGGCAGGCCATAAGAAGCGACCAAAGAAATGGTAGCGCGCTCAAGATTATATATTATATACACTTGATTGTAATTATAGAATATATAATATATTGGTTTCGCGAATGACCAACTCAGAATTCCGTTAAAATATCAATAACAACCAGCACCTAATTAACGAACCGGCGGCCGACATTATTGACATAATGTTAACGACAATAAACGATATTGAAATTCCCAACTACACCTTTTACCGGACTCGGCCTCCGGTTCGCAGGTCGACTTTTAAACCTTCCAAAAATTCCAAGTTCTGTAAATAAAACCCCCATGCGCCCAGGCGAAACAGAATCTCTACATCAGTATACACGCGGCGCGCGTAATGAGTCGCGGGCGGACCAATAACTGTCGTTTCGTTGAATGTATGTGGACTGTAGACGGTCAAAACTAGTCTCGCACGAAGGATAACTAGCTAAGAATGTATTCCTTCTACCCAGGTATCTCAATGATAGTGATGCATTATTACAAAACAAGATTAAATATATTTATTTTATCAAAGAAACACTGCGCGAAGTAAATATGGAAAGTGCGTGGCAGAATCAGTCATGCACCACTACAGACACGAAAACGCATGAAAGCGAAATTAATAGAACAAGCAGGTTGCCTCTTTGTGATCTAAATATGTCTATCTCAAGCTGTGCCATATTTAATCGAAACATAAAGGATTCTGTCAGATTGAGCCGATACTTAGTATATATGCCCTCTCATCTGGCTCCTTATTTACTGAAATTTAGAACAGCCAATCACAGACTACCGGTGGAGCAATACAGATCGATGGAATAAAAGTACATGTAAAGACACGAAATGCCCGTTATGTGGCGAAAATGTCTCTGTGATGAATACAATTGTGTTATTTTGTGTTACAAAACTTTATGACCCGCGAGAAACCTATATCCGGACTATTACTGGGAAAATCCTAACATAAATAAATTCTACAGATTGCTGTCACTGCTTAATTTAAGTATATTGAAAAGAGTGATCATTTTCTTAAAATTAGCGTTTATAAAGTTACCATGACGCAAGTGTTACATTATATTAAATATAATGTAAATATTAAATGAGTTATATCATTTAAGAAAACATAGTCCTGAATGTATTAGCATTATATATATATTTGTCTTTATTATTAATATCATATAACATGATGGACTCATTTGTTGGTGTACATGTATGTTATGTATTGTTTGTATATATGTATATACGTTGTATAGCAAGTTGCAACTTAGATGTTGACTTTGCTAATAAACAATTCAATTCAATTCATGCGTAGCAAACTACTTGGATCTGAATTTATCAATTTTATCTCGAGTTATAATGTTTTGCTTTTGCAGGAGACGAAAACAGACAATGTCGATGACATTGTCATTGATGGCCGTAATGTATACACACCCATTGAAAAAATAGGGAGGAATCTACTATTCACATGTCGGGGGACTATGCATTGCTGTTCAAAATTAAATAGGTAAGTATTTCAGTATAAAAGAATATATTCGGCGCGTGTCGATGGATCTTGTCAGCATGATTAATGATGATGCGCTCAGATTACACTCTCCTCAGAGGATGTACCAAATAGCAATTGATATTACTGTACCCTATCGCCGGTGTAATATGGTACATAACGTCTACACACGCTGGAAAGTTTGCACGGTATGTTTTGCAGGCATTTCTTCATAGAAAACCACATGGTGCTAGAATATGAACGGAAACGTGGATATAATATGCATCTTAACCAAAGAAAACTACATTTCTGTAGGTCCACTTGCTACTGGCATTTGTCTTCAAATGCCTGTGTGATTGATTCTTGCGAGATAATTGCATTCTATTTACAGGCAAATTCCGTTAGCATCGCTACATGTGACACTATAGAGTGCTTACTTAGCTGTGGTACACAGATGCATTTTATATCACAGAGTCGGACCTCCAGATAGCTTGGATCGCCACCTCTCAGGATGAACTCACCACCGTTAATACCAATTAGTGTCACTAATATGCTGGACGCCATGCATGTCACGCCTTGTCTGAGCTGGTCACTGCATGCTCATAAAGGCGGATACCAGCTGGTTCTGGATTTCCAAACCGGCCCGGCACAGCCCTTTTCAGGGCTCCCTACCGGACCGGAAAATACCAGATCAGCACGGAAACCACGACAAAAGATGAACAAGAAAAAGAAGAAAACAACATCAAGGAAAAAAAGAGATGCCGAGAGACTAGCCGCGTGGAAATAGAAGAAGGCGACGGATGTTACACCAGCCAGTCCCTCCCATGCAGTAGAGATCCCGGCCCAGTCTGTCCAGGAGATGGAATCACCACCACCATCGCCTGCACGGACAGACATGGACTTCACCCCGAAGACTCCGGAATACAATGAGCCGGAGCCTTCAACTGCAAATCCTACACCACCGGCCTCCGAACAAGCAACAGATGCCACCAGCCTATGGATTGAAAGTATTGAAAACGACAGAAAAGCAACTGCTAAATTAATCGCCGACACAGAAGTAGAAATGAAGAAAGCAGAAGAGTCTAGAATAAAAGCAATGGCAGCCTTTGATAGAATATATCCACCGAAAAGTAAAAACAAGAAAAGAAAAAAGCTAAAAGCAACCAGCAAAAACTAAACATCTCAACCTCACTTTGCCTCCAGTCAGCCTCCGCATCTGAACAGCATCAACAGCCTCAACAATCGATCATCATCGAAGATATCAAGAAAGGGTGAAGGGAATTGCACAATGCGTTCCGACCATCCTACCCGACCTGCGGCCGGAAACTACACAACAACAACAAGCATTTTATATGGTTGTTTCCGTTCATATTCTGGTACCATATCGTTTTCTACGACGAATTGCCTACAAACCATACAGTGCAAACATGCCTGTGTATGAACGTACGCTAAGAGCACGTTAGTGGATTGTACGCTATGTAAAACTATTAATTATTATTATATTATCGAGGCTAAATGGCGTCAAACATGGTCGCCGTTTTCGGCCCTGGCTCTAAGTCAGTTTGATCCAAATTATAAGGAGATTGTAAAATCGACTTTTCCTGGATCTGAAGGGAATAGATCCCGCAGGATGACATATTCCATTGCTCTAATAATCTGTTAATATGAAAAAATAACGCAATAATTCTCCGCAATTCCCAAACAGCATAAATTTATCTACAAAATATTACTGAAAAATAGTCAAAATTTGTTATTCTCATTTTGGCACCTATCTTCGACAGGGAGTTCCCAGTTTGCACTAAAAAGATGGTGTTTATTTTAACAAAACAGTATACATTTGTATACACTTGACATTATTTTATCCCTATAATTTGGATCAAAGTGACTGAGTACCTCGACTGAAAAACGGAGGCCTGGTTGACATCATTTTGCCTGATGTCTATGCGGCCACATTTTGTCATGTTTTGGGATGTTTTGATGGCCATTTATTGACTTTCTACCAAATAAGTTATAATCCATTTTAAATTGCCGCAAAAACTATTCTTAAGCTGTGTGTTTATGATCAGTGTAGTATCCAGGTGTGATCACAGCAATTTTCATGCTCGTACTCGAATGTCAATTTAAAAGTAATTTATGGGGTTGGAGGGGGCCCGGGCCACATTATGCTGCAATTACGGTACTTAAAGTTATGTGAAAAACTCCGATATGGTGATCAAATAGAAATAGAGAACAATTAATTAAATGCAATGGCTCTCGAAGGCGAAATCATTTGCGTTAGTTTATCTCCGAGAGTTGCGTCCCGGATCGAGATGTAAATATTTACAATTGAATGTAGTTCAGACGATGTTTTCTATATGGTGTTGTATGGTCGATTTCTTTGAAATTTTCGGCGATGTTAGTAGAATGCTACATTTCCCAGGTTGTCATAGTGCCTAACTACAAACTTATCAATTTCACGCACCGAACAAGTCCATAATATGTCCTTACGAATTGTGTTTGTTCCGTCAGCACGGTCCTCGTCGACAATTCAGGCACATCTAACCGTTCGTACTCAATACTTCATATTAAACCTTCTGGGCTCTCCGACTATGACCCGAACGGCACAAATTTGGCGTCTTTATTGTCATTGATGTCGGACTTTGAAAAGCAATCCGCGTTCAAGGCCGGGGTTCGAATCCCACCTAATCACAAAAAATGCACTGTCTCAATAACACACGCTTCTAAAAATTCGGCGCCTTGTGTGTTATACATGTAATCCCGGGCATGTTCAAAGGGCAACGCTCAGCATGTCTCGAAGACGTATATATATAACATGCTACCTACTATATATTTGTATTGAAGTTTGAATTTTGTGATGTGGTTTGAAAATTACATTATTTTTAGTGCGGTTCTGACACTAGTTGCGAAAACAAAAGATTTAAAGGCGAATCCCCTGCCTGTCGGATGTTTTTTACGTAAAATGTTACCGTAAATGTCTTTCAAAATTCTGGACCTGGTCATACAATGTAATAATGTAAACAGTATACAATAACACGTTTGCACTGAGGCCTAAGGAAAACATTTATACCATGCACTGTAACCTAAAAACCACTTGATTAGATTTATTGTACAATGGAGATGATTGTATAAATTGATGGAAATCGGCGAAAACGTTTTTAGCATTTTTTGTATGTGTGTTCCTCTCCTTTCCCCACCCATGACAGGAAGACAGTCTAGCCTGACAGTGCCACCCCTCGAATATACAATCTTCAAAATCTTAGTCAAACCCACTAGATTGATTTATATCCATCTCTGTGTAAAACCCAATTGTCGTGTTTTATTTTTGCGAACTAAGTTGTTTATGTTCATGTTTTGATCCCAACACACATTGTTTATTAAAAAACAAACAAACAAACGTCAATTCCAACCATGCCGACTGTAAGATTTAAGAAATGATTACATCGGAAGTACATACGCGCAGTTCCTAAAAAATTCAACCCAAAAAAATCTAAAAAAAACAACAAAAGAATATTTTTATATTTTTTTAGGGCCGATTTTACAGACAGTAAATTACTCATCGGCCCCTGGCACTGAAACGGTTAAAGAACATTACAATACAATTAACATCGAGTAGAGGGGTCATTCGGGTGCTTGTAAACATCGAAAGTGCTTGAATTTGACTCACTTTTCCAGGCCTGGAAGTATTAGCAATGGGAGGATTAACATCCATTGTATGGTTTAACCCTTTCAGTGCCAGGGGCCGATCTCATCGACCCTAATTTACGGTCTGTAAAATCGGCCCTAAAAAAATGTAAAATATATATATATATATATATTTATATTTTTTTATATTTTTTTGGGTTTAATTTTGTTTGGGTATGCTTAAGCATGCTATAGCATGTTATAACTCAAAACTATCACCAAGTATTCATAGTAATAATTTTGATGCCCATGAAAAACGTAAGATTCCCTGGAACTAAACCCACAAAATAAGTCTGTTAAAGAATATAAGAGAAAAATATTAAAACTGTAAAAGATCGTAAAAAATAATAACAAATGATGAAAAATTGTTAGGCCTATGCATTCTCATATATATGCGAGGCGACCTATGGTCGACTCGCATATATAAGAGAATGCATTGGCACAGGGTATATGGGTTGATACAAAAATCGGACCTGGCACTGAAAGGGTTAACATCCATTGTATGGTATACAATTTCACAAAACAATTGTTGTTACTACGAATTAACAGATTGTATGAAAAAGATTCTTTTTTTACTCCAACACATATACAATATTGCGTATATGCGTAATTTTGCAAATTTCTATTGTTTGCATGATGTGCATATAGTCTAAGACTTGGACCACGTTCCAGCATAGTGCAAAGAATAGGATCACGGTAGTCACCCTGAAACAACTGTCCTGTCATGGTCATTGACAGGTTGAAATGTCCACAATATCTATGACATGCATGAGGCTGACATGCTTTTGTACCTGACTTTGTTATATACCCTAATTTAGTTGATCAATCACAGAAATACCAAAAGCAACCAGTAATATACGACATTTAGAGATGCATAATCCGAATTATAACGCTCCCAAATTACTATTTCTTTGGCTTCGGGGGTAAACAATATTTGATTCGAGTCGATGAACCCACCCATCAAAGCTCAGAGTGGTCAGATATCGATTTTTGAAATTTGTTATTTCTCGAAATGTGTACTTATTGGTGGCACAGAAAAAGTCGCCAAACCGACGGTCTCGGACAAAATTGCAGATGAAGATGGATAACTCTAAAATCAAGTGGTAATACGGCCAAATTTCGTGATACTCTAGTGATAAGACAGTCATATTTCGTTGAACAACATGTTTGGGGAATTGTTTACCATAGTTGACAGCGATTAACATTATTTTGTTGTAATTAATTGATTCTGATAACTAAAGCGTATTTTGAAGAAATGTTGTTGTTGATGTAACTTGGTGATATGGGGTCCGTCTGATCGGATTGATTACCTTTAATATTAATCCAGGGTTCTGAAGTCATGTGAGAATAGTATTGTACTAGAACAACACGAGGCTTTAGTATACGTATGTCAATTGAATTCATTAATGACTAACTTTTGTAATATACAAGAATGAGTTGAGTTACTTCGAAGAATGGTGAGATTTTCTAGCACATTCTGTTTTTATTGTCACATTTTGTTGACAGACAAAATGTGTGAACTGACAGGCTGAAATTGTAATGAGTCTGTCACGATAACAGACTGTAAAATAGCTGATAATTAATAAATCATTTCAAGACTTGGTAATCACTGTCGGAAGTCTGTAAGTTTTCTAAAAGTGGGCCGTGAGCAACAAATAAACGCCATAACCCGAAAAAGGTCTCTTTTATGACATGATCATAAACCCAAATTAACTACCGAACTATCAGCATGATGAATTCACTGAAAATAATTGATGAAAAAAATAAAATTTGTGACTATATATATATATAACAATTTATTGGCCTTATCTATCTTCAGTGAGAACCCAGATTAACCCATCACTGGCGGCATTCGTCCCATGGCTTTGTTCGAAAAAAGCAATTGCAACAGGCTCCGAGACACTTGTGCTGCATTTGCAGCAAATTTCGGCAATAGTCAGAAACATGACAATTTTAATTTAATTTTTTGTTTTCAATGAGTTAATTATTTTGTTTTTCAATGAGTTAATTGTGCTTTTTTAATTTTTTAATTTAATTTTTTGTTTTTCAATTTTACCCGATTTTTTTTGGTTTTTCAAGGAGTTAATTGTGTCTTTTTAATTTTGTTTTTCAATTTTACCCGATTTTTTTTTTTTTTTCAATGAACCCGTCCATGACACTTCCCGTATTTAGCAAGTTTGAGCTCAATCGGTTCGAGTCTATAAAGGACACACACATATATATGACACTTCCCGTAGGTAGCAAGTTTGAGCTCAATCGGCATTCCCTGGAATTTCCCAGTCAATATTTAGCAAGTTTGAGCTCAATCAGTTCGAGTCTATAAAGGACACACTCATATATATGACACTTCCCGAAGGTAGGAAGTTTGAGCTCAATCGGCATTCCCTGGAATTTCCCAGTCACCAACGCGGCGTAATTTTGGTACATAACTGTATATAGAGACCAATTGTCCATCGGCTGTCATGTGTAGTAAAGATGTCATATAAGCCGTGGGTAGATTCCAGTAGCTTTATAACGGTATATCTGGGGAGAAATCTGATGCTATATTCGTGATTATCTGGGATGATTTCGGTATATAAGTATATACTGTAAAAACAAAGCGCGCCATCCGTGCTCGCAGGGTTGGTCAGAAACAAATGTTTTTTTTTAAATTTAATGTATGTTCCGTATATCTCTCTGCAGATGCAAATAACGTTGAATGGCAAACAGACGCTCTTTATAGCGATGCGTAAAAACAAACGCTCATTAAATAATCACTTGATTAACCCCCGCCGTGCCTTTGCGGTGATTTTGAGAGTGGAGAACGCGTGCTCTGAGCTTCTCCAAAACGCCGCGACGACGATTCCCGTGGGTTTTTACATTTAGATGGGAAGTTTGAACTCAATCGAGCGAACCGTTTTCGATTCTATGAAGTACATATATATATATACGAAGTCTCAAAATATATAGTATAGACTAGAAGGTGACCCGACTTCGTCCGGGCTATTCAAAAACCAAATTTCAAGTCGATAGCTCCACCCGTTTCCGAGATCTGGTCTGCGCATGCACGAAGCTGGCGTCGCACGGGCTCGGCGACCAGATAAAATTCGTATCCCGGGCAAGATACATTCACATACCAAATTTCAAGTCGATAGCTCCACCCGTTTCCAATGTCATTTGCGGATACCTCGGCCGGTGATGAGTTAACGCGACATCGGCCGGTCAAGAGTTAACGCGATCACGTCACGATATGTTGATGGCGTAATATATTTTTTTACGCAATGATTTTCGATGAGCGAAGCATGGTCCTGCGTTCTTCCCGATAATTAAGGTAGAAACATTAAACGTACACAGGCGTGTGATACATCATTGGAAAGATGAAGAGCCACAGATTCTAATCGTGCAAATTATATGTCTGGCAATTTATTATTCGCGCTATATCGAATCCGAACTGAAATATATTAGCGCAAAACGGCGAAAAAACAGATTTGACATCGGCACGTGAAAAATTGACGTCGGATCTGAAAATTAATAGGCCTATGTTACTCCTGGCCCGAAATACCCCCACATACCAAGTTTCATCGAAATTGGCTCAGCCGTTTTCGAGTCCATCGATTACACACAAACACACACACAGATCTTTCAAAATATATAATAGACTAGCCGATGAGCCCGACGTTGTCCGGGCTATTCAAAAACCAAATTTCAAGTCGATAGCTTCACCCGTTTCCGAGATCTGGTCTGCGCATGCGCGAAGCTGGCGTCGCACGGGCTCGGCGACCCGATAAAATTCGTATCCGGGGCAAGATACATTCACATACCAAATTTCAAGTCGATAGCTCCACCCGTTTCCGAGACTTCGTCTGCGCATGCGCGAAGCTGGCGTCGCACGGGCTCGGGGACCCGATAAAATTCGTATCCGGGGCAAGATACATTCACATAGCAAATTTCAAGTCGATAGCTCCACCCGTTTCCGAGATCTCGTCTGCTCATGCACGAAGCTGGCGTCGCACGGGCTCGCCGACCCGATAAAATTCGTACTCGGGGCAAGATACATTCACATACCAAATTTCAAGTCGATAGCTCCACCCGTTTCCGAGATCTCGTCTGCGCATGCGCGAAGCTGGCGTCGCACGGGCTCGCCGACCGATAAAATTCATACTCGGGGCAAGATACATTCACATACCAAATTTCAAGTCGATAGCTCCACCCGTTTCCGAGATCTCGTCTGCGCATGCGCTGCACGGGCGTCGCACGGGCTCGCCAATACGACAACGACCACCGCCTGGTCAAACTACACACATGTACCAAGTTTCGTCCCGATCGGTCGAGAATCGTAGATTTGTATTAAGGACAGACAGACAGAGGTCTTCAAAATATATATGAGATTTATTGGCCTTATCTATCTTCAGTGAGAACAATGATTGTGAATGGAATCCTTGAACAGTCCTGGAACGGTACTTGAATTGATGATTATAAAAGTGAATGAATCATGTGAGCAGAACATAACTGCATCATCATTTTTGTGAAGATTGGTGTATGACTGTATGCATGCATGTTCCATGGAAGTATTCTGATCTAAAACTACATACTGTTATCGTATCATCGTAGCTGATCACTTCGAGAGACAATGTGTAGTAAAAGTACTGACCGTATTGATAGAGCTGCATCGCAGACATATATAGAAGTAGAACTTTCCTCAGCGATTCCATAATACTACCAATGGATGTAGTTGAGTCGTCACTACGATAACAACTGTTAGAGATTCACATGAAGAGTATGGACTCTCACAGTATCATGCTCAACTGTCCACAGCGACACTGTTATGTTTGTTAATGGTGGCTGGCTTGCCGATACTATAGAATAGACTGACGCCTTGCCTCTCAATTTAAAATCGAATTTTCTTTGTGTGTCAACCATGTTGCTATCAATATTATCGCGAATCTAAACAACTGGAAGTATATTGGTAGGTTGGAGCCCCAGATGATCCTATAAGTTACAATGCATCGTTTCCAGAATTGTTGGTCAACTTAGGAGAGCGTACTATACTTCAAATATATGCTGAACCATTATCCTTGACCTAAACCACACGAATAAATTGTTAAAGGTACTCCATCCGATCAGAGGGTCCCCATATCATATCATATCGTATCATATCATATCAACAACATCATTTCTTTAAAATAGGCTTTAGTTATCAGAATCTATTATTTGCAACAAGCAACAAAATTATGCTAACATCTATCAAATATGGTATCAAATTTCACAAAACGTGTTATTTATCAGCATTTTGTTCAACGAAATATGGCCATATTATCACTTGAGTATTCACGAAATTTAGCCGTATTACCACTTGTTTTTAAGTTATCCATCTTCATCCGTAATTTTGACAGAGACCACCCATTTAACGGCATGTTTCTGGGCCACAAACAATTGAAATAACAAACTTCAAAAATCGATATCTGATCAATCTGAGCTTTGATGGGTGGGTTCCTCGACTCGAATCAAATATATTTTACCCCCGAAGCCAAAGAAATAGTAATGTAGGGGTGTTTAATCGGATGTTTGTCGTGCACAAATGTCAGTACTTTGGCTTTTACCCAGTAGGTACACTAGGGCCCAAAATATTTGCTGTTAACATCATTGTTCAATACACATTTAGTCTGGTCGTTGAGACTCGATTTTGAGGTGAACCTAGAACAAATTGTTTACAAGCTGTTTTCGGTGTCATTCGACGCGAAAAAGCATCAGGAACAACATATCCAAAATCCGCAAAAATCTGCGTTGGGGAAACTTTGTTATCCACGATGGCGTCCAACATGGTTGTCTATACTACATCAGTTCTCGATATAAGTCATTATACGATATATAGTGGCATCAGAATTATGCCGTTATATCAGTTTGTGTTAAATTAGAATGCGGGAGCGAGTAGAGTGACATGGACAGAAAATTATACAATCGTGGCCATGAAATGGCTGTCAAAATGGCCGCAACTCCAAACCATACCACGTAGAAAGCAACATATTGGGTAACTACATAAGAGTGAAATACGTATTGGCAATATACAAGTCGGTTGTTAAATATCTTTAAAGGTACACACATAATTAAAACAGATCAATCTCAAGGATCATCGGTCACTGCACAGCAAGTCAACCCCCCAATGATTTACGTCTTTAACGTTTGGGTGTTCTGCTTATCCAACATCCAACTGTTGGGCAAAACAAAAATAGCTCGTGCATACAACACACGAACTAATGTTTCGCCTCACATTGCATGGTAGTTTCATTCGGCATGGTGATTAAATATTGAATGAAACGCCGAAATTTAAGTGCATACTCTAGAGGTATAAATACTAGTTATATTTCCGGAATTGTCAACACTCCCGGTGATAATAAACGATTCACGTATGTCGCAATGGTCATTATACTGTAAAGAAACACTCATATATTCAATGGATTAGCACCGAATCTCACCAGGTCAAAGAGACTGTACATAGTACATCGTATGTAAGACTAATTTTCATTCTGCTACCAACCCGGTTTCTTAGTAGACAATTTTGTTAAAATTACTTTAGTGGCCACTTTACAATTAGAATAAGCTACAGCGCAATGCACACTATTAGTTTTCAGTATATTTTTGTTTGAAAATATATTACCATTACCACCCACGTAATCGTGCTAAATATCAGGTGATCATCGTTTAAGATGTTATTCCAACGTTGAACATTCACCCAATATTGTTAGTTGTGGTTCTGTGTGCAACAGACATGTGTAACATTATGGAAAATGGGTAAACGCGGTGATGTGGTTGAAGACAACGTAGTAAGTTTCGCGTAGATGTGGCCTTGGTGAATTCAACCAAATATAATTTCCAGGTATAAACACAGTCTCTGTCACAGATTATGTAGGCAATTTTGGTAAAGTTTTGAATTTATTGAAGACAGTCTATGGTACTCATTTGTGATTTAATAAATTTAGTTCATGGTACACCATCACGCATTCTTGTGATAAACGCGAAATATTCGTGTTTTATCACTTGATCTGAGGCAACTATAACTACTATTTTGAGAAACGTACAATAGGATCTACGCATTCTCCCCAGTACAATATGAACATAATTCATTCCGTTTTATAGCAATTAATTTTTTAAGGTTTTATACCGTAGATACCAATATAAATGGTGATCGGTCTCATTCGTGAGACTGCTCTGAATACATATATTTCTGCTTCTAGAGAAAGGCCGCATAGTCAATACACCCCTACTAAATCCCGTGTATCTGTTTAATTACACATATATCACACGATTCAAGATTAGCGGTACAGATAAAACTGCGTCATTTTTCCGTTTCTGGACACCCTAAAGTCCAGATTTAATCGTTCCACAAGACCCTGATTTCGCTTGCTCTCTCGTGAGATACATCAGCGAGAATTTGTACATCTCTAATCAAAAGTTTCTCTTATACTTGTAGTCATTCTTCCCCGCAATAATCGAGCGTTTGTTCACTCGTATAGGACTAGCTATTAAATGTTGCACTAAATGTAAATTTCATTCGATTTTGTCCATTTTGGTGGCCATTTTGGGAAAAATATTTTACATATATGGTTTATGACTAAGCAATGTTTGTGTATATTTCAATTTATTACGAATTTGGCATTAATTGGAGCACCTGCCGCAGAATTCAGTATGTTCCGATAACAGCAGACATTATGGACGCCATCTTCAATAGAGAATTTTCCCCAAAGCGGATGTTAGCGGATTTTGGATATGTTATTCCCTACATTCTGCCCGACAATATGACACCAAAAACAGCTTGTAAACAATTTGTTCTAGGTCCAATTCTTCAACGACCAGACTAATTATAGGGTACATGAAAATACCAAAGAAATTAAGTTATGGGGGTGCATGCGGGCCCCGGATCCTACCAGTCCATGGACTACAAGCAAGATAACTCCCGCTCACGTCTGGGCGTAAATACCGTTATAGAAGAGTAACGGGATGGGACTCGGTCCAAAACAGCATCAACCCAAATGATATCCCAAGCTGTTGTGGGCCGAGAAGACTTGGTCTACAACCGATGCTATTGTCATTTTTATGGGTAGGGTTCTCTATTCCGAATGTTCGTTTTTCCGAATGTTCTTTATTCCGAATGTTCTTTATTCCGAATGTCATCTGTTCCGAAGGTTCGCTATTCCGAATGTTCGCTATTCCGAAGGTTCGCTATTCCGAATGTCATCTGTTCCGAAGGTTCGCTATTCCGAAGGTTCGCTATTCCGAACGATTTCTATTATGTTCGTGTTTATTCAGAAATGCTTAAAATGTACATGCCCCCACCCCAAACCACAGATGGAATAAAAAATACTATTATACTAGTATTCCCGTAGTACATTAATACACCTCATTCTAATTTCCAAATTGTTCCAGATGTCGGTTTTTATTATCAGGAAGACATTATAATGTTATCGTGTATTATTGAAATATGGTGACTGCATGACTGAAACAAAATGAGGTATAAAGTCTGACCGAACTGATATCCTGTCCTTGGAAGAAACATAAAATGGCAATGCAATGACATAAGTACACTTGGGTCCATCGCCCCGCAAGTCGGCGATATTCCGTAATGCAGATCGTTTTGGAGTTCCAGTACTGATTTAGAGTTATAACGCCAGCGTTATAATCTTCCTTTAGTTAACGTATTCTTACCTCCGAACCCTCCACTTCCTACGCCATCTTGGTAGTCGTTCATTTTGTTTTGTTTCGTGCGTTCCCATAACTTGTTTATGTCGTTACGGATATATGACATGACCCCATGTTATGTATGGGAACAATTGGGAAGTTTAAGTTATCGAAAATTATAATTCACTCATTCAGCGTCCAAGCAGGTAAATCCAAGTTGAGAACAGGTGTAGCTTACGTAAAATCATATGAATTTACGCTAGCTATAGAGGCCTGCTCACCGATGAAACATCTTAATCATTACGCGTTTCCGATCGGAAGTACCTTCGGAAGTATAGGGAGAACGATGCAAACAGTGGGAAATTCGAAGTAGACTTATAAAGTTATGATTGAATCGCAAATCGGCTTGATTCAATTAACATCTGGAATATTCAAGTTATTCAGACAAACCATATTAATTGAAACAAATCTTTTGAAGTACGTCGGAATTATGACGTAATTGACAGCGAACATGACGTTGCAAAGAGCAAACCGTTGATCGCTGAAATATGAAGTTCAAAGCCTTGGCCACAGTAATTGATGCATTGCACAGCCATTGCAATGTCAATATAGTATTTATTAATTTGTAAGAACACATTTGTATTAACTATCACAGTGGTTTCACAGTCCAGCGAAAATTGAGCCTTATTATTTGTACACTAAATTATGAATATACAAACATTTAATTAATAGTTTAATAGTTAAGTTTTATCGTCTCATGACCATATAATTTCGTCCAAATATGGGTACGAAATCCACCCTATGGTTTCTAACCGATCCACCCCTTATCATAACATATCGAGACAGAGACGTGGCTATTAGGGTTCTGTTTGTTTAGGTGTCCACCATGAGATCCAAGCAATGATGTTCTTTCAGAGGAGTGGTTTGTTATGCTATAATTTCAAACTGTTCCACCCTCGTACATGTATAACAAATCGAGGCAGTGACGCGGCTACATGGACTCAGTTTGGTGACGAGGTATCCATCCTATAATAAGTGTACCTCTTGAACCCAAATACAAATACATATTCCACATAGTGATGGAATCGTATAACATGAGGCGAGTAGTTACTACACCGAAGACAAACATGTTAACTGCAGTATATATACACCCGGCAAATCTCACAAACTTCACTCACCGTTTACGTTTTTCGAGATATCGTCGATTATGACAAGTACAAGTGAAATGCTAATGTTGGTCTCTAATCCCACAAGTAACACTGACTAGGGACATTCCGTGCCATCACAAAGATTTATCAGAGACATGGTGAATATATAGGGTTTGGTGTCGACTCATTTCATTTGCCACCCCCCCATTGGGCTTTGATTTTCCCAACTGGTACCTCACATCTAACCTGACACCCCCTAAGGTTGGACAATTTCTAACTGATGGATATTTCAATCCAAACTTTTAACCAAAGGAGGAATATATACAAATGTCGGTCAAAAACCAACACATTTCCCACTTTTAAATTGTTGGAAAATCAAACTAAGAGAGTAATTTCAACCTGCTGTTGTTGTTGAAATTCCAACTAATGTCGTGCCAGGTTTGAAATTTACAACTTTTGAACATGTTGACAAAATGTTTTGGAGGGGGGGGGGGGTTATACACCAACCCAACCCACTTGATGCGACGTTCCCATGGGCTGTATATGAGATGTACAGCTGATAAATCATTTTCACGAGGGGTGAAACGATCGACCTCTTATCGCCACGTCCCTGCATACCATAGATGGGTACATTTGTTCGATCCGGTTTAAGGGGGTGATAATTGTTGTTGGACACCCCATACGAAGACCTTCTAGTCACGTTCCTGGACGTTTTAACTTTCAAATAACTTTCATATTACTCTAAAATTCTTTGTGATTTGGGAGATGTTAGTAGCTACAAAGAACACATACTATTTGTGATTTATGTTTGTAATCGTAGGATCATAGTATTAGCGAAATGATAAATTGTTATTTCTTACAATTTTAGAATCTTACAAATAAAACGCTTCATAGTATTGACCACATACAGCATGTTTATCATCTATATACTATTAACGGCTAAAGGTGTGACAGCCAATGTGGTACTGTTTTGTGGTTGCGTCCCATTATCGACATCAGCCGCCAGGTGGCTATAAAAGACATCTCCATTTCCGGTTAGAAGTTAACAACAAACTTATATTCTCTAGTCACCTGTCAGTTTCATTCTGTCTCTCGACTTATTCGGATCTTTGTTTTGTTTATTCTTCATTATCCAGCTAATAGCCATGCATGCACAATGTTGATGTTGGACAATGGGAAC
This sequence comes from Siphonodentalium dalli, assembly GCA_032622095.1. NCBI lineage: Eukaryota > Metazoa > Mollusca > Scaphopoda > Gadilida > Siphonodentaliidae > Siphonodentalium > Siphonodentalium dalli. The sequence goes on from CP136062.1 coordinate 184,414,907, forward strand.
CATCCGTTTTAGTATCGTTATTGCAGCGCACTTCACCGAAGATGACTACATGTACAATCCTGAACATTGTAATATATACCGTAATTTATATACTTTTACTATGAGTTTACTGTTTTCCAATCACTTTAAATGCCACTTAATTTTCGAATGACCAGATTACACTATACACAACATATCCTATATTATATACCATTTGGAAGAGGAACCAAATATATATATATTCCACCAGAATACGGAACAGCTATGGACTAGGAGTGTCCATCAAGTGATATAGATTCTCAGATTCATTCCAAGACTTCCCCCCTTGTAAACCCAGAATGCATCATGATTCAAACTAAGAGATAGAGTTATTCCCCTTCCATTGAGAATAATAGACTTTATAGTACAGTCTGGATCAAAATTAATCACAGAACACACCACAGTACCTCGACAAAAACAATATTCCCAGTTTATTCGACCGGATCAGTTGATAATACAATCACTTGGAGCTTCCTCTTTCAAATGGTATATAATATGGAATATGTTGTAAATAATGTGATCTTGTGGTTCGAAAATTAAGTGGACCTTTAAATGAAACGAATTATCTCCCCGGAATGTAACACCTCGTTGTTTAAGGGTCAGACGCACGTTTTGCCAAAATTTCCTGGTATTTCAAAATGTATTTTCTCTAAATCTATCAGGAATATCTTTGTGAAATTTTGTACAAGAGATTATTGTGGTACCATACATAAGAACCATTGGACATTTGGTTTTTATAATCTCATTTACTTTACTTTTATGGCATGAAAAATCTTTAAAATTTCACTGTGTTCAGGTACCGAGAACTACTGTAAAACAGATTTTTTTCGAAAGTGCATTTCATATATACATGATATCAAGACTTCAGCTAACGACCCCTACAAAATGCAAGTTGTTTGATAAACTAATAAAACCAGTAATGTTGTATGGTTGTGAAGTATGGCTTGGAGATGTGCCGAATCTGCATACTGATTCTTTACCTTGCGAGCAGGTTCAATTGAAATTCTGCAAAAATGTACTTTGTATAAATAGAAAAGCGTCGAACCATGCTTCTCGTGCAGAACTGGGTAGATTCCCCGTATTTCATGACGCGGTTTTAAAGAGTTTCAGATATAGGAATAAAATTTCTAAGTCAGAGCGTCATACATTAGTTTATGCGGCCTACGTTGAATCAACTAATTCGAAATTATCCACGGAATCGTGGAATGTATTACTACTGAAGCTTGGAATCGATATTGCCGAAGACAGTGGAATTCAAGAACAAGAACTGATAAAAAAGCTGAAAATAGATCACATTAACTTTTTTGTGAAGGACGTTTTTGATGATACGAGATCAATCGGTGGTAATAAACTAAGAACGTATCGCATTTTCAAACGCAGATATGAGGTGGAGCCGTATATTACCAATACCAAATCTGCTGACGCGAGAACTCTCTTTACAAGGTTACGCGTAAGTAATCACAAGCTTGAGATTGAGAAGGGAAGACACAAACAGCCCCCGTCAGATATAGAGGATAGAATATGTCCTGTCTGTAGGACAAACTCGGTTGAGACCGAATCACACTTTGTTATGAATTGTTCGGCATACGAAAACATTCGCATCAGTTGTTTCGCAGCAATAGGCGAGTATAAAACCGATTTCCACAGAATGACAGAAGACAATAAATTTAATTATATAATAGAAAATAGGCACATTGATACCATAAATATCATATGCGACATGATCCGGTCCTTCTTTGAAAAACGGCAGATTTTATCAAGTGCATAATAATTATAAGAACAACTTGTGAGTGAGTATACTGAATATAAATTTTGACTTTGTCGGGTTTTGTTTAATTCATGCTATTATTGTATATGTATGTTTTATATTATATGTTATATGCTTGCAACTGTCCACTGAGGTGTTATTGCAATAAAATTTTGTATCTTGTATCTGAAGATCATGAGAGGAGACTTAATTTTTCTTGATTCATGAAATTAAATGATTATTTTCATTCAGAAAGAAAACTACCATAAATAATTTTTAATTATTGAGAATTTTCATGCCATGCTTGTTGGTCATTGAAAAATTGGGCTCAGTTGAGTTCTGGGTCATGGGTTCATGACCAAGTTAAATCTGACAACCATATCTCTTAACACTCTGGCCTAATTTCTGTTGGTTGCTCCCTGCTTGAGTGGACAGCACCACATTTGAACATTTGTTTTCATTGGGCTGGCATATTTGTGACTGATTTATTCTTCATTGTAATACATGGGGTATGATGCTATAATATGCAATTAAAAAGCTAACTCAACATTATGATACAAATGAAGCCTCCACTCATGGAGTCAAGACAATAAGCTATTTGATGGTTGACATGTTGTTTGAAATTATAAATTTTTCTGGCAGTTCTCGGTACCTAAAGGGACAGAAACGAAACAAATATTTTCAACCTCTCAAATGTATTAAAATCCACTATAGTTATTGTCTCTTTATAATTGCTCTGATTCTATATATAATGAAAATTATCAGATGTAAAATTCAAGATTTTTCACCAGATAGATCCAGAGAAATTCTTTGTTGAAAATCACTTGCCATTTCTGGCTGGATTTACTGTGATTTATGCAAAACGTGCGTCTCCCCCTTAACAGTATTCCGTGGATTTAGGGTGGATACACACATACATGTAATCTCTGTAATTATCGTGTATTTGGCGTTTTACATGGATCATACAGACCATGTAACATGTGTCCGTTGACAAGTCAATCATTGCGGCTATGTTTGACCACAGTGAGCCAAGCTCTGAGCGTGCAGAGAACCGTTGACTGAACGAAGTCGTCAGGCCGCTTAGAATAATTGTTCGTGCGATAACCCAAATGTTGGACTTTCTGTTTAAATCATTGTCAGTCTTCTCTTGATTTGTATACCGATGATGGCCCCAGGAGTTCCCCAACCCAGGGGCTATGATCCCCAACATGGGGGCAATATTATCAGGATTTCCTGACTTGGGGATATATATGATCCCGAAAGCTACCATGCAGACGGGGCGGCTAACTCTGAGCTATTTAAGTAAAACGTATATTGTACCTTCTTGCCCAGATTATTCCGACCGATACATTCAACTAAGTCACTTAGCGATTTGAAGCTTTCGAAACCCCACGCCAAGCAAGCATCATGGTCGAAATGTTCTATACCAAGCCTGTATACACCAGATGTTTCGCTTCTGGTGATGTGCATTAATAAAATGTCAGATATCACACAGACTTTCCACATCCGTAAGAGAAGAGACATGTTTTGGACTGGCCTTAAATGTCCTGATAGCAGAGAGTTTGACTTCGCTTATGACTACTCACTTGTCTGGCCTGTTAACAATGAACCGCTCCCGCGCAGGTGATTAATGTTGTCAATTATTGGTGTGGCCATGTAAAATACATGTATTTTACATACAGAGATTACATGCATGTGTGTATCCACCCTTACAGCTTATGCAGCTTATGATTAAATTATGCATGGTGTCTTCTTGGAGGCCGTCCAATTCTTCGCAGATGAAGCATGCACGCCTCTACCTGATGGTGGTGTGATTAAAATGATTGGCAATTGCACACAGCAGCTTGTTCTCCGGCGTTGGAGCATATATAAAATGAAATATAACGTGGGATCAAATTTGTCAAAACACTATGTTTAGGCCTAGACGCACGTTTGGCTAAAATATTTTATATTCGGAGTGGAATTTCCTTTTGTTTTTTCTGGATTTTTTTTTTACATTGTACATGTGATTAAAGATACGGATAACCTTCGCCGTGGGTTTTGCTATTAAAATAGTCACATCATTTAAAACCACCATATATAGAAAGAATATTAAAATATAAAACATATTTTATTCTTACACCAATCGCATAAATAGCATATTATTTTCAAGATCGTACGCAGTGTTAGTAAACACAAAGCCATGTTATGTTAGAGTACAGTGCGTAAATTGTGTGCGATTAGCAAACAATAAATCCCGGGGAGATCTCACTAAGCCACTACGAAAAATTAGGTTAACACTGTATCATGTTGTTTACGCTCGCTAATCCTTGCCACTCAATATTTCGGGGTTAAATGGGTCACCGGGAACCAATCTCCCCCAAAAAATCACAAAGGTGTTGAGTGTTTTGCTTATTGCACACTCGTTATGTGCTGTATATAAACAAACGTTCGGCTCGCGCAAGTGTGCTTTGTGGATAATATCGTATTCATACTATTGTTATACTATATATACTATTAGTATAATCTTAAGGAGCTTTCCATAATTTGGTAACTTTCATTTCTAAGTTATAACCTATACAACCAAGGCCATCCGTGCCTTTAACGTTTGCAAGACATAGCATTTAAGAAGGATCAATCACTTCGAAATTCAGTTAATACCAACTGGTTAGCAATTTAAAACTTAACACTGCTATGGCTGGCTATGGCTGGATATTTTCATGCTGAAAGACAGTCCACTTTAAATTGAAACTCGATATATGAAAATATACGAAGCTTGTTCTAAAATGACATATTTTACACCAGATATTGGTTCGAAACTAACACTATTAGAAAATTCTCAATCTGTTTTCACTCCGAAATTGTCAATTTCCGATGATTCAGGCATGAACTGTCCAACATCTGAAAATTGCAACCAAAGCTGGGGTGTCGAGATGGGATCATATACCCCCTGATATCTTATCTCTATCGACAAACCCTGTGTTCAGTGGAACACATTTCTGCCCACCATGTCTTATTTTGGAATATATTGGGAAACGTGTGCATTGCTATTTGTTTATTTCAATAAACAACTGGGATTTAACTGTTCCCTTTATTTTTTGTTTTGTTGTTGCTCCTGTCGTTGTTTGTCTGTTCGACATCCGCTGTCATCTGCAACATAAACATAATTGTTAGACTGTGCCTACCCAAGTGTGCATGCTGTAAACATCGTGCATACTGGTTGAGCTTTCTAGTTTAGTCCGCCATTCATTTTGAGACGCATCAACCTTGTGAAATTACACTCTCGAGAGACTGGTAATTGAAGGGCAAAATATATAGTTGGGGAGCCCGCATATGTTCCATTTACAGTTGTGCGTACAAAAGGTTTGACCCCCTAAAGTTGGTACCAATAATGGAACATTCTGAAAAACCGATTTCTTAAGTTGCGCATTCCTGGGGTTTAGGGGCCGCTGAACCCCAAAAAGTGCCAAAAATCACTTCTATTTACACTTCAGCGTACATCGATGAATTTTGGTTTGATGATACTCCTAAGTGTACTGATAAAGAAAACCCAACTTAAGAAAGGGATTTTCCTGGGGTTTTCAGATAAGAAAGGGGGCCCCATGCTGAACCCCAAAACGTGATTTTTCACTTTTTTTACACTTTCGCGTACATCCATAATTTTTTTTGTCTCAAAGTACTTTGAGATATACTAATTATAAAAACACAACTTAAGAAGCAACTTTTCCTGGGGTTTTAAGATAAGAATGGGGTCATCGGGTAACCCCCCAAAACGTAAAAAATCACTTTTATTTACATGATTGCATTCGTTCAACGTGTGTGTATGTGCGTACACCCCTGGAGCGTTGCACTATTACAACCAATACATCCCTAAATCGATACGAACAACTTAAGAAATATACATTCATGTCGTTTTCTGATAAGAACGAGACTTGTTACCCCCCCCCCCCCCCCCAACCCGATCCATTTTCTAGAACTATAAGTGAGCCAGTTTTATGAAAATTATCGCGGAAAATCTAGTAAAATGTATACAAATGTATATATTTTCATGAAGCTAAGACATAATGACACTTTTTTGGGGCCAAAATTGAAACTCACCATCCAAGATGGCCACCAAAATCGCCGCCGGAAGTTGAAAATATGACATTTTTTTCACAAATATCTTCTAGATCAATTCATGCTGTTCGGAACTGGTCGAGTAATTTATTTTGTGTTTTTTATATTAACTGATCATTGGAGCAATTCAATATGCAATTATTTGGGTTCTAACCCCTTCCGAACCCTCAAATATTCGATTGTACAGAATTTGGTATAACATTTCAAAAAAATTACATTTGGGATTCTATTAATATTTCAACAAGAAATGAACAGAACTTTGTAATGTAAGTGAGGCATATGAATATTCCAAATCACTGGAACCAAAATTTTTACTTTGGCTCAAAATGGCTGCCAATATGGCCGCCAAAATATGGAAAATGGTAAATATTACACCAGCATGTCTTGCAATCGCTTACAGGTTGTGTTGATGTATAAAATGGGATATTCTGCATTCTATGCATTGAATACTAACATGTCTGTTGCACCATGGTTAATTGTTACTATCTTCACCACTGACATCGTCAAACATATTGGACTTTTCTCTAAAAAAAACTTGACATAAATATTGGTAAAATTCAGTTTTCAGGTTTGGACCATTTTTTCTAGTAAAATATAACTATCTTTGGATTGAAAGGTATTTATTGTTTTGGTCTATCTTAAATGTGTCACACTACCGTGTTTATAGACCAAATTGCTCAAGATGGCTTCCAAAATGTAAAATTCAATTTTTTTACATATATCCCGAACATTCTCTGCATTATCCGAAAAGGTAGCAAATTGTGACTCACTTGGTTATTATACGTGTTAGTTAATTAACTGACAACTACATGTTCTATTCCCAGTTGTCCCAGTTCCGTACGGGGCATGACAAATTCATTTTAAAGTATATAAGCTTGCCGAGAACCTCTTTTGTGATTTTGGCCATATTTATTGAAAGGAAATGGGCAGAACTTTGAGACAGAACTGAGATGGACCATAATCTTTGGTTATTCTGGTTCACTATGATAAAAAAAATGTCAACAGGATACAGTGTGGATGCCAAGATCGTAGCCAGGGTGTTACTCTGTGATCATATGTGAGGTGAATAGGTATACAGGGAGTTATTGTATGTCATGACTGATGTGAGTAGGTATACAATGAGTGACTATATGGTTATGAGTGGGTTGTCCATGGTAAGATTCATCTAGGTATACAGGGAGAGGTCGTGGTCAGATGTGAGGTGAATCGGTATGCATGGAGTGACTGTATGGTGCATGATTGTGTATATCCAGTACGGGTGCACCCGGTGTGCCTGTATGGTCATTGGTGTGGTGTATGGATATAGCTACATGATCATCTATGTGTTGATTATGTATATATGGAGTGACTGTAAGGTCATGGGTGGGATGTACATGCGTTATCTGTATGATCATGGATGGGGTGTGTGGATAAATAGGTAGTGATTTTATGGTTACGGGTAATGTGTATAGGTATACATGGAATTACTGTACGGTCATGATTGAATATGAATACCTGGAGTAAGCTGGGTGGACATTATCGATCGTGTGGGTAAATAGGGAGTGTCCTTGTGGTAACGGGTGGGATGTATATTTATATATCTCGTGGATGTATTAACATTGGTGGGTGTATATGGCTTAGCTGTATTATCATGGACGGCGTGTGTGATTATACAGCGAATTGCGTAATGTCATGTGTGAGGTGTATATGCAAGTATGGATTGTTTGAGTGATCGTATGTGTGGATTTTTTGTATATCTGGAAGGGTGAATGGCCATTAGTCAGTTTTACATGTATACCTGGAGTGAATTTATGGTCTAGGGTGGGCTGCATATGTATATCGAGTGGTTATATGACTATGAGTGTCGAATAGGTATACAGGTAGTGACCGTATGGTTAATGGTGAGGTGATTACATGTAGGTATACAAGTAGTGACTTATGATCATAAATGTAATGAACATCTATACAGGGGGTGACAGGCGTATGCGTATACATGTACCTGGTGTTCCTGTTTGGTGACTCGTGTCGGTATCGTCATGTGTAGGTTATACCAGTACACACGTGTTGCTTTATTGTCATGGGCGAGGCATATGTGTATATAGCGAGTGGCTATATGGCCATGGATGAGGTGCATATGCATACATGGAGTGACTATACTGACATGGCTGTGGTGTATTAGTATATCTTGAGTGGCTATTCGGCTATGGTGTGACAAATAGGGATACAGGGATTGACATGGCCAATGTTGAGGTGAATATGTATACAAGGATTGACCATGATTGTGTATGAATGTTATTAATAGGTACACACGGGGTGACTATATGGCCATGGGTCAGGTGTGGGAGTATACCAGGTAACATGGGTGATGGTATGTGTATGAAGCGAGTGGCTACATGGCCATTGGTGATGTGCATATGTATACCGGAGTGACTTTATGGTCATGCGTTTGGAGAATAGGTATACAGGGATGATGACCTTATGGCCAATGGTGACATGAATGGGTATACAGGGAGTGACTATATGGTTATGGGTCATGTTTAGGAGTATACCCGGTGTGCCTGCATTGTGATGCGTGGCTGTATGGTCATTCGTGGTCATGGGTCAGGTGTACATGTATACAGTGGGTCACTATATTGTTATATCTGTGGTATTTATGTATACTATGTAATGACTGTGTGATAATGGGTGGCTATCGCTTTCCACGATATGACATGACCTCTCTATTGATTAACATATCCTTGAGTTATTGTTGAAATCGATAGCCGCCCAAGGTACACATGTACAACCCACCCATTACCCAGTCACTCCATATGTACATAAACACCACACAAATGACAACACAGTCACCCACTTTATACACGTACATGTACTAGTACACCTGATCATAGAGCCATACTTGGTTATACCCGTACATACCACGTACAGCCACGAGTCACCATGCATGAACACCAGGTATACACCTACACCCGACACATGACCATATAGTCACTACGTGTATACATATTCACTACATTCACGATCATACAGTCACTCATTGTATACATATTCACCTCACCATGGACCATACAGCCACTACATGTATACATATTCGCCATACACATGACCATAGAGTCAATCCAGGTATACATATGCACATCACCAATGGTGATCCCTTCCAGATATACCAATATCCGCATATACGACCACTCATAAGTTCCATACTTGCCATACTCATACACGTCATCCGTGATAATAAATCTATTCGCCATACACCACCAATGATAACCCATCCACAACATATATAAATATACGTCCCACCGTTACCAACAGGGCACTCCCTTTATACCCACACATCATTCATGACCATACAATAACTCCGTGTATGCCTATTATCCTCACCTATGATCATAGAGTATTAAAATCCCTGGCTGCCATCTTGGCTTCCACCCTGTATCCAGTTGATAATTTTTTATCATAATGGGCCAGAATACCCACATATCATGGTTCATCTCAGTTCCGTCTCAAAGTCCTGCCCATTCCATTTCAATAATATGGCCAGAATCACAAAAGAGGTTCTCCGTAAAATTCCATACTGCAACTTAAAATGAATTTGTCATGCCCCATACGGAACTGGGACAAACATAATAGAACGTAGTTGTCAGTTAAATACATTGTAACTAACACGTACAATAACCAAGTGAGTCACAATTTGCCACCTTTTTCGGATAATGCAGAGAATAATGTTCGGGTTATGTTAACTTTTTACTTTTTACAAATTTGGTTGCCATTTTGGAAGCCATCTTGAGCAATTTAGTCTATAAACACCGTATTGTGACACATTTAAGATAGACCAAAACAATAAACACCTTTCAATCCAAAGATAGTTACATTTTACTTGAACAAATGGTCGAACCCTGAAAAGTTATTTTTTGCCCATATTTATGTCAAGTCTGTGAGGGAAAAATCCAATATTTCTGGTGATGTCAGTGGTGACAATAGTAAAAATGATCCATGGTGCATCAGACATGTTAGTATGCAATGTATAGAAAACAGATTAGCCAATTGTGTACATCAACCACAACTTGTAAGCGATTGCAGGACACCCTGGGGCAATATTTACCATTTTCCATATTTTCGCGGCCATTTTCGCAGCCATTTTGAGCCAAGGTAAGATTTATGGTTCCAGAGATTTGGAATATTTATAGGTAATGATATGCCTCACTTACATTACAATGTTCTTTTCATTTCTTGTTGAAATATGACTAGAATCCCAATTGTGATTTTTTTTAAATTTTGTACTGCATTCTGTAAAATCGAATTATTGATGGATCGGAAGGTGTTAGGACCCCAATAATTGCATATTTAATTGCTCCAATGATCAGTTAATATAAAAAACACAAAATAAAGTTGCATTACTCAACCAGTTCCAAACAGCATGAATTGATCTAGAAGATATTTGTGAAAAAATGTCATTTTCAACTTCTGGCGGCCATTTAGGCGGCCATCTTCGATGGTGAGTTTCAATTTTGGCCCAAAAAAGTGTCATTATGTCTTAGCTTCACTAAAATATATACATTTGTATACATTTTACAATATTTTCCCGCTATAATTTTCATAAAACTGGCTCACTTATAGTTCTAGAAAATGGATCGGGTTGTCGGGGGGTGGGGGTAACAAGTCTCGTTCTTATTAGAAAACGACATGAATATATATTTCTTAAGTTGATCGTATCCATTTAGGGATGTATTTGTTGTAATAGTGCAACGTTCCAGGGGTGTACGCCCATACACACACGTTGGACGAATGCAATCATGTAAATAAAAGTGATTTTTTACGTTTTGAGGGGTGACCCGATGACCCCATTCTTATCTTAAAACCCCAGGAAAAGTTGCTTCTTAAGTTGTGTTTTTATAATTAGCATATCTCAAAGTACTTTGAGACCAAAAATTATGGATGTACGCGAAAGTATAAAAAAAAGTAAAAAATCACGTTTTGGGGTTCAGCATGGGACCCCCTTTCTTATCTGAAAACCCCAGGAAAATCCCTTTCTTAAGTTGTGTTTCCTTAATCAGTACACTTAGGAGTATCATCAAACCAAAATTCATCGATGTACGCTGAAGTGTAAATAGAAGTGATTTTTGGCACTTTTTGGGATTCAGCGGCCCCTAAACCCCAGGAATGCGCAACTTAAGAAATCGGTTTTTCAGAATGTTCCATTATTGATACCAACTTTAGGGGGTCATACATTTTGTACGCAAAAGTGTAAATAGAACATATGCGGGCTCCCTAACTAATAGGTCAGGTACTATAGAAATGGAATTAAGGGGCGTTAGTTCGTTTAAAAACACCATTCTAATTCACTCATCCAGCCTCCAAGCAGGTAAATCCAATTCGGCGACGCTGATTGAGAAGTTGCCCAGGTGAGAACAGATTTAGCTGGCGTAAAATAATTTGATTTTACGCTAACAAGAGGCCTGCTCACCCAGGAAAACATCTTAACCATTACGCGGTTCCCATCGGAAATACCGGACAACGATATAAACAGCGGGAAATTCGAAGTAGAATTATGTTTGAATCGGCTTGATTCAATTTATGTCGGGACAATTCAAGTTATTCAGAGAAACTATATTCACTGAAAGAAGTAATATCACTGTAATATCGAAGCATTGACCACAGTGAGTGTTACATTCCCGTCATTGCAATGCCATGTCAGTTAATGTCAGACCAGATTACACTCCGTATACTTAAGAAAAAAATACACTGCGCATCGGCGTGTATAGTAGAATTTGAACACAAAAAAACTGATTGTAGGACGACGCGAAACAGAGTCCTACAATCAGTTTATGTGGTCAAATTCTACTATACACAGGGGGGGGGGGGTCTGCAATTTTTTTCCGAACACTAGGCGGGGGGGTGGGGGTGTTTCAGCAGCCCGGCTTACACATTTTTTCCTGGCCCTGTAATTTTTTTCCTAGAGTCAAATTGCGTCTATTATGTAATAGGTATACACTTAACTCTTGGTATAGGGGTGTTTGAGTTAACTATCAGTTAATAATGAGGGATGACAACAAGGGGTAATGAAAAGGTCAGCTTGCTAAATGTTTTCACCAAGGATCTATCAATGCACATTGACATGGAAAGGCTCAGATGTAAATAGTTCTATTAAAAATCATTTATGCAACCTGATATAAATGAAAACATAACACAATAATATAATTTTTTCAAATAAATGTAAACTCTTCACTGTACTCTTCAAATAAATATAGACTATTCATAAAACCATAATAAAATATCGCCCCAAGCATGTCTATTTCAACAATGTAATACCTTGGCGCAACTTGACCATGAAACTTGCATTCATGAATATAATGTCTACATATTCGATGTCAAATTGGCGTGATATGGAATTTTGAGTCAATGGATTTCGCGGATTTTTTGGTTCTCTCGGTTTATTTCTGTTCGAAATATGGAACTATATCTTCATGGAGCGAAACACAAGAAAGTTAGGCCTATGTGGATAGTTCATAAACTGTAAACCATTTCCAGTTCAGCAACTCGTTGGCAGATTCTTGTGTCTACAGCATGATTCTTCTGTCGGTTTGAATTAGAATGGGGTTACATGCTGTCTGGTGTGATCTTGGGACATTTATCGTGGGTTTTCCGATGAAAAATATCCGTTTTACTGGCTTCTCGCGTCGCCGGTAAAACTATACAATTTCCATCGTAAAACCCACAGATAAAAGTCCTAAGATCACACCAGACAGCCTGTTTATGCAATCATTTCACAACGGACTTTATATGTAGGAACACGTATTACAAAATGCCATCTTAATTAACTAAATTTCATTAGGTGAACATGCTTTCTCATTTATAATTCCATCAACGTTTTTATAATGCTCGTTCCCGAGATACGGGATAATTGACCTCTATAACATTTCAAAAAAACGGAGAAAGAGAACAGTAGTTAAGTGAATGAACACGCTGACAAAATGTTTATCAAGGCCTATGACATCGTGCTTTTAGTGAAGACATAGTTTGTCTTTCAGATTATGTTTTGTGGTCGATGGAGTGAAATAATGGGTACACTTGAAACTAGAACATATAATGCATGCATGGGCATTTCATTAACTTCGTTGGGGGTGGAAATTATCGGATTTTGTAAGTAATTTTGAGACAGGTCATACACTCGGGATCTACTAAAAGACGGGACGGGACGCTTTTCAGGGACGGAACGGAACGATTTGTCTAAAAGACGGGACGGGACGGAACGAATATTTAAAAGTTATTTTATTCGGAAATGAAAGAGTTTAGAGGCACAAACATGGTCTCAACTTGTTTATTGGTATCTACTCTATACGAATGTGATGTTTTCCCGATAAAATTGAGCGTATGCTGAACGGTGAGCGTTCGAATAACGAAGCATCGAAATTAGGGAAAATTATCACTTCTGGGACGATAATCTAAACACTAAAAGTCATATTTCGTTTACATTTTCATGTTTGGGTGACGGATTTTTGCAGAAAATGCTTGTCTAATATATACTAAATAGTAAAATAGAAGTTTGAACTTGTTTTCTGATGGTAAAAGTAGTCTTTTTTATCGACGGGACGATGACATCCGCATTCTTGAAAAATCTCCATTCCGCCGAACGAAAATCTTCGAAAATCTTAACAGAAAAACTAGCATTATGTTCACATTTTCATGTTTGGGTGACGGATTTTTGCAGAAAATGCTAGTGTACTATATACAAAATAGTAAAGTAGAAGTTTTAACTTGTTTTCTGATGGTAAAACTAGTGTTTTTATCGACGGGACGATGACACCCGCATTCTTGAAAAATCTGCATTCCGCCGAACGAAAATCGTCGAAAATCTTAACAGAAAAACTAGCATTAAGTTCACATTTTCATGTTTGGGTGACGGATTTTTGCAGAAAATGCTAGTCTAATATATACTAAATAGTAAAATAGAAGTTTGAACTTGTTTTCTGATGGTAAAAGTAGTGTTTTTATCGACGGGACGATGACACCTCCATTCTTGAAAAATCTCCATTCCGCAGAACGAAAATCTTCGAAAATCTTAACAGAAAAACTAGCATTATGTTCACATTTTCAAGTTTGGGTGACGGATATTTGCAGAAAATGCTAGTCTAATATATACTAAATAGTAAAATAGAAGTTTGAACTTGTTTTCTGATGGTAAAAGTGGTGTTTTTATCGACAAGTTCAAACTTCTATAAATGAACATAATGCTAGTTTTTCTGTTAAGATTTTCGAAGATTTTCGTTCGGCGGAATGCAGATTTTTCAAGAATGCGGATGTAATCGTCCCGTCGATAAAAACACCACTTTTACCATCAGAAAACAAGTTCAAACTTCTATTTTACTATTTAGTATATATTAGACTATCATTTTCTGCAAATATCCGTCACCCAAACATGAAAATGTGAACATAATGCTAGTTTTTCTGTTAAGATTTTCGACGATTTTCGTTCGGCGGAATGGAGATTTTTCAAGAATGGAGGTGTCATCGTCCCGTCGATAAAAACATTACTTTTACCATCAGAAAACAAGTTCAAACTTCTATTTTACTATTTAGTATATATTAGACTAGCATTTTCTGCAAAAATCCGTCACCCAAACATGAAAATGTGAACATAATGCTAGTTTTTCTGTTAAGATTTTCGAAGATTTTCGTTCGGCGGAATGCAGATTTTTCAAGAATGCGGATGTCATCGTCCCGTCGATAAAAACACTACTTTTACCATCAGAAAACAAGTTCAAACTTCTATTTTAATATTTAGTATATATTAGACTAACATTTTCTGCAATAATCCGTCACCCAAACATGAAAATGTGAACATAATGCTAGTTTTTCTGTTAAGATTTTCGAAGATTTTCGTTCGGCGGAATGGAGATTTTTCAAGAATGCGGATGTCATCGTCCCGTCGATAAAAACACTACTTTTATCAGCAGAAAACAAGTTCAAACTTCTATTTTACTATTTAGTATATATTAGACAAACATTTTCTGCAATAATCCGTCACCCAAACATGAAAATGTAAACGAAATATGACTTTTAGTGTTTAGATTATTGTCCCAGAAGTGATAAATTTCCCTAATTTCGACGCTTCGTTATTCGAACGCTCACCGTTCAGCATACGCTCAATTTTATCGGGAAAACATCACATTCATATAGAGTAGATACCAATAAACAAGTTGAGACCATGTTTGTGCCTCTAAACTCTTTCATTTCCGAATAAAATGACTTTTAAATATTCGTTCCGTCCCGTCCTGTCTTTTAGACAAATCGTTCCGTCCCGTCCCGGAAAAGCGTCCCGTCCCGTCTTTTAGTAGATCCCCATACACTCTACTTTCTCTTGTCACCCGTGACGTCACAAACTATAGGGAGAAAAGTCTGGACTCGTTCCTAGATGTTCAGCCTCCTCTACGCTAAGGCGCAACGTTCAGACATGTAGCGACTAGTAAGTGCAGACATAACTTTTATGGGGATTACGTCATTGATATATATATATATATATAGCGTCACCATACATCCCCCAGGTAACCAGTGTCAGGAGCAAAGGAAAGCAGTATAGCTATACTACGTCATTAGCTCACAGTAGGGGCGGAATTCCGCCCCATAAGAAGGTGGCACTTACTATATACTCTGACGGCGGAAGCGTTATGTTGGAACAGTGACAGGAGTTAGCCATTATTAGTATTATTATTGTTTATTGACCTCCAAGTATGAAGAGCATATATACATATCAGTTACAGAAAATATGTGGTAACGAGACCATTGTAAGTGGACTATACAACAGCTTCTATTTACAAGGAAGGACATTGTATACATAAATTGGAAAGATGTGTACATTGTACGACGAGCAAGGTAAAAACGAGTATATGCGAAAACATTGTAGATGCGGGTGGCAAGGAGGCCAGATCATAGTTGAAAATTGTCCACATGAGAGGCATATTGCATCAAATGTCATGTGAATGTCATCTTTTAAAATAAGTATGGTTTTTGGCTTAGGCATGCGCATAGGACACAAAACATCTATTTCGCGAGTATTGCGCGTGCGCGCGCTGTGACCTTCATTGTGAGGTATGAAAACCCGACTGTCAATCATTTTGTCTCGTTTATCGAGTTTAACTGAGCAATAACAATCAGACTTCTCGGATTTTGTGAGCTACAGACGACAATTACATGCATCCCAAACTTGAAAATCGCTGTCAACTTCTAGGCAAACAATGACGTTTACTACGGTTTAGTCTGTAGGATTGTTTCAGTGCAGGAATCAATTATATTAACTTATAGGCGCTCTAGTCATCACAAAACGAGTTTGAGAACTCATATTTATTAATTATGACCATGAGATATAAATAAATTTCGAATTCAACTTCAAGTCTGGAGTAGTTAAACTATAAAATTTTATGCATTTGTTGTGTTAAGAATTGGAAGCAGATTATAATCAATCACACTCTATAACTCGACCAACATCATCCATGCTAATCCGCTCTCCAACCATACCTATATAGCTATTTGACAACCATACTTATTTGTCAAAAAATCAATACTTATTTTGCAAACGATAAAATGTCATGTTAATGTTAGAAGCCTTAAAACAATTGTAAAATCGGTATGCGGTTCTGCTTCCAGATGTTCTTTTAGTGTGATAGTCTTAAAAGATGACTCCCATCATCCCCGATAATCCGCTCTAAAACCATACTGAGCTATTTGACAACCATACTTATCTGTCAGAAAAATCAATATTTATTTTACTTACAAATTAAAACAAAGGTCGGATCACTAAAATAAGTATGCAACTCCATTGCCATATTTGACCTTTTTGTATGATTATCTAGATGAAAATGTTCCTGCTAATCCCTCTCCAGTCTTCAAAATACCTATGTGACAACCATACTTAATGGTCAGGAAAATCAATACTTATTTTTGCAAACGAAAAAATGTCTTGTTAATGTTAGAAGCCTTAAAACAATTGTAAAATCGGTATGCATTTCTGGTTCTAAACGTTCTTTTAGAATGATAATCTTAAAAGATTACTCCCCGATAGTATGGTCTCCAACCACACCGAACTATTTGACAACCATACTAATTTATCAGAAAAATAAATAATTGTTTTAGAAACGAAAAAATATTATGTCAATGTTAGAAACATGAAAATAAAACAATTGTTAAATAAGTATAATCCAGTGTTATTCCCAAATGTTTTTTAATCTTGGCCAAAATCACCCTGCTATATAACTCCTCTCCAGGTATAATGACTTATTTGACAACCATACTTAATTACTTATTTGTCATAAAAAACAATACATATTTTACTAATAAAAATATGTTGGGTTGTTAAGCCTTAAACAATTTAAGAATAACTAGGATTTAAATTTCTGAAATGCCAGAAATTTTATACTTCCATGGAATATTTAATTTTTAATGAACACAATCTTTATATTATATGGAAATTATATATTAAATAATCAAAAGAAATTAATGAGAAAAAGATCATAGACATGGATTGTAAGTTCAGAATTTCGACCTGTTGGTAATTATTAATAACATATGCGGATTTAATTGTTAAAACTGTCGTGGCGATTACTGCCCTTAGTCTCTTGTTACGATTGTTATAATGATACTAATATTATGCAATACGCCACTACCCTGGCGGCTAATTTATAACAAACACTCTCACACTACATAAGCGAAATACTACATACCATTGTAGGCCATGAAAGTCTTAAGATATATATCATTAACTAGAAGGTGACTCGACTTCGTCCGGGCTATTCAAAAAACAAATTTCAAGTCGATTGCTCCACCCGTTTCCTAGATCTGCGCATGCGCGAAGCTGGTGTCGCACGGGCTCGGCGACCCGATAAAATTCGTATCCGGGGCAAGATACATTCACATACCAAATTTCAAGTCGATAGCTACGCCCGTTTCCGAGATATATAGCCTAATGTCATTTGCGGATACCTCGGCCGGTGATGAGTTAACGCGACATCGGCCTGTTAAGAGTTAACGCGATCACGTCACGATATGTTGATGGCGTAATATATTTGTTTACGCAATGATTTTCGATGAGCGAAGCATGATCCTGTGTTCTTAATTAAGGTAGAAACTTTAAACGTACACAGGCGTGTGATACATCATTGGAAAGGTGAAACGCCACAGATTCTAACCGTGCAAATTATATGACTGGCAATTTATTATTCGCGCTATATCGAATCGATTTGTGAGCACCGAACTGAAATATATTAGCGCAAAACGGCGTAAAAACAGATTTGACCTCGGCACGTGAAAAGTTGAACTCGCACGAACAAATTAATAGGCCTATGTTACTCGTGGCCCGAAAATACCCACACGTACCAAGTTTCATCGAAATTGGTTGAGTCGTTTTTGAGTCCATCGATTACACACAAACAAACACACACACACACAGATCTTTCAAAATATATAATAGACTAGAAGGTGACCCGACTTCGTCCGGGGTTTGACCTTGAATTGTCTATTCTGAAGGCCAAGGTCAAGTGGGGTCACGATTTGACTCGTCCAAAACACTGCCAGAACAAAAGTACCCGACAAAAGTACCCGTCGAAATCCATCCGGTTTTACCCGATTTGACCTTTTAACCCGATTTTATTTCCACTCAAGTATATAAACGCGCCACATTTACACACGTAAAGATAAATTACCATCGGTGCCCGAGATATCGCCAAGACGTCTGAAACAGTCATATGCATCGGCCGATTGAGCGTTAACGTGATCTAACGTTATGAACTCTAACGACGTCATAGAAGTTACGCATTGTTTTTACCCTGATAGAAGATCGTAAAAACAGGCGTAAAAACAGATTTGACCTCGACACGTGAAAAGTTGACCTCGGATCTGAAAATCAATAGG
Organism: Siphonodentalium dalli; assembly: GCA_032622095.1. Taxonomy (NCBI): domain Eukaryota; kingdom Metazoa; phylum Mollusca; class Scaphopoda; order Gadilida; family Siphonodentaliidae; genus Siphonodentalium; species Siphonodentalium dalli. The sequence continues at coordinate 184,433,643 of CP136062.1, forward strand.
CCTATGTTACTCCTGACCCGAAAGTACCCCCACATACCAAATTTCATCGAAATTGGCTCAGCCATTTTTGAGTCCATCGATTACACACACACACACACCCACACACAGATACACACACACATATCTTTCAAAATATATAATAGACTAGAAGGTGACCCGACTTCGTCCGGGCTTTGACCTTGAATTGTCCATTTTGAAGGTCAAGGTCAAGTGGGGTCACGATTTGACCAGTCCAAAAACACTGCCCGGACAAAAGTACCCGTCAAACGTGCCCGTCGAAATCCATCCGGTTTTACCCGATTTGACCTTGAATTGATCATTTTGAAGGTCAAGGTCTGGTCGGGGTCACGATTGGACCCGTCCAAAACAATCGGTGAACGTATCAAATTTCGTCGAAATCCCATCAAAATTGGCGATTTAACCTTGAAGTTACCCAATTTCAAGGTCAAGGTCACGTCGCACGGGCAAATGAATATGCTTATGAGACTCGCCATAAGAAAGTACCCCCAAATACCAAGTTTCATCGAAATCCCGTGATATTCGGGCGTTTGACCTTGAAATGACCCGATTTCAAGGTCAAGGTGACGTCGCACGGACAAATTAATATGCCTATGTTCGTCCCCGGCCGAAAATATCCCCACATACCAAGTTTTCATCGAAATCGGCAGGGCCATTTTCGAGTCCATCGATTACAGACATACAGACAGACAGACACACACACAGATCTTCCAAAATATATAATAGACTAGCTGATGTGCCCGACGTTGTCCTGGCTATTCAAAAACCAAATTTCAAGTCGATAGCTCTACCCAGCCCGAAATTTCAAGTCGATAGCTCAACCCGTTTCCGAGATCTCGTCTGCGCATGCGCGAAGCTGGCGTCGCACGGGCTCGCCGAACCGATAAAATTCGTACCCGGGGCAAGATACATTCACATACCAAATTTAAAGTCAATAGCTCAACCCGTTTCCGAGATCTCGTCTGCGCATGCGCGAAGCTGGCGTCGCACGGGCTCGCCGACCCGATAAAATTCGTATCCGGGGCAAGATACATTTACATACCAAATTTCAAGTCGATAGCTCCACCCGTTTCCGAGATCTCGTCTGCGCATGCGCGAATCTGGCGTCGCACGGGCTCGGCGACCCGATATAATTAGTATTCGGGGCAAGATACATTCACGTACCACATTTCAAGTCGATAGCTCCACCCGTTTCCGAGATCTCGTCTGCGCATGCGCTGCACGGGCGTCGCACGGGCTCGCCAATACGACAACGACGACCGCCTGGTCAAACTACACACACGTGCCAAATTTCGTCCCGATCGGTCGAGAATCGTAGATTTGTATTAATGACATACATACAGACATACAAACAGACATACAAACAGATTGTATCAAAATATATATGAGACTAGCTGATGTGCCCGACGTTGTCCGGGCTATTCAAAAACCAAATTTCAAGTCGATAGCTCTACCCAGCCCGAAATTTCAAGTCGCTAGCTCAACCCGTTTCCGAGATCTCGTCTGCGCATGCGCGAAGCTGGCGTCGCACGGGCTCGCCGAACCGATAAAATTCGTACCCGGGGCAAGATGCATTCACATACCAAATTTAAAGTCGATAGCTCAACCCGTTTCCGAGATCTCGTCTGCGCATGCGCGAAGCTGGCGTCGCACGGGCTCGGCGATCGGATAAATTTCGTATTCGGGGCAAGATACATTCACATACCAAATTTCAAGTCGATAGCTCCACCCATTTCCGAGATCTCGTCTGCGCATGCGCTGCACGGGCGTCGCACGGGCTCGCCAATACGACAACAACCACCGCCTGGACAAACTACACACACGTACCAAGTTTCGTTCCGATCGGTCGAGAATCGTAGATTTGTATCAATGACAGACAAACATACAAACATACAGACAAACAGACAGAGGTCTTCAAAATATATATGAGACTAGCAGGTTAGCCCGCCACCGGCGGCTTGTCCGAAACATGACATTTATATATATATATTTTTTTTATTTTTTTTTTAGCTCCACGCGTTTCAATGTTGTACCCGGTAGCTCCACCAGTTTCCGAGATCTGGTCTGCGCATGAAAATTTGTACCCGGCGCAAGATACATTCACATGCCAAATTTCAAGTCGATAGCTCCACCCGTTTCCAAGATCTCGTCTGCGCATGCGCTGCACGGCCGTCGCACGGGCTCGGACACCCGATAAAATTTGTACCCGGCGCAAGATACATTCACATAGCAAATTTCAAGTCGATAGCTCCACCCGTTTCCAAGATCTCGTCTGCGCATGCGCTGCACGGGCGTCGCACGGACTCACGACCCGATAAAATTTGTACCCGGCGCAAGATACATTCACATACCAAATTTCAAGTCGATAGCTCCACCCGTTTTCGAGATCTCGTCTGCGCATGCGCTGCACGGGCGTCGCACGGACTCACGACCCGATAAACTTTGTACCCGGCGCAAGATACATTCACATACCAAATTTCAAGTCGATAGCTCCACCCGTTTCCGATATCTCGTCTGCGCATGCGCTGCACAGGCGTCGCACGGGCTCGCCAATACGACAACGACCACCGCCTGGTCAAACTACACACACGTACCAAGTTTCGTCCCGATCGGTCGAGAATCGTAGATTTGTATGAAGTACAACACACACACATACATAAATATATAAGAGAGATATGTAAATTAGATAGATTGTATCAAAATATATAGGAGAGATATGTAAATGATCTACACACCATTGCTGGTGTTTGTCAAAGTTTAGTGGGGTATATCAATACTCATTCACGATCATATCATTGAGGTCCGGAGGGTATGGGCTATCTCTCGAATACAAGGAGTTCTCAAAATATATAGAACAGAAGATAGATGAATGAATTTAAGCCATTAATTAGCGCAAAGTACACTTGTGACTTGTGTGCTCTACGAATGATGCAAACAACACGGTAATTATAATGGAAATTAATAAACGGCTGGAGTCATAAATAAATTTTCATTATAAATACCATGTTATTTTATTCGTTCATAGAGTGTATTTTGCACTAATACATGTCTCAAATTCATCCATTTGTTGCATAAACTCTGTTGATTATAAACGGAGATGGTCACACAAATGGTCGGATTTAGTGTACAGTCCCCCTTTAAGCTATCCATGCCCAGAGTCGTAATTTCGCTAAAATCCGGATTGAGAATCCGAAGCCGATGACGGGGGCGGGGCTAATTCCCGATTCTAGGTCAGATTTTGAAATCCACGTGGTCTCCGAAACTATGTTTAATGTTCTTCCCAGCGTCAAACATGGCTCATGTATTTGACACAAGTATCATTTGTATCTTATATTTATAAAGTTCATGTTTGTTGTGAAAGTCATGCTTTTCTTCTATGTGTATATACTCGGCACATAATTTGCTGCCAATCCGACTTAATCGCATCTTCTTTTTTTCAAGTTAAAGTGTGTTTATTGATGATGGCAAGCATATCTAAACGTGACAGCTCTAGGCCTCCTGAATCAAATTCCGAAGATGCTGTGAAGAACACACGAAACTTGTCAGTGGAACAGGGACGTGACGACAGGGGTTGGTTGGGTGTGCCTCGACCCCCACCCCGAACTTTGGTACAATTTGCTAAGCTGTGCAGTCAGTCATACGTGAGGAAAATCCGATTTTAAATAAATACATGTACAAACCAGTGATCTGTATATATGTTCAACTTGTTTTGGTAGTCATGTTGCTTTGCCATTACTAATTATTTATTTTTTCAGTGTAATAACATATGGGAGAGGGGGTGGTACCCTTAAGTGAGTCAGTACTTGTCCCCCAATTCCTTTGTATGTATAAACAAATGTATGTGTTATCTACATACAAATGTATGTGTTATCAAAATTTGACATATATTTGAAATAAATATATCTAAACTAAACTTTGGTACATTCCAGCAGTCGGAAATTTCATGCATGACACAACATTAGTTTGACATTAATCTGACACCATATATAGGTTGACATTGTTCTCATTGTTTGATTTTTTCAACCAGTAAAAGTTGGTAATTTTCCAATCTTAGTGTTTGTCAGATTGGATATTTCCAAGGGGAGCAAATTGAATTCTGCGAACCTGTGAGATTGATGTTTGGTTCAATGGGGGGGGGGGGTGCAGTTGGCCGGAAATTTGAGGAAACTTCTAGCCACGTCCCTAGAACATGTGTCTGTTGTCTGTACAGAGACTATTGTTCAAAACGACTGAATTTAACGAAACAAAACATGTTAAACATGAAATTGCTATAACTTTAAGACTAGATGATAGTACATACGTGTATCTGATAATCCATCGATACCATATAATCCTACTATTTCTTGAATAAGAAGAAACATTATAATAACGAACACAGCAGAAGACATATCCATGCAGGTTCAAATGAATTCGGTCAATGGTGACGTATCCGCCGAATTCGAAATCGACATGCGTTCGGGCGGTATTTTAAGGATGGAATTATGAAATGGACATATGAAAGTGACAATCAACAATGATTTGCAATTGCTTCGCCATCAACCGAAGTGCTCCCCCAGCGTTACTATCAATAGCGTTATTATTTGGCTGCAGTAATATTCTCCCAGTTTACATTCAATAAAACAAATTTGTCTCCGCATTTAAAATTCTGTGATATAGATCGTTTATATTCTGCAATAATTTGTACACAAGAGACGGATTCTTATGTTTTATTGTGTTTTTAAACTCTGAGGTGGCGAAATCTCGGTTTGTTTACATTACGAACATTTGAGTCCGTAATCGGAATCCGAATCCCAATCGGATTACCACGAAATTGAGATTACGGTCTGTTCGTTTACTGATTCTGGCAATTTCTGGTCTGTTCTTTTGCCGAACTAAGTCGTACGGGGACCAATCTGTAATCTGAATCCAGAATCTGAATCGGATTTTAGCGAAATAACGCCTCAGCCAAGCCCGACAGAAAAATCAACCGTCACTCAAAGAGGGCACGTCCTTTCTCTGGGCGGCGACTCTGAGCGATGAATTGGAATGAAAATGACCGCTAGCTGGTGTTGAGTTCTTTATATCTATATTATATCCTAATTAGGAGATAATATCTCCCAATTAGGAGACACTAAGTCCTAATTAGGAGATAATAACTCCTGTATCTCCTAATTAGGAGATAATATCTCCTAATTAGGAGATAGTATTAGGAGATACTAAGTCCTAATTAGAATATAATATCTCCTAATTAGGAGATACTAAGTCCTAATTAGGGGATACTATCTCCTACTTAGGGAGATACTATATCTCATAGTATTTTTTGTTAGGTGGCACTAAAATGCTTCCATACATATTTGACGCTTTTGTATGATTGGCTGCGGACACACGTATCACGGTAGCGATGACATAGTAGGTGTGACAATTTATTATGGTGGAGTTTGGTGACAATTGGTTAATTGGTCGAGTCGACTCATTATGCGGAAACTCAGCGAGCAACATAACCAGCTATGGCACAAAAATATGACGACAGATTGTCACAAAATAAGTACTATAATAAATTGTCACACCTACCATGCCATCGCATTGTGGTATACGTGTATCCGCAGCCATTATTTAGATAAAAATCGTTCATGATAATCCCTCTCCAGTCTCCAATACATTTGTGCCAACCATACTTATTTGTGACAAAAATCAATACTTATTTTGCAAACGACAAAATGTCTTGTAAATGTTAGAATCCTTAAAACAATTGTAAAATCGGTACGCATTTCTGCTTCCAGATGTTCTTTAGTTTGGTAATCTTAAAAGAGGACACCCGTCATCCCCGATAATCCGCTTTCAAGTCATATTATACCCATTTTTTGACAACCAGTATACTTATTTGTCAGAAAAATCAATACTTATTTTGCAAACGAAAATATTTCTTGTTAATGTTAGAAGCATTAAAGCAATTGTACAATCGGTATGCATTTCTGCTTCCAGATGTTCTTTAGTATGATAATCTTAAAAGATGACACCCGTTATCCCCGATAATCAGCTATCCAGTCATACCGAGCTATTTGACAACCATACTTATTTGTCGGAAAAATCAATACTTATTTTGCAAACGCAAATATTTCATGTTAATGTTAGAAGCATTAAAGCAATTGTACAATCGGTATGCATTTCTGCTTCCAGATGTTCTTTAGTATGATAATCTTAAATGATGACACCCGTTATCCCCGATAATCCGCTATCCAGTCATACCGAGCTATTTGACAACCATACTTATTTGTCAGAAAAATCAATACTTATTTTGCAAACGAAAATATTTCTTGTTAGTGTTAGAAGCATTAAAGCAATTGTACAATCGGTATGCATTTCTGCTTCCAGATGTTCTTTAGTATGATAATCTTAAAAGATGACACCCTTTATCCCCGATAATCCGCTATCCAGTCATACCGAGCTATTTGACAACCATACTTATTTGTCAGAAAAATCAATACTTATTTTGCAAACGAAAATATTTCTTGTTAGTGTTAGAAGCATTAAAGCAATTGTACAATCGGTATGCATTTCTGCTTCCAGATGTTCTTTAGTATGATAATCTTAAAAGATGACACCCTTTATCCCCGATAATCCGCTATCCAGTCATACCGAGCTATTTGACAACCATACTTATTTGTCGGAAAAATCAATAGTTATTTTGCAAACGAAAATATTTCATGTTAATGTTAGAAGCATTAAAGCAATTGTACAATCGGTATGCATTTCTGTTTCCAGATGTTCTTTAGTATGATAATCTTAAAAGATGACACCCGTTATCCCCGATAATCGTTATCCAGTCATACCGAGCTATTTGACAACCATACTTATTTGTCGGAAAAATCAATACTTATTTTACTTACAAATTTAAAAAAAAATGTGGGTTCTGTATAATAAGTATGCAATTTAATTCTCATATTTAACCTTTTTGTATGATTATCTAGATAGAAATTGTTCATGATAATTCCTCTGCAGTCTCCAACCATGTCTATATAGCCTACATAAGTGCCAACCATACTTATTTGTCAGAAAAATCAATACTTATTTTGCAAACGAAACCATGTCTTGTTAAAGTTAGACGCCTTAAAACAATTGTACAATCGGTATGCATTTCTGCTTCCAGGTGTTCTTTTTTATGATAATCTTAAAAGATGACACCCGTTATAATTATCCCCGATATTCAGCTTTACAGTCATATACCGAACAATATTTGACAACAATACTTATTTGTGGGAAAAATCAATACTTATTTTACTTACAAATTAAAACAAGTGATTATGTGAGTGGGTCTAAATGACCGCGAACCGTTTATTGGGAATTTGGGATTGAGGCCCTGGAGGATTTGGAATGGCAGTATGTCCTCCCCCACGACCCACTTAGGAATGATGTTGGGTTTTATAAATGGTGATATAACAATGAAAAATGATGGGAAAATGATCTAAACTTTTTTTTTACTTCTTCTTTTTCGCTTTTCTCCCTAATTATGTATACTGTTTCTGCGTTTCAATTGTTCTTTTTCTTCTTCCCTCGAGTGGTCTTGATGGCCCCTGGTGGTGGTTTCCTGTCGGTCCTACCAGAGGTCTATCATACCCTATTAGGCCACTTCAAGTAAATGTTGCTACTGGTGTGACCTCTTACTGCAAAACCACTTCAAGTCAGCATGCATGCATGTGTATGTATGGTCATGGTTGGTCCATGGACACAATGCACCGACTGGAAAGAGTTCACATCGTGCGAGACTTGCATGGCTTGGGATTAAAGGGTACTGTACACGGAATCCGGCTATTTATGAGACCATCTCCTTTTATACTCAACACTAGCAGGTTAGCCCGCCACTGGCGTGCTTGGTCAGAAACATGACATTTTTTAAATACATTTTTTAACGATTGATTCGTTAATTGAACTGAATGGTCAGAATACAGAATTGAAAACGCGAGGAGACAATCAATGAGTTAATTCTGCCTTTATATCAAGAGAAATTATGGTCTCACCATGGACCAGTAACAATTCAAGTACAAAAGTTAATTAAATTGTAAATTGTTTTCGTCCCATGGCTTTGTTTCAGAAACATGACATTTTTGTAATTATTTTGTTTTTATTTATTTTTGTTTTTTATTTTTTAATATGAATTTAATGTTTTTTAAATTTAATTTTTTGTTTCTGGCGGAAAAATTTACCCGTAGAAATCCCCCCTTCCTAGGAACGACAGACAACGCATTCTTTGTTTCGTGAAATCTCTCTACGATAACATTGCATTGAATTTAAAACAAACGCTTCCCGTCGGGAAATCTGTCTGCATAATATTTCGAGTCTGCCGTACCCGTCGTAATGTCGTGAAATCTCGACTGCATAATAGATAACATTGCATTGAATCTGTTGTTGGCATTCAGGGCTTCGGGCCGTTGTTGTTGGCATCACGGCTCCCCGAAAACTCTCACATTGCCGAAAACGTGTATTTAGTAATATCGTTGTTGTTGATATTTGCGGCTTGGGGGCTATTTTCTCGCCAACAATGTCGTTGGCGTTCACGGTTTGGGGCAGTGTGTATAGCTGCGTGAGTTAGCAGGAATCGAGGGGTGTAAGTTTAGAGCTTGTTTATATGAATGTTTCGGAAATAGACTAAGATTTTCAGCCGTAACAAAAAATGTCTTATAAGCCGACATTGCCGTGGGGATGCCCGTTCCTACACGCGTTTTCGATTCTATGAAGTACCCACATATATACACACATACACACATATATCCGATCGGTCGAGGTGTTGGTATCTGATGCAAAAGACGAAATTGTGAGTGTTGGTCAATAGTCCCCGCCGTGAACCTCATCGTCGCAAAGAGCGGACAGTCAATTAACCCCATTGTGAACCTCAATTACCAACACGACGTAAACATGTGTTACGTTCTAAAAATAGGAAAGCACTTTCTCTCGTAGGTAGCAAGTTTGAGCTCAATCGGCATTCCCTGGAATTTCCCGTAGATTGGCAGATTAATATAATTCCAGTAGCTTTATAACGGTATATCTGGGGAGAAATCTGATGCTATATTCGTGATCATCTGGGATGATTTCGGTATATATATATATACTGTAAAAACAAAGCGCCCCATCCGTGCTCGCAGGGTTGGTTAGAAACAAATGTTTTTTTTAATTTAATGTATGTTCCGTATATCTCTCTGCAGATGCAAATAACGTTGAATGGCAAACAGACGCTCTTTATAGCGATGCGTAAAAAACAAACGCTCATTAAATAATCACTTGATTAACCCCCGCCGTGCCTTTGCTGTGATTTGGGAGTGGATAAATGGTGATCATGGCTTCTCGAAAACCCGACTACGGCGGTGTCGGTGAGATTTGACACTTACATAGGAAGTTTGAGCTCAATCTGTACACGCGTTTTGGATTCTATGAAGTACACACACACACATATATATATACGAAGTCTCAACATATATAGTACTAGAAGGTGACCCGACTTCGTCCGGGCTTTGACCTTGAATTGTCCATTTTGAAGGTCAGGGTCAAGTGGGGTCACGATTTGACCAGTCCAAAAACACTGCCCGGTCAAAAGTACCCGACAAACGTGCCCGTCGAAATCCATCCGGTTTTACCCGATTTGACCTTGAATTGATTTATGTGAAGGTCAAGGTCTGCTCGGGGTCACGATTGGACCCGTCCAAAACAACAAAACTAACCCCACGTATCAAATTTCGTCGAAATCCCATCAAAATTGGCGATTTTGACCTTGAAGTTACCCGATTTCAAGGTCAAGGTCACGTCGCACGGGCAAATGAATATGCTTATGAGACTCGCCATAAGAAAGTACCCCCACATACCATGTTTCATCGAAATCCCATGATATTCGGGCGTTTGACCTTGATATTACCCGATTTCAAGGTCAAGGTCACGTCGCACGGACAAATAAATATGCCTATGTTCGTCTCCGGCCGAGAAAAAAACCCCAAATACCAAATTTCATCGAAATTGGCTTAGCCGTTTTTGAGTTCATCGATTTCAAACACACACACACACAGATCTTTCAAAATATATAATAGATAGATAGATAATATATATGAGATGAATGAATTTAAGCCATTAATTAGCGCAAAGTACACTTGTGACTTGTGTGCTCTGCGAATGATGCAAACAACATGGTAATTATAATGGAAATTAATAAACGGCTGGAGTCATAAATAAATTTTCATTATAAATACCATGTTATTTTATTCGTTCATAGAATGTATTTTGCACTAATACATGTCTCAAATTCATCCATTTGTTGCATAAACTCTGTTGATTATAAACGGAGATGGTCACACAAATGGTCGGATTTAGTGTACAGTCCCCCTTTAAGCTATCCATGCCCAGAGTCGTAATTTCGCTAAAATCCGGATTGAGAATCCGAAGCCGATTACGGGGGCGGGGCTAATTCCCGATTCTAGGTCAGATTTTGAAATCCACGTGGTCTCCGAAACTATGTTTAATGTTCTTCCCAGCGTCAAACATGGCTCATGTATTTGACACAAGTATCATTTGTATCTTATATTTATAAAGTTCATGTTTGTTGTGAAAGTCATGCTTTTCTTCTATGTGTATATACTCGGCACATAATTTGCTGCCAATCCGACTTAATCGCATCTTCTTTTTTTCAAGTTAAAGTGTGTTTATTGATGATGGCAAGCATATCTAAACGTGACAGCTCTAGGCCTCCTGAATCAAATTCCGAAGATGCTGTGAAGAACACACGAAACTTGTCAGTTGAACAGGGACGTGACGACAGGGGTTGGTTGGGTGTGTCTCGACCCCCACCCCGAACTTTGGTACAATTTGCTAAGCTGTGCAGTCATTCATACGTGAGGAAAATCAGGATTATTTTGACTAATTGTTTCAAATAATGATACGTGCAAGCCAACAAACGCAACGAACAAACCCGATTTTAAATAAATACATATACAAACCAGTGAGCTGTATATATGTTCAACTTGTTTTGGTAGTCATGTTGCTTTGCCATTACTAATTATTTATTTTTTCAGTGTAATAACATATGGGAGAGGGGGTACCCTTAAGTGAGTCAGTACTTGTCCCCCAATTCCTTTGTATGTATAAACAATGTATGTGTTATCTACATACAAATGTATGTGTTATCAAAATTTGACATATATTTGAAATAAATATATCTAAACTAAACTTTGGTACATTCCAGCAGTCGGACATTTCATGCATGACACAACATTAGTTTGACATTAATCTGACACCATATATAGGTTGACATTGTTCTCATTGTTTGATTTTTTCAACCAGTAAAAGTTTGTAATTTTCCAATCTTAGTGTTTGTCAGATTGGATATTTCCAAGGGGAGCAAATTGAATTCTGCGAACCTGTGAGATTGATGTTTGGTTCAATGGGGGGGGGGGGGGGGGTGCAGTTGGCCGGAAATTTGAGGAAACTTCTAGCCACGTCCCTAGAACATGTGTCTGTTGTCTATACAGAGACTATTGTTCAAAACGACTGAATTTAACGAAACAAAACATGTTAAACGTGAAATTGCTATAACTTTAAGACTAGATGATAGTACATACGTGTATCTGATAATCCATCGATACCATATAATCCTACTATTTCTTGAATAGGAAGAAACATTATAATAACGAACACAGCAGAAGACATATCCATGCAGGTTCATATGAATTCGGTCAATGGTGACGTATCCGCCGAATTCGAAATCGACATGCGTTCGGGCGGTTTTGTATATAAGAAGGTGTATGTACATCCAACCGAAAGCCAATGACTGGCGGTAGCGCATGTTCCAAGGTGCCCGACACTATATGCTATAAATTTGGAAAGTCACTGTAAGCTAGTGTTTCGTGTCTATTTTTATTCGCCGACTACTCGTCAGGGGACAGGCGATTTAATTAGATAAGTTGACATTTTATATGTCTGTTAACATGTATTCCATGTGTATATAGTTTGGGCCACGTCATGTGGTTTTGTTGGATTTGCAAATTTCATGCAATCATTCTGTTAACATGTATTCCATGTGTAAATAGTTTTTGCCACGTCATGTGGGATTGTAGGATTTGCAATTTTCATGCAATCATTCTGTTGGATGGTTTGTAGTTTCAGCCTCTCAGCGTTCGCTGCCGATGTGAAAACTGCATGTCGGGTCGCTTTAAGATAGACCTGACTTCTAACCAGTTTAAACTGGTTAATCTCCGAGGTTAGCCGATTGAATGCGAGTTGTGATAAGCAAAAATCATGCTGGGTTGGTAATGTTACCGAATAGCGCCCACGACGTGCGGTATCCCTTTGTGGTTACTTCACATGTGCGAATGTTACAAGTGTGAAAGTTTGATCCGTGATTAATCACTTGTTAGTGAATCGTTAGGACAATTGAAATCTCTTTGTGTGAGAGGGTTATCGCTGTTGCGTCAAGAATTAATTGATCAAAATGAATCAGCTTGTTTGATCAAAATATAGCGTCTGTCAGTGTAGCGATTGAGGAAATTCTAGTTCCTGTATTTGAGAGTCGAACTCAGTGACCTTCTCACGGAGGCCCGGTTCCATTACGTAACAGGTTGTGGCGTTCTGGTCTCGTCGGTATTAAAGACGCTTGGCATTTTTATGAGAAATTATCAGCTCACGGCCATTTTCCGGCTAAATATTAACCCTTGACTTCTAAGGAACGCAGCTTAGTTAGGCGTTTAGATTGAATAAAGAGCGTTTTTTCGACAATATTTCACCCAATTTGCGGGTACGTCGGAAGACCAGACGTGGTGGTTCCTCAAATATTTCCTGCATTGAGGCTTCTTTGGAAAGAATTCCCCAGTTGTCCTTCAGGATATTACCAATTCTTTTGGCGCCTGGGTGGTATATCGTGCACATTGTCGGTTTTATATTTGTATTGTTTATATTTTTGGTTTTGCATTTCAAAAGTTCATTTCGTTTGTCAAATGTGACAGTATTAGAATATTGTTCTATTTCTTTTGCGCTGTAGCCCCTGTTTCTGAGTCTGTCGGCAAACATTCCGCGTTTAATGTCAAAATCCTTCTTGTTGTTGGAATTTCGTAGGTGTCTCGTGCATTCACCAATGATGAATGATTTAAAGTTATTCGTTGAGTGACTCGATTCCCGATGTAAATATTGAAAAGAATCTGTCGGTTTGGTGTGGCATTTTAGATCCAGATTTGTATATAAAATGGTGTATGTACATCCAACCGAAAGCCAATGACTGGCGGTAACGCAAGTTCCAAGGTGCCCGACACTATATGCTATGAATTTGGAAAGTCACTTTAAGCTAGTGTTTCGTGTCTATTTTTATTCGTCGACTACTCGTCAGGGGACAGGCGATTTAATTAGGTAAGTTGACATTTTATATGTCTGTTAACATGTATTCCATGTGTATATAGTTTGGGCCACGTCATGTGGTGTTGTTGGATTTGCAAATTTCATGCAATCATTCTGTTAACATGTATTCCATGTGTATATAGTTTTTCCACGTCATGTGGGATTGTTGGATTTGCAATTTTCATGCAATCATTCTGTTGGATGGTTTGTAGTTTGTCTTATTTGACTCGCCGTTAATCTTAGTCTGACATATTTCTGACTGTAGCGTCAATAGTTTCAACCTCTCCGCGTTCGTTGCGATGTGAAGACTGCATGTTTCCGATATTTTGATATGTGTATAGTATATAGCCAGCACGTGGCAGTTCAGCCGTCAATCACGCTTTAAGGCGTGTCCAATGGCTTTAGTGCCCAGTCGAGTCAAGCTAACATAAGTTGGTTAGGTCACGTGACGATATATGCCACATATGTGGTGTGAAATTGATACCGCTGATGTTGCGATAGGGAATTAATCACTTCTTTAATGTCTTATTTGACTCGCCGTTAATCTTAGTCTGACATATTTCTGACTGTAGCGTCAAGAATGAATTGATTACCATTAATTGGCCACATATGTTTTCAGTCAAGTCTCTGTCCAAGGTTTTTGGATTTCGAAGTTTGGCCAAGTTTAAATAATGCCAAACCATTTATTTAGGTTTATGAGACTTCTTCGGGTTGCATATTCTATGCAGTCTGCATATTGCATGCAATATATATGTCGTATTCTTGGTGGAATACATCGGATTCAGTTTAAATTTGCATATTATATGCCATCTGTATGTTAATTCCATGTTAGCGAAAGAGCGTAACATCCACCACTCATCCCAAAGATATGGGTTGAAATAAATGGTAAATGCCAGTAGGCCCAGCATGTGTGCAAATCCAGTCAAGATAGAGCATAGAATCAAATTGGATTGTCCAAATGAACTAGTGGGCCATAGGTTCTTGCTGGCATGCCAGAACATGATACCAATTACGAATTTATCATTCTATAGGTAACAGTGGGTTCTAAATAGCACATGCATCGCTTATGGATGAGAATTAATTCATGAGTATTGTCCAGACATCATCGATCATCTACACATCTATGTGCACCCATTAATTTGGGATATTAATGTGTATAGCTATAGTGATAATATAGCTGTATATTTAGCGTGTATCATTAGCTATAATGTACCATTGTAAGTTTGTGAACCGAGCGTGTACACGTGGTGTAATATGTACAATTGTAGTGCGCCCGTTCAGTGGGGTATTTTATATGTGTAGCTATATCAATGATATAGCATTGTTACTGGAAACTACCGTTTCGGTATAGTTTATTCAATTAGTCAATCCTAACACAATATGCACAATTGTAGTGCGCCCGTTCAGTGGGGTATTTTATATGTATAGCTATATCAATGATATAGCATTGTTACTGGAAACTACCGTTTCGGTATAGTTTATTCAATTAGTCCATCCTAACACCAAGGCTGGCGCAAATCCGTTGATAAGCGGGTCCTTGAAATGTCATGTGTATATCTAACGTGTACCGTTAGCTATAAGAATAATACAGCATTATTAGTTAATGACCCGAGTGTATACTCGTGGTGGTATATACACATTTGTAGTGTGCCCATTTAGGGATATTTGTTTAAGTATAGTTATTATAGCTATAATATAGCATTGTATCATGAATAGCGTTTGTACGCATTGAGCGCCAGCCTACGTCACGAAATAATGATATCATATGCTAAAAATAGATTTTCGGACAAACAATCTCTCTCGGCAGAGAAAATTAGCCACGCTGTCTTCATTGTAAAACTATGGCTGCCAGTGACGCATTCACGTTCGTTTATTTGGATGAAACTGATGTTCCTGGTGCTAAACTTCCATATACACAGATAGAACAACATACT